>OX016540.1:152939535-153305984 GCA_943590905.1 Sphaerophoria taeniata | reverse complement strand
TAACTGTTTACGGAAATACTGTTTTGCATTTTGAGTTTTATAAAAAAAAATAATTAAATAAAAAAGTTGAATAACAAAAAGTGGACATAAAATTTAATTTGTGTGTTTTCTTTTAAGTGATATAAGTAAACCGGATTTGAATTCAAAGGTGAGTTCTGAATTGACTTAAGTAAAAAAATAAATATTGTTTTAGTTTTTAAAAATCATTGAAACAAAAATTGAAGTTGTTTAAAGATCGGTCCCGAGGAAATGCGTAGAAAATATTGAAACGGTGTTCTTACTTGTTTTAACTTTGTCAATTTCTTGAAATGTGAACAAAATGTTTTTAGTGTTTAAATAATATAAAGTCAAGAAAATTGATCTATTTATCTTTTAGTTCGAGTTATCAAAGAAAAATTACATGTAAACCTGAGGCTTCGCGCTATTGCCATACAATTTTATTCAAGTTATAAGATATTCGAGATATCGAAGTTAAACTGTGTCTGACAAGTATTGTATTCGTAAAAACAAACTTGAGATTTTGATATTACGATGATTGAGAAATCGAAAAAAGTGGGTCTGGCGATTCCGTCCATCTGTTTGTCTGTAAACGCACCTAAGCCTTAACCGCACTGGTTTGATTGACTTCAGCTTTGGAAATGAGGGGTTTGAGCGAATTTGGGTGGGTTCTTTTTGTGATTTTATTTTTAAGATATAAATTTAGCTTAGTTTTTTAATCAAAAACCAAAAGAACACTGGAGTTTTTAATGTAACAAAATTATTTTTGTATTGCTCCAAAACGGTACCTATCATAGAACCGTTTTTTGTTTTAAAATTTTCTGAAAGAGTGGTTTTCCGATCAGCGTACTTATTTTCTGGAGAGTATGTACATACTTATATAGGTACTGCCCAAATAATATTTTTTTGTTCAAAACATTTCAAGTTCACATTGAAATTCAAATATAATACGTATGTTCTTGAATACTACATATATCCAGATTAATTTTTGAACATTCTTGAAAAATTTTATATAAAGGGTCCGCCACATAACTTTTTTTTTTTTTGAAAATGCTATAAAAAAAACTTCTGAATATTTTCTCTCTTTTTTTATTTGAAAGTACAATCCTTCCGGCTAATAATGGAAAATAATTTAATTCAAATGGCTGCCTCGGCTGGCCATGCAGTAGTCTACACGATCAGTCCAATTTTTAAGCACATTATCGATTGTGTGCAGCTATATTTCATCAATGGCTTCAGGAATATTGTCCTTTAAAGCGTCAATTGTCTCTGGTATCAAATCGCAGCTCCGGGGTGGCCAAACGACATCAGTTCTCCTCTAAGTCGATCGCAGGCCCACTTAGCGAAGCGAAAACGCATTGGATGGTCAGTTGGTTGCAACTCCTGAACCAATTGGACTTTGTATGGCGTCATATCAAGGTCTTTATGCAAAATTCGTCTCAATGATGTCTCCGAAATGTTCAATTGTTGAGAAAGACGGTAAATTGATGTTGATGGCGCTTCACGCACACTTTCTGCCACAGCAGCAATATTCTCGGGTGTACGCACTGTTTTTGGCTTTTCACGCTTTGGTTTATCGATGAGGATGCCAGTTTCTTTCACTTTTTTCACAGGATAACGAACATACGGAGCTGACGGTGCTTCTCTTCTTTCAAACTCCGTACGCAATTTTGGCACACATTACCATGTTTTTCAAAGTATTGTCGCAATATTTCCCAGCGTTGTTCAAGCATATACACAACCATATTCGTTCAGCGGAAGGATAAAACTAATTATCTGTCAAATCAGACATGAGCTAAGTGTTACCATTCACGAAATAAGCACTAATTGAAAAAAAAAACGTTAGATGGCGGACCCTTTAGAACATAATGGTAATAATCTATAGAATTAGCGAATTTTCATAAGAAATTTGACTTATCGATCATGTTCACTTCCAGTTATCGACACATTCGAAAGTTCGAGTTATCAAAGAAAAATTACATACATGTAAACCTGAGGCTTCGCCATAAAATTTTATTCGAGTTATCATATATTCGAGTTATCATATATTCGAGTTATCGAAGTTAAATTGTGATAAACTGTGTATGACAAGTATTGTATTCGTAAAAAACTTGAGATTTTGATCAAATATGACATTACGATGATTGAGAAATCGAAAAAAAAAAATAAACTTTGATTTATCATAACCTTTGTTGATTATACGTACATTCAAAGTTGTAAATTTATTAAAGTTTGTTTAGAGGTGGTACACTAGACTTAACGTTAAAAATATAAAATGCCATTTCTTAACTTGAAATTAATAACTCTTTATATGTTAAAAAGAATACTGTGGTTACATTTTTTTAAAAGCTGCCCTCAAAATTCATTTCTTTCAGGCTAGGTACTTAGAAACAGCGGTAGGGGAGATCCCGAAGCTATAAAAACATTAAACTGAATGATATTGAAAAAATTGAAAAATCCTGCCTATCACAAAAGTTGTTTGTTCGACTGTTTAAATAGTAATAGTAAGACTGTTTAAATAGTATAAATCTGTCTATGTCTATGCATAAGCCATACAAACTGGAACTCATTCGAATGCCTTAAACTTGACACCGGCTGTACTAAATTGAATACGTTTTTTCTAAGGCTTAATTGGAGGGGACAGAATTGTGGAAAATTCACAACTAGTGGTACTAAAGTTTATCGAAATATTACACCTTTGTTCAAACTAAATCTACACATATCTATATGGTTTTTGATTCAAGAACAGTAAATGAATAAAATAAGAACAATGAATAATATGGAAAATATTATTTCCTAATTTTAAGTTTTTTGACCACTTGACATATTGAATTGCATTCTGCTTACCGAGTCCTTTCATTTGATATCCATATCATACGGGTTGCTATAAAAATTATAAATCGGCATTTTGTAACGACCGCCATATTTTATTTAAAATGGCGACATTTAATGAGCCATTGATCTAATATGTGTGCGATAGCTGTAGTTGAAGTGTGTTAAATATAAATTGCAGGATTCCAGGACATGTGTAGATTTAGATACTTCGTAAGGTGAAAACAAAAAAATGAATTTAAGTTTTTGTCAAGTGTTATTAGTTCTTATTTAAGAGAACAAGCTTTTTTAAACATTGCTTTTGGAAAAACTAAACTTTAAAAATGGGTCGCTTTAGTCTGTCTATTTATAAAAAAAAATTGCTTTTGATATATTTACCAGGATAAAGGGATATACCTTTAAGATTTCAGCTGAATTATCAATTCAGTTTCTAGGTAATCGGTATAAAAAGAACTAGGGTCGTGGCACCAGTTACCGAACAGTTTACGGACTCTGAGGAAAGAACATGTTACAAAAAATACTTCAATTGAGTTAAGTATTGTAATTTTAGTTTTTTATGAAATATCATCTCAAATATTTTGATATTTGATACTCTTTTTTTCCAAAAATATTATCATAGTAAATATTAAGAAAAAAGATTATATTAAAAATAAGCATTTTTCCCTATTCTTGAACACCTTATTTTAGTGGAGTCAATGAAGCTCAAAAATGGGCGTTTTCAGAAAGTCCTCAGAAGCAGCTCGGATTTTGAAAAAAAAAATCCAATTTTTTTGTTTTTTTTTATATTATTTAAAGTCTGAAACAATTCATTTGCGGGAAATAATTGCTTATATTGTTTAAACAATTTTTATATCTCTTTATCTCTATATATAGGGTGTCCCAATAAGAGTGCACTTTTTAATTTGCAAATAAAACCAAGTATTTTATGACAGAGGTGTTATATTTTTATTGTATTGTAAAGAAGACATGTTCCGATTAAGTATGGAATAAAACATCCGGCAAATGATCCCTCCGGCTCCGATGACAGGCCATTACTCTTTTCATGAAATTTTCCATGACTTTTCACAGAGATGTGGCTGTATCTCACCGACAACACGTTGGATTTCCGATTTGAGCACAGGAATTGTTTCGGGTTTATTCGCATAAAGCCGAGATTTCACAAAACCCCAAAGAAAAAAATCGCACGGCGTTAAATCGCACGATCTTGGTGGCCAGTTCACATCAGAATTTCGTGAAATAATGTGTTCTGAAAATCGTTGCTGCAATAAGTCGATTGTTTCATGCGCAGTATGGCAAGTTGTGCCGTCTTGCTGAAACCACATTTTGTCCAGATTCATGCCGTGCAGTTGAGGCCACAGAAGTCCGTTATCACATTCCTGTAACGAATGCCGTTCACACTCACTGTCGAATTGATGTTTTCGGGTTCTCGACAACACTCTCGTTTACAGCAGCAATGTTTTCAAGAGACCGACCAGTACGTTGACGCAAAGGATTCTTATCATCCCAGTTTCTTCAAATTGTTTGACTACTCTTCGAATGGTTGACATATAAGGTACACTCTCTCGACTGAAAATTTGGTGAAGTTTGCGAAGCGTAACTTTCGCCATTTTTGTAATGAGTTTTTACCATTATAACGTGTTGTTCTTTCAAAAAGCGCTCCATTTTTAGTAATCGGAACAAACAGAGGTAACATCTGCCAAATTTCAGAGTTCCTACTTGCATGACAAAGAAATTATTTCAATTTTAAAAAGTGCGCTCTTATTGGGACACCCTATATATAAAAATGGATGTGTGTTTGTTTGTTTGTTTGTTTGTATGTCTCTTATAGACTCCGAAATGGCCCAACAGATATTTGTGAAATTTGCATGGTTCATACTGTTGCATTCAGTGATGATTTCTGTGAAAAAAGAAATTGGAAAAACCTCATGGAAGAGTGGGAAAACTGGAAAAACCAAGCAAAGGTCAGGAATAGAATTTTTTTGCTTGGAATTTTTTTTTTTCAAAATGTGTTTTCAAATGGAAAAATGAGAGTTCTTGATGAAAAACTCGGAAAACTCATTGGTTTTCAAAGGGAAAATTGCATATTATTGCAGGTGCATTTGTTTTCAAATGGAAAACTTGTAAATTTCAAAATGGGTTTTCGAATGGAAAATAGAAAGTTCTTGATGAAAAACTCGGAAAAGTCATTGGTTTTCAAAGGGTTAATTGTTATTGTAGGTGCACTGATTTCAAATGGAAAAGAAAAATGGAAGAATTTCAAGACCTAAAATCAAGTTTTTGCATAGAATTTAAGGTGCATTGTTTTGTTTGTATGTTTGTAAGGTACTCTTTATTTTCTCAATCCTCAAGGTATTTTTATAAAATTTTCACTGTAGATATAGCCTGAGTAAAAACACATTTTGGGGACAATCTTACGGGAAAGTCAGCAAATAAGGGGGACAATCGGAAGCTGTTTGGAATTCTGATTTTTGTGAAATAGTCAAAACACACCGAAGGAACGAGAATTTGTTGAATTTCTCAACGAAATTTGCATTTTACTGCATGCTTTAATGAAAGTAGAAAGTTAGTTGTAAAGCTTGAAAAAATTCAGATGTATGTATGTAGTTCTCTATTTTAATTTGATTCAAGCAAATCACATTATCACAATATCTGTGTTAATTATACATACTTATTCTGGAGTTGCTTTGAAGGGCGGCGAGACGAAGTTCGCGGGGTCAGCTAGTTGTTTATAAAGAGAGATCCAAAAACAATGGCGCAAAATTATAGTCCGCTAATGCACAACTTTAGTGTGATACTAGCTTAAAATGACGTTTCTGACATGACTCAAACGTCATTTTAAGCTAGTATCACACTAAAATTGTTCATTAGCGCACTATAATTTTGCGCCAATGTTTTTGATAATTGGAGTGTTTAGGTTGCATAAAGACAAGAAAAAAATCATACAGAAGGGGGGTCTATTGTCCCCTGTTTAGCCGGAGGGGCGATCCAGAAAACCGCATGCCTTAATGTCTTCTTGTTTTTGAGAAATTAAGAAAAACCCAAAAAAACTCAGAAAATTTGGATGATATTTTGTTCTATTTATACGAAAAAATAATACTTAATGCAACCTAAACACTCCAATTATCAAAAACATTGTTTTTGGATCTCTCTTTATAAACAATATAAAAATTGTTTAAACAATATAAGCAATTATTTCCCCCAAATGAATTGTTTCAGACTTTAAAGAATATAAAAAACAAAAAATTTGGATTTTTTTTTTCAAAATTCGAGCTGTTTCTGAGGACTTTTTGAAAAATAGCTTCATTGACTCCACTATTTTGATTGTTTCCTAAACACGAGCACGGAGTTTCCTATTTTCAAACACTGGAACCAAAAAGTCGTTAGTGGTAAGAAAACAATTTTAAAGCCAAAATTTTCGTTCTTATTGCATAGTTTTTACTATACAAAAATGTAAATGATAGTAGGACCCATTGGAAAAATAAAATAAATAAAAATAACATTTGAAATATCCTTATACACTAGTCAAAACAATTAAAGGAACACTTGAAAAAACTCAAAAATGGAGTGGTTTTTTATAAGGCTGTATCTCAGTAGAAAAAAGTTGGATTGAAGTGAAATAAAAAGTTTTTCAAAGGTTATCATTTTTTCTTTTCAAATTATTTTGAGTTAAAAAAGTACCGTTAGTCGTTTTCGCTTGAGCGTAAAAAATGTTCACTCAATTTCAAAATCGAAAAAAAAATAAACTTTGATTTATCATAAATTTAACGGAAATTTTTTTTCAATCCAACCAATCTAAGATTCAATTTTAGAATTTTGTTGGCTATAATTCACTGTTTGGTTCAGATCGCTACGATTTTTGTTTCTAATCAAAAAATGGGTTTACATGCAAAAACACAATTTTGACTTTGGACCCTAATAACTCTGCTAAATATTGACTTACAAAAAAAAATAAAGGCAGGAAAAATTTGTTAAATTTTCTATACAAAAACATTTTGAAAAAATAAAAATATTGCTTTTTTCAATTTTTTCTATCAATTTGAAAAAAGGTCCAAAATACGCAGTTTTTAACTTTTTCATAAAAACTACCGTTATTTTGTGGTTTTCAGATTCTAATCCTGATCTCGAACATGAAAGAAAAGGGTGTTCAAAAATAGGATTTTGTCTTTTTTCACTGTTTCCTATTTCCACTTGTTCGAGTAAGGCAACTCTGTAAAATTTGGTTTCCTTTCCTCGAACAGTTAAAAATCATAATATAATTTTACTTTTTTTCATTAAAACATTTAATATATCAATAATCTGACATACGAAATTAATTTAAAATGCTGGGAAAAGTACTTTCTCAAATAATTTTTCTTCAAAACAACTTTTCAGGGAGTCCTAATCTAGTTTTGTATTTCTTGAAAAACGTATTAAATCTGCATCGAATAAAACCTACCACTACTGAATTTTTTGCTCTCTTAAGATACATTTTTTTAATGAGTTGTTTTACCTGTTCGTACAGAAAGAATGCCCATACATTTATGTGAAGTTTTCATTGGAAAAAATGATAAAATAAGGAAATAAGATCCATTTTCCTCAAAAGTGTTCGGTAACTGGGGATGTTCGCTAACAGGTGCACCTACCCTGGTTCAGTTTTTTTTTTTTATTATTATACTCAACCGATTCGTTCCAAAATCTGTAAGAAACTAAATAGGTACAACGTATGTAATAGATTTTTTTTGGTTTTTATCCTAAAAAGTATGCATTTGTGTACTGTACATATTATTATTAAAGTATTGAAGCTCTGTAGGTCTTAAGGACTAGACTGAAACAAGCAGTCATGAAAAGTGCGATAAGAAATGGTAGTTCTGTGAAAGCGACTTTAACAGTTTTGTTAAGAGATTTCATACTTCTGCATTTAAACCTTCAAGATTCATCATAATAAAATCATCTCACTTATATGCAGTTGTTTTCTTCAATTTAACTGAATGTAAAATTAATTACCCTTAATTGCATATTTATAATTTCATTGGTTTGTTTTTCACTCCGACTTAGAGTTTCTTGGATCTGTTTAATCGCAACATATAGGTGTGACTTAACATGAATTTTATCTTTCAACACATTTACATCATTAAGTCCATTCCGACTATAAAAATTAAAATGAAAGTTCTTAAAATCCTTTAAATAAAGATAAGTAAATAAAATAATTTACAAATACAAGCAACAAATATATTCAAATTGTGATATGTATCCGTAAGGGGCACGGAGTGGGGAGGGAGATAAGAATAATAAGCACGAGCTTCAGCTTAAGCGGTGGGTTATTCCCTCTGCTCCTGATGAAAGATTTCATTACACGACTTAATCAATAGAATTCGGAATTTGGAAAACAATAACTTTCTGGCCTTTCTTTAATTTTCATAAATCCGAAAAGAGGTAAGATAACATAAAAGGTTTGTGCGATGTGCGCTCTTCTGGGTCGTTCTTTGGCGCTCTGATTTCGCACTGATCTGTTCGATGTCGCTCTTATTTCGCCCCGGTTCATTTCCACAGTGTTCGATGTGTATTCAGTGCTCGCAACGGGATACAGGAGCGCTCTGAATCGCCACAAGTTTTTTTTCGGAGTGAGAATTTCAGAGCTGTTCGAATCAGCTGTTTCTATACAACAAAGAGAAGAAAAGCACAGACCACTACTAATGCGTTCGATGTGAAACTTTGACAGCTCCGTTCAGGGTAGTTACAAGCACCGGAGCGCCTTGGGGCTGGTTACATCGAACGAAGCTATTATTCGCGCTCGATTTCCTTGAGCCTATCCAGTCGCTGCAGCAGAGTAGGATGCGAATGATTCCACGACGAATACAACCAATCGTAAACTGGGAATTCCAAATTATCTAAATTTAGCTTGATAAGAGCCTTGCTCAGCGAATCGGCGAATCCAAGTTTCTGGGCAAACTCATCGGCCTCATACTCGAATTTGCGCGACAACATCTTCATGCCAAAGTTAATCAAGGCAATGAATGGCAACATGACGTAGGCCATCACAACAAGCAGTCCAACCAAAATGGGGCGCTGGCCACTTTCGAAACCAACTGCTTCATAAAAGGGTCCATATTGGAAAAGATATCCAAAGGTAGCGAAGATGAGCAACAAAAACACCTGAATAATGATAATGTTTTTGGTGACATGTCCCAGCTTCCAATGGCCAAGCTCGTGTGCGAGCACAGCTAGTACTTCTTCATCTGTGCATCCCTTTCCACGTTCTTCTTCCTTGAACTCGGACTCATTCTTCTTTCCTCTGTTCAAAAGCAAGGTATCGAAAAGGACTATTCTCTTGGAGTGCCATAAACCATAGAAGTAAGCATTACTATGTGCACTTCGCTCTGATTCATTAACAACATACACCTTTGTAAGTGGGAACCTAAGCGATGCAGCTAGATTTTCAATTGACTCCCTCAACGGGCCATCTTCGAGTGGAGTATACTTATCGAAAAGAGGTGCAATGAAAATCGGATGAATAGTCAAAAGAACAAGCGACACAATTCCATTGAATAACCCCAGCCAGATAAAGAAATGCTCTCCGCCACGCTGAACAATAAAAACAACCGCTGCAACAATCGGAATTGAAATCACTTGCGTAGCCAAAAATCCTTCGATCTGGTCGATTATGAAGAATTTTGCAATTGGCTTGTTGAATCCGTGCTTCTCTTCCAGAACGAAAGTTTCGTAGACTTCGAATGGCATATCCATGACAATACTAATGCAGCTCACTACAAACAAAAACAAGCAGCTCACAATGATCTCACTGCTCTCATCGAGATTCAATTGGACTGCTAAGAGTTCGGCTTTTTTCCAGAGATAGGCAATGAATCCAAAATACAATACCAATGATACAGCCAGAATGGCTTTGAAAATGCCAAATTGTTCTTGGTCAAGGCCGTAGAGACGGGCTTTGTGGAATGTTTCTTCGTCCATAACATTTTCAAGTTCTTTAGGGACAGTGCGGGCGGGGCGGTCTTGTAAACAAAACAAATGTAAGGAAATTTGGGTGAACAATAATGAGAAATCGAAAGAATTTGTATCACCTGACGCCAGTAAATATAAATTTCAAGCGTGTTTTCGAGAACGATCAGAGCGAGTATCCCATAGAGAACCACGTCAGCGTTTATAACGTGATCCATTTTGGATGTGCGTTTTGTTATTGAAGTGACTGTTTTTGACTATTTTTCGATTTAATTGGCCATTTCCACCTAACAACATCTCACTGAAATCTCAGAGATCTCAGAGATCTCAGAGATCTCAGAGATTTTCTAAGTGGAACAAAGCTGAGAATTGAGATTTTTGAATGATTTTGCCTCAGTCAAAGTGACATTGAGATCTCAGTGAGATTTTGTTAGGTGGAACTGGCCTAGTTACACAAGTTATTTTTTTTCTTTTTTATCAGATTACTAGCCGACCCCGCGAACTTCGTCTCGCCACCTTCAGAGCAACTCCCAGAATAATCATTATAAGTAACACAGATTTTGTTAAAATGCTATGTGATTTGCTTGAGTCCAATTGAAATAGAGAACTACGTATCTGAATTTTTCCAAGCTCTACAACTAACATTCTTCTTTCATCAAAGCATGAAGTAAATTGCAATTTTCTTTGAACAATTAAAAACAATTCTCTGTTTTGACTATTTCACAAAAATCAGAATTCCAGACAGCTTACGGTTGTCCCCCTTATTTGCTGACTTTCCCGTAAGATTGTCCCAAAAATTTATTATTTACTGAGGCTATATCTACAATGAAAATTTTATAAAAATGCATTGAGGAGTGAGCGGATTAAGAGTCCAAACCGGACATACAAACAAACCAACGCACCTTAAATTCCATGAAAAAACTTGATTTATGGTGTTGAAGTTCTTCGTGCTCTCACAGATTTTTCCGAGTTCCCAATCAAAAAATTTTCATTTTTCTATTTGAGAATCAGTGCACTTTCTATTTTCCATTGGAAAACCCATTCTGAAATTTTCCATTTGAAAACCAATGCACCTGCAATAATATCTATGCAATTTTCCCAATGAGCTTTCCGTTTTTCTATTCGAAAGCCCATTTTGAAACAAAAAAATTCAAGCAAAAAAAATCTAATTTCCGACCTTACTTTGGTTTTTGCAGTTTTCCCACTCCTCCATGAGGTTTTTCCAATTTTTTTTTTCACAGAAATCATCACTGAATGCAACAGTATGAACCATGCAAATTTCACAAATATCTGTTGGGCCATTTCGGAGTCTATAAGAGACATACAAACAAACAAACAAACACACATCCTTTTTTATATATATAGAGATTGAATAAGAAGAAAACTAAAGGTTTGTTCGATGTGTGCTCTGGGTCGTTCTGTGGAGCTCTGATTTTGCACTGATTTGTTGGATGTCGCTCTTTTTTCGCACCGGTACATTTCCACAGTGTTCGATGTGTATTCAGTAGGCGTTTTTCTTTTTTGCATCTGAACAGAGCTTGAACTGTCAAACGAAAAATTGTGTTTCTTTTTTAGTTCAGAGTGTTCAGAGCATCAAAGTTGTGTTACTTTTTTCCTTCAGAGCACTGATTCTGAGTGTTCAGAGTTCGAATGACGCGCTCAGAAAAAAGAGACCGAGCATAATGAACGAAATGCTGAGCGCAAGGGTGTTTTTCTCAAAACAATTGAAATGGCGGAGGAAACAAGTCGCTCAGGCAAAGATTTAGTTTTATTTTGAATAATTAATGAAATATTTTATTTATTAATAAAAAAGATGTTAATTTCAGCTTTAAAAAATACGAAGTGTCGATGTCTGAACTAAAAATGCTCAATTGCATTTCAAAATGAAATCCGAGCGTTCAGAAAATGTTCAGAGCTTCATTTGTTCAGAGCGTGTTTAGCGAGCTCTGAACACTCAGAGTTCGGAGCTCTGAACTAAAAAAGAAAAACGCCTAATGCTCGCACCGGCAGCGCTCTGAATCGCCCCAAGTTTTTTTCGGGGTGAGAATTTCGGAGCTGTTCGATCAGCTGTTTCTATACAACAAAGATAAAAAAAGCACAGAGCACTTCTAATGCGTTCAATGTGCGACCAAACCCAGGGAAATTTTCCAGGGTAGTGACAAGCACCGGAACTCGCCGGGGCTGGTTACATCCAACGAAGCTAATGATGTTACCTTGACTAGGACTTCTGACATTTGTGACAATATAGCAAAAAATGGTGGTCAGTCCTTAATTGATTCTTCGTTTTTGTGGGCACAGTAGAATATGATAAAATCTTACAGTTTTTGTCACTTCTTTAAGAAGATTATTTTGTTTGACCAAATGTTTGCAAAAATGTAGGTCTTAGTTCTTCAATTGCGAAATATTTTTGATTTCTCTTATTTAAGATCAGATAAGTTTCCTGCAATATTGAACTCTCATGTAATCCAAAATTTTTTGAGCAAGTAGTGTGTGACAATTTGGCATTTAACATTAGAAATGTAATTCACAACCAGCATCATGGCTCAAAAACGACCCATCGTTATTTGTTTAAATAAATGTTTACATGCTTTGGAATATTGCCACGAAGTCTGTACATAGACTTATCGAAATCTTTTGATCAACTATCCGATCTATCAAGTCTAAATTCAATTCCAAATCATACTTTGTAAAATCAGATGTTCCACAGGTAAGCCATTTGGGGTCCCTTCTCTTTATATTAGCTATTAATGATGCACGATTGTGTTAATAATAGTGACTTTTTTTTTTTGCGGATGACGTGAAGATTTACAAAAAATAACTTCTGTGAATGAACGCATTTTACAATAAAATGATATTCACCCATTAACATTATGGGACTGTTAAAATTATTACCCGATAAAGTGCCAAACAATGACCTTCTCATCTTCATCATCTCATTTCACAGCACATTTAAACTTGAGTTTTAACTGTTACGGACCTTGGAGTTCTATTTACACCTAATTTAGATTCTTCAAAGAATTTCAACCGTTTTCTTAAAAGGTCTCAGTGGATTGATCCCCTAAGCTAAATGTTACTCCGTACGTCTATTGTTTATCAATCCTTAACACTTTTTTTTATAATTTACAACCACACAAGGGATTTTTTATACCCTTATTATGCCAGAGACACAGTGGGTGCATTAGGAAGAAAGGAAGGGGTTAGAGAGGAGGTGTCGGTGTACATTGGTCTTGAATTCCTGAACATTATAATGATTGGGAAAGACAGAGTGTGGAAGAGAGTTCCTCATTCGCGTAGTACGGCTAAAGAATGATTGTTGTATGTTTCAGACTTGAATCCGTCCAGTACAACTTGTATTGAACAGTTCAAAAGAAAATTTCTAATCTAACGAAGGAGGGGTTCGTCGTGCCGAAAGCACGCATTTTCGATAAAAGAGCAATATGCCAGACTTTATCAAATGCCTTTGTAATATCAAGTGCAACAATCTTGCTTTCTCCAAAACGATGTAAAGATTTGTTCCACTGTTCAGTGAGATAAACCATCAGATCCCCAGTGGACCTATTGCTGCGAAAGCCGTATTGCCGGTCATTAAAAAGCTTTCGGTCTTCGAGATATTTCTTGAGCTGATAGTTTATCAGCGTTTCCATGACCTTAGAGAGAAGGGACGTAAGTGCAATCGGACGAATTGGAGGGAGAGGAAGATTCGCCTTTTTTTGGAATGTTTTCCAACTGCCCAGAAGAATAGGATAGATGGAAAAGCTTACGCTTACTTTATCTGAATACTTTTGACGTATAAAAAATTTGAATGTCAATACATTTTTTTAAAATAAATTAATGCATTTTTTTCGAAAATCGTTGGAGCGGTTTTATAGAGACGGGTTTCCTTGAAATTGATTGTCAACTATCAAAAATCTTCCCAGCGTTCCTTAAAGCCTAATTACACCTACAACAACACTTAAACTTAAGGATATAGCTTGTGTGCATAAGTTCAAATGTTATTGAACAATTTTCATACCTCGAATCTTGAAATGGAATACTTAAGCTTAAAATATGCAAATTTTATTTCATTTATTATCATCATCGATTTTTTTTTTTTGTCACTTAATTCTTCTTGAATTTGTCTCAAATTGATCCCACCTGCACAACTAATTATTCATGTCTTTACGCTATGAGATTGGTTTCCGATTCCCGACCAACTCGTCCACATGACATTATCCACGCGATAACGTGTAAGAGGTGTTGAAGAAGATGACGTTTTGTATCATTCACGTTTATTCTAATTCCGCTCTCAATATTTGGAGTATTTGTCGTAAAGTCACTTCTCTTTGATCCTTCTTTTTCTATTTTTGCACACTGTAATTTGAGTGTGATAAAACCATTTATTTTCAATTCCAATTGGCTTGATGGGTCTATTACATTAGCTTGACTTCTTGAATATAGTTTGCATGAATCATTTCAAATTCAAGGTTTGGTATGTTTTGATGCTGGAACGAAAGTCATAATGTTTAGGTTTACATTAATTCATAATTTATTGCTAGCTATATCGTTGTTTAAAGTGCTTTAAGTAAAGTTTGCTGGGGTAGTCAGAAGATATAGTTTGTTTATTTAATTCTAGAATTTATCAGACAAATGTTTTATTTCAGAAACATAAAAAAATTAATTAAATAATATTATTGTTTACACTTTTGTTAAGATAGATCAAATATCTGCATTTCGGTTCTGCTTTCGGTTTTGAACTCCGGTTTCCTGTTTCTGGTTTCAACTTCTAGTCACTGGTTCCTTGTCATTGGTTTCTGGTTTTCGATTTCATTTCCACATTCTGATATCCGGTTTATCTTTATCACACTATAAAAAGTTTTTTTTATAAATTCTCATTCTTAAATGAAAAAATCTACATAAACAAACTTAAAAGAAAAAAATATTTTTTAAATTGTTTAAAACTAAATTTTAAATATTTGGAAACCTAAAAAATATGTTTGTCCTATAAAATACCACTGAAGTTCTCAAATAAACATTAATTTATTTATTTAGTTTTCGATTATCGTTGGCGGGTTATTTTTTCTGTATTAATTTTTCATGAATAAAATAATATTTCGATTTTTTTCGTTTTTTAACAAATTTGGTAGGTATGCAGTTATCAAGTGCTTATTCACATAAATGTTTAGCGTTTGAATTTCAGAATAAGACACTAATGCGTTTTTGAAATTTCAAATTTAAAAAAGACTTTCCTTTGCCTACATAAAAAAATTGGTTGCATAACAATAATGAAACAATATAAAGGGTCCGCCACCGTCGTTCTCAACAATTGAACATTTCGGAGACATCATTGAGACGAATTTTGCATAAAGACCTTGGTATGACGAAATACAAAGTCCAATTGATTCAGAAGTTGCATCCAACTGACCATCCAATGCGTTCTTGCATTTTTTTTTCGAGAAGAGCTGATGTCGTTTGGCCACCTCGGAGCTGCGATTTGATACCTTTGGACTATTATTTGTGGGGGGCCGTAAAAGATAAATGTAACGCCGACAAGCCAAAGACAATTGACGCTTTAAAGGACAATATTCCTGAAGCCATTGATGAAATATAGCTGCATACAATCGATAATGTGCTTAAAAATTGGACTGATCGTGTAGGCTACTGCATGGCCAGCCGAGGCAGCCATTTGAATGAAATTATTTTCCATTACGAACCGGAAGGATTGTAAATATTCAGTAGTTTTTTTTTATAGCTTTTACAAAAAAATAAAAGGTATTTGGCGGACCCTTTAGTTGTGTCGAAACTTCTCCTCACTAAGTCTCATCTTCTAATGGAATGGAATTATAACTTTAAAATCCTTACTGTGGTTTAAAATTCCAACTCTTCGTTTTGTTTAATCTAAACGCGCTACAACATATTAACAGTCGTATTTATATTCCTTAAGAGCGCTTTAAGACGTTTAAGTTAAGCACGGTTAAATACTTTAGTTGCCTTTAACTAATGGTTCTTATATTCTTATTTATAATCGATCGTCGACTATTACTTAGCTAAGCGAAGTTTCTGTCAAAAAGTAATAGAAACGACGATTCTATTACAGGAAACGTAAGTTTAATTTGTTAAATTTAACGTAACGTCGCGTCGCTATTAACAAAAATAAAAAAAGTAGTAACGCATCAGGAGGAATAGGAAATCAAACGCGAGCAGGAAAAGTATTTGATTTATTTGGCTGTTGTAAGAAACAGGAACTTTTCGAAAATAACCTCAAATCGGATAAATGGATTATAAGTTTTCTTTTTTGATTTCTACATATATATTGTCATTTTGTTCAGCAATTGATAAGCTACAGATGCACTATGCATATTGAATGTGAAATTTTAGTAAAGCGGGCACAATATGGTTGCATGCACCAATTGTGGAAAGAGGTTTAGTGAATGTCGAAAGTACATTGTACGAGTTGTAATTTTGTGTGAATTTTCGACGTGAATCAAAATAATATATTTTGTAACATCTTCTAGCAAATGGCGTTATTTTTTGTTTTAAAGAAACTGCTTAGACAAATGTTCCGAAAATATTGTAGTGGTCTTTTCTTTTCCCGTGGAGTCTTCTTTCCTATGCCGTCGCAATACTAAATCCACAATATATTTGGTTTAAGCAAAAATCACTCCCAAATTGAAGACTATAATTAAAAAAAAAACAGACGAGTGAATCTACCTTTAAACACGAAAAAGGGTGGATAAACCTTTAATCAAGGTGGAGTAAAATTAAACAAATTTTTTAATAAGAATTATTTTAACTTGATACTTGATTAAATATTAGCAAGGCTAATACTCAATTTCATAAACAAACACTTAAAGTACTTTTAGCAAAAATCTTTTTAAATTCTATCAGACCCTTAAAACTTTTGAGTTTCACCAACTTGAAATGGGAAATTTCAGGGAAATTTTTTGTCAAAATTGACATCCTCATGAAAATTATGTGAGAAAAAATGAGAAAGCGTTATTTTTACTTTTTGAAATATTCAATGACACTTTTAAAATTTAATGAGTCAAAAATGAGCATTTAGTTTTAAAAAGTGTCTAAACGCTTGGTGAAACCAAAAACTCTCATTTTACGGTTTAAAAGCCTGTTTAGTGTTTAAAAGCTGTTTGTGAAATCGGGCATTAAAATTATAAATATGACTGTAAATATTTAATGTGCAGGTCGATTAGTAGGAGCTAGAGAAAAGGTTTGTTTGTAGTTTGTAGTTTATTTATTCATAATGTAATGTGTATACACTTTATTTATCTCATACGCTCTGTATCTCCTTCTATTGTAATGTCTAATACTAATGTGTATACGTTATTATCTCTTACGCTCTGTACCTCTTTTCTGTATTTAATGTACACACTTTTCTTACTCTCTTTACTTACTCTGTATCTCTTTCTATATTTAATGTACACACTTTTCTTACTCTCTTTACTTACTCTGTATCTCTTGTTTATTTAATGTACATACTCTCTTTACTTAATATCGTTAATTGTAGTAGTAAACACTTGTGAGGGGCAATATCTAGTGACTAAGAGAAACTTTTTGTTTAGCATTAAGAACGTTAGCCCCTACAGAAAATCCCAGTATTTTTTATTTGTAAATAGAGAGCTTCTCGAACTTTCAGCTTCCCCAAGAACCAATAGTAGTTTCTAGAACCCATCATTTTTGATATAAATAGCCGTTTGGTGGCGAGGCGAATTAATTAATTGTGAACTGCGATAAAGAAAAGTACTCTGTGTTTGCAAAGTTATAATTGAAAGTGTTGAATAAATAAGTTTGTGAGTGATTTGAATAAAGTGAATTTGTGTTTTATTTAAAAAGTGAATAAGTTTTAATTGTCGGACCAAGCCGAATATTACAATAACATTAAGAGCCCGTTCACACGATTCGGTATTTTCGCCGTATCGGATATTTTCCCGATTCGGTGTCTTTCGGTTGGAGTGTTCAGACGGTACGGTAATTTAACCGTACGCCGTACTCAACCCTACACCGTACTCGGTTTTCAGTTGCGTTCGTATCGTATGTGCATCAAGACGTATGAAGATGGACTGGAATACATTTAACATTTATAGTGATATACTGGTATCGCAAGTATCGTCAACAGCAACGGATTTCAAATCGAAGATTCTGGGTACATCCTATTGTGAGACAAAGGAATATTTTGGGCTCTTTTAATACGCTAATGTGTCAATTACGTCAGGACGAAACAAAATTTTATAATTATTTTCGAATGTCGATACCTACTTTCGATGATCTATTGAGAAGAGTAGAAATTAGTTTGACAAGGCAAGACACAACTATGAGAGCAAGCATCAGTCCAGAAGAAAAATTAGCCATCTGTTTAAGGTTTAAGTTTTATTTGTGTACTTATTCATATTATGAAAATAATAACTTTTAACAAAATATAATAAGTAATAATAATAATAATATACTAATTTAATAATTATAATGATAATTAATATATTTAGCACTAAATTATATTAGCAAAGTCATATTCCTCGGACTTTTGACTTGTGGTTGACATTACTGAAACTGGTGCTGAAATCACACTTTCTGGGCTAGCTGTTGGTTGGTGTACGGTTATGTTCTGGAAATGTGGTAGAGGCAGTTGGGAGTAATATTCATAATTTGGCCACGGATAATTATGTTGCATAGGAGTTGGTGTTTGTAAATTGTGTTGGTTGTTGTATGCATATTGCGAGGTTTTCTTTTTAATATTTTGTAACAACGATATGACGCCAGCTTGGATTTCTAAAGTTTGATCCTCATTATGTGATTTCATGCTAGGCAGAAGGCCTTTGAAAAATGACAAATGACGGTTTTCCTCGTTCCCTGGTGTCTGTATTTGGTGATCGATAAATTTTAACATTTTTGCATCCAATTCACTCAACGGATCTGACTTGCGCTTCTTTTGTGCACCAGAAATACTAGGTTGGTTAGCTGGTGCTTATTAGCATGCACAGTATTGCATAATTTTGTCAGACAAAAAGATGGATTTTATTTTCAAAGTGACCAGATAGAACCAGTAATAAACTGTTTTAATGATATATTAAACGCACAAACAATCAGAGGAGGCAGTTCTGCAAATTCAATCAGAGCAACATTTGCTGAATATTTTGTCTCTGAAGTTGGATCAGTTCCTTGGCAAGATGAAGCGATAGGATTTTAAATATACAAGTCATCTGTTATCTGTATGACTAAATTATTACAATCTATAATATTTTTATATTACGCAGTCAAGGAACTTCAAAAACATACCTACATACGTCATATTAGATATTATTATTTTATTAGATAAACATACATATATATTACATGATAATAAAATTAAAAACTATAATTACTTACCAAAATTTTGCCTTTCTTTTTGATCCAATTCTGGAAAGTCTTCATTCAAAATTGTACATACTTCCCTCCATGCCGATTCTTTTGCTGTCTTATCCTTATATGTATCAATTGTCTTATCCCACAATGCAGGTCTTGCTTCGACCAATGATATAAGTATATCCGTATTTATATCATCCATTTTATTTATATTTTCCGTTCACTTCACAATTTAATAACTAATTGCAATTTAATTTAATTAAATTATTAGCTTATACCACAGTAGCCCAGGCGAAAAATTACGCACTTTCGGTCAAAATACCGAATCGTCTGAACGCACTGTATGTAAATACATTGCCACTATAAACCGAATCGGTTTTGTTGCCGTACGACCGAAAACAATTTGCAGTGACAAAACCGAATGACAAAATCGACCGAATCGGTGATTTTACCGTATACGGTTAAATGCCGTATCGTCTGAATATACTCATTTAAATTATATTGCCACTGGCTTATACGGCAAAATCGCCGATACGGCAAAACCACCGATTCGGCATCGTGTGAACGGGCTCTAAGCCTTGAGATTCTATCTCATTAAGGAATCCGATAGACATGAGCGCAAAGCTCCAGTGGAGTCAGTTCTAGCTGTTCTCTAAACCTTTTTGAGTTTTTGTTATATTGTAAGCTTTGCTTAGTGCAACCCCCATTTTTTTCCCAAAGTTATTTTTGTCAATTTTGCTGGAGTTAATCTTCAAAGAATGTCCCTGTCTAAATCATGTATACGTATACCCGAGTCATGGAGACTTGTTAGAGAAGTGAAATCCTGGCGAGCCGAGGATACGAATCCGCATAGGATTTTAGACCAATAGTTCTTACCTCCGCTGTTGCCCGTAGCTTAGTGGTTAGGTGCGTTGACTGCTAAGCAGAACGTCGCCGTCGTCGTGGGTTCGAGTCCTACTCGTGCTTATAAAGTTTTTTTTTCACGAGTACTGCCTCTTGCGAAGACCTGACAAAACACCCAACCCATTAATGTTACTTTTTCAACCACAACTTGAACTTATGTATGTTTAAAACCTTCTTAGCTAGTTTCAAAACCAACTGTACAGGTAATTTATTTCCTCGCCATCTCGTCATATCACACCACAATACCTAAACTAAAAAGCTGAAAGTTTCGCGCAGTAAGCATATAGAATGTTCCATAAATATTCATCGCATCACTGAGAATATACATTCCTATAAGAAATATTTCGAGCAACAAAAAGATAAATTTGTATGTTAAGTGTCATACTTTAAAGGATCTTAACTGTGTCACTCGAAGTATTGACATTCAAATCAACATATGCCTCAGTTAAAGAATTATTTATTGTGTCATTTATTAAAAAAAAAAATATATATATATTTCAATAAATAAATTGTTTTGAAAAAGATACATATAAATATCAACAAAATTGAACATACTCATATTCGACTCAAAATTTGACGGGAGTAGGTATATGGAATGGTTGTGAATTATTGTCTGGAATCATATGGTTGGTTTTAAATCATTGATGCATTCAAATGGTTTTGCAATTGTTATTATTACCATAAAATCCGGGAATCGTGAACTTTTTTTTTGGAAATACTAACATACATCCGCTACTATGGTTTAGTGTGGTCAATATTTTAATATGTTTGCTTATTTCAAAAATAAAAAAAAATAAAAACACAAAAAACGGCAATAGAGACACAGGCACACAGGTGCTCATGGTCAGAAAGTAAAATGTGTCTTTTTTTTACAATCAATCACATGTGGTTTTAACTTGATTGAATAGTGTTGAATTAATTGTTTAAAAATATTGTATTGATGTTCTAAAATTTATTTTTTCTACGAAAAAAAATGTGACCCATTGGGTAGCTCATTTTCAAGAATATTTGTATTTGTAATTAAAAATGTGAAAAAAGTTTTCAAGGAAATGAAGAACTATAAAAATATAGCTCAAATTAGTTTTGAATAATTTCATTAATTAGTTGATGATAAACCCGGAACTGGCTTAACGGATTTACTAAAATTAAATTTCAAAGTTAAAATAACATTTCGATGCATTATTGAACACATACAATGATCAGCCATCATGGAGCTATGCAAGACCAGCTAATAACGAACAATATATTAGATGAAGAAATCACAATTGCAGAAGTGGAAGTAATTATGGATACTCAAAGATGGTAAAATAGCTGGCTCAAACGGTAGGTATACCAATAGAATTCTTTAAACATTCCTCTCCCCTACAAAAGACATTGACATTGACATTTCACAGTACTTCGCACATGAATGTACCCAGCAAACATTTCAGTTCGAAAATGAATCATTAATAATTCCTAAAAGTGAACAAAACATCCGAATATGAATTCATTTATGATTCGATTTGGATCAGAAACATTGGGTAACGTGACACGGATATGAATCTTTTTTACGACTCATTTATGATTGGAAATTCCTTCATTCAAACGAATGTAAATAAGGCCCTCATATATTCAGTTAAGTGGACAATAAATTAATCTTTTCTGAATCATATAAATGAACTGAATATGATACGTTTATATGAAGGTTTTCAATTCAATTCCATTCAATCATATCATAGTCTTATTTTTTTGTGCAAGTTTCTTCGCTTGCATATTATCTGCAAAAAAGAATGAAAGCTTAAAAAACAAATTGCTGAAGTGTGGTATAAAAATACGTACCTATTGTAATATTCGGCTTGGTCCGACAATTAAAACTTATTCACTTTTTAAATAAAACACAAGTTCACTTTATTCAAATCACTCACAAACTTATTTATTCAACACTTTCAATTACTATTCAAACACAGTATCTTTACTTTATCGCAGTTCACAATCAATTAATTCGCCTCGCCACCAAACGGCTATTTATATCAAAAATGATGGGTTCTAGAAACTACTATTGGTTCCTATTGGTTCTTGGGGAAGCTGAAAGTTCGAGAAGCTCTCTATTTACAAATAAAAAAATACTGGGATTTTCTGTAGGGGCTAACGTTCTTAATGCTAAACAAAAAGTTTCTCTTAGTCACTAGATATTGCCCCTCACAAGTGTTTACTACTACAATTAACGATATTAAGTAAAGAGAGTATGTACATTAAATAAACAAGAGATACAGAGTAAGTAAAGAGAGTAATGAAAAGTGTGTACATTAGAAAGAGATACAGAGTAAGTAAAGAGAGTAAGAAAAGTGTGTACATTAAATACAGAAAAGAGGTACAGAGCGTAAGAGATAATAACGTATACACATTAGTATTAGACATTACAATAGAAGGAGATACAGAGCGTATGAGATAAATAAAGTGTATACACATTACATTGCCCCCTCCTTAGGATTGATCGTCCCGAACAAATCCATCATCTTCATCACCACTGTAGCGATGTAGTCGGTCGCGATGTACGACTTTAAGTTTACCTCTGACTCCTTTTTGTATCCGGTACACGACGTCGTTGATTTTGCTAATCACTGTATATGGACCTTCCCAGTCCCGTTGAAGTTTCGGTGACAACCCTTTTTGTCGATGGGGATTGTAAAGCCACACTCGATCCCCTGCTTGGAACTCTGTTGTTGTCGCTCGTATATCGTAGCGTGTCTTCATTCGGTCACTGAACATCTTTATTTTTGACCTGGTATCGTCGTGGATCTGAAGGAGTCTTTCTCTGAGGTCATCCAAGTAGTCATGCTTGGCTTGCGGTTCCGACGTGGGACATCCAAATTTTATTTCGCTCGGCAATCTGATGTTCCTTCCCATCAAAATCTCGGACGGTGTATGGTCAGTTGAGCTATGTCTTGCACTTCGATACGCCATCAAAAACAGTGGAATGTGTCGGTCCCAATCTCGCTGGTTGTCGTCCACAACTTTGCAAAGATGTTCCTTAAGGGTTCGGTTGAACCGTTCGACCATGCCATCAGATTGTGGGTGGAGTTGTGTTGTTCTTGTCTTCTTGATGTGAAGAAGCCCACAAACTTCCTGGAATATGTTTGATTCAAAATTCCTTCCCTGGTCGGAATGCAGTTCTAATGGAACACCGAATCTGCTCACCCAGTTGAACACAATTTGGTCTGCGACTGTTTTGGCTTCTTGATTCGGTATGGCGTATGCTTCAGGCCACTTGCTGAAGTAATCCATGACGACCAGAATATAACGATTTCCATTATTTGTTTCCGGAAATGGACCCGCCACGTCTATTGCAATCCTTTCAAAGGGTGATCCGACATTATACTGCTGCATTTGGCTGTGATTCTTTTTGTTCGGGCCTTTGGTGGCAGCACAGGTATCACATTTTCGGCACCACTTCTCGACATCCTCCCTTGCATGTAGCCAATAGAATCGTTGTCGAACCTTTTCTAGCGTCTTGTTTACTCCTTGATGGCCTCCCGAAACTCCATCATGCATCTCTCGCAGAACGTCCATAATCTTCGATCTCGGTAAGACTAGCTGCATTACATAGGACTTTCCATCTGCTGATTCCCACTTACGTCGAAGGACACCTTCTTGGACATGCAACGAGTCCCACTGCGCCCAATAGGCCTTCAGAGCCGGACTTCTGTCGGAGATATCAGCCCATTCTGGTTTTTCCTGGTGTTCCTTGCATGCGAGGATGGGTTCAATATCTGGGTCCTCTTGTTGAGCCTTCCTCATCTCGTCGTTGCTCCAGCCATAAATGGGATCGGTTCTGGTTCGTTGGACAGTTACCACTTCTTTTTCTTCTTGGCGTCTGCAATGCTTACAGTCTTGCTTACATGGTCTCCGAGACAGTGCATCAGCATTTGAGTGAAGCTTCCCCTTCCGATGTTGAATTTCATAATCGTACGTCTGCAACCTCTCAATCCATTTCGCCACTTGACCCTCTGGATTCTTGAAATTCAAAAGCCAGTTTAGTGCTCCTTGGTCGGTTCGGAGAAGAAACTTCTGTCCATAGAGATACTTATGGAAGTGCTTTGTTGCCAAAATCAGTGCAAGAAGTTCTCTTCTGGTCACACAATAGTTTCTTTCCGACTTCGAGAGTACCTTGCTGTAATAGGCAACCACCTTTTCTTCGCCATCATGTACCTGTGACAATACAGCACCAATCCCGACATTGCTGGCATCAGCATCAATGATGAACGGTTTTCCTGGAGTCGGGTAGGTCAGCACTGGTGTATTACACAAGCGTTGCTTGAGCTCTTGAAAGCTGCGCTCGCACTCACCTGACCATTTAAACTGCTTTCCCTTTTCCGTTAGCTGATGTAGACTCTTGGCGATCTCAGCAAAATTCTTGACGAAGCGCCTATAGTAGGTGGCTAGACCCAGAAAGCTTCGGAGTTGATGTTTGTCCTGTGGTGTTGGCCAATTCTTCACGGTGTCAACCTTATCAGGATCCGTCTTAACTCCTTGGGATGAGATGATATGTCCCAGGTATTTCACTTCGGTTTTGAAGAGTGAACACTTTTCTGGATTGAGCTTGAGGTGGGCTTCTCGAAGTCTTTGAAACACGGCTCTCAGATTTGTACAATGTTCGTCAAATGTTTTCCCGTATACGATGACGTCATCCAAATAGACCAGGCAAGATTTCCAAGTGAGTCCTTGCAGGACGCATTCCATAAGGCGCTCAAAAGTCGCTGGAGCATTGCACAGTCCAAAAGGCATCACTTTGAACTGCCACAATCCGTTTCCTGTCGAGAACGCTGTCTTCTCTTTGTCTTCAGGATGGATTTCTACTTGCCAGTATCCACTTTTCAGGTCCAAAGTTGAGAACCATTGTGCTCCTTCCATTGCGTCCAGAGTATTACTGATCCTAGGCAGAGGGTAGCTATCTTTCTTGGTCACATCGTTCAACCTTCGATAGTCCACGCAAAAGCGGGTTGATCCGTCTTTCTTCTTTACCAGGACCACTGGAGACGCCCAAGGGCTTTTAGAGTTTTCGATCAGACCCAGGTTGACGAATCGGCTTTGCATCTCCGGTGTTGATTCGATGTTGAACCAGTTGTGTTCTGCCATATTTCCCTTGCGATGACGAAAAGATGTCTGCAAATTCTTCGAGGAGACCTTCTGCAGTTTTTCGTTGTTGGTGACCAAGATAAGATGACTTGAGAATGTTGGTCTTTATGGAGTTCAGCTCCTCAGATTTTGAGGTTTGCCTTGGCTCTTCTTCGTTGATCCTTGTTATCGCTGATACAGATTCGCATTGTCCGACAATCTCACCTTTTCTAAGCTTAACTTCGTACGGCTTGATGTTCAGTATTCGTACGGGAACCATGTTCTTTACAGGTCTAACAAGAGTCTTCCCAATGGTGACGTTATGGGAGGACTTTACAGATGCTGGTTCGACCATGAGGTATCGATGGCTGCCAGGCTTACCCTTCAATTTCGTCCACACGAATACTTCTGAAGAAGCAGGCAAAGTGAGATCTTCTTTGATGACGGTTTTCACAGATAACGAGGTCTCATGCGAGTGGATCCCATAGATCATCGGAATCTCGATGTTTCGATATTTCAGGACTTGGTTCCCGATGTCCAATATCACTCCGTGATCTTTCATGAAATCGACGCCGACAATGCACTCGTCGCATATATCTGCTACCAGAAACAGGTGAGAAAATTCCAACTCTGCCATCCGGATCTTAAGACGTACCTCACCATAGACTTTTGCGGCTTCTCCAGTTGCAGTCCTTAGACGATAGCTATTGGTGTTGTGGAGCCATGTCTTCTTAACGAGGTCCTGCCGTACAATGGACGCCGTGGCACCGGTGTCAATGGTAGCCACACATTTGTTGCCGTTTATACTTGCTTCCACGGTCAGGCTCTTGTTGTCACGTTTCGTTTGAGAAACCTGGATGGTGTTTCTGTAGCTATCGGTACTAGAAGCCAGCTTCTGTCCCTCGAAGTTGGTGGGGTGGGTAACAACTTGGGAAGCAACATTATTGTAGGTGTAACTTTGACCAGTTGACATATTTCTGTGTTCACAGTGTTGGCATGCGGTTCCTCTTCGCGGTAATCTGCACTGTCGTTGAAGATGCCCGGTCTTGTTGCAGTTCCAGCATCGTGCTGGTCCGTCTCGCTGACTCCTTTCTAGAGTAGCCTTCTGACAAGAGCATTCTTGGACTTCCAATTCTCTCACGCGATGCACGTTTTGGGAAGCTTGTTCTGCGGCTTCCATTGTTAGAGCGAAAGCCAATGCTTCTGGTAGTGTTTGCTTTCCGGCAGTGCGAATAGCCCTTTGGAGATTTATATCGCCCACAGCTCTCACAAAGGCTTCAACAGCAAGTTGATTAATTATCTCGTTGCCAGCTGTTGGGTATGCCAGGTGAACTAATCGCTCGATATCTGCCTGAAGCTGCTGCAGAGTTTCACCTCTTTTCTGTGTCCTGTTGTTTAGTTGTACTCGGAAGACTTCTGTCATGTGGCTATCCCCAAACCGCTGTTTGATTGCGTTTACCAGAACTTTGAAGTCACCGTTCTTCTCCGCTGGGATGGTTTGTAGCAGTTCAGCAGCTGCTCCTCTCAAGGCAAGTGTAAGAGCAATGTATTTTTCGTCATCGTCCCAGCCGTTTGTTAACGCTGCTGCTTCAAACTGTTTCTTGTAGATTGACCACGGTATCTGACCATCAAAGCTTGGAGGATTCACTTCTCTCTTTCTTGAGCACTCACCAGAAGGTTCTCGAGCTTTCATCTTTCGCACTTTTTCTAGTTCCTTTGTGATGGTATCGATTTGTTCGTCGATTTTCTCGATACGTGCATTTTGTTTTCCGACGCACTCGTCGAGAGTATTGATTTTCTCTTCGAAGTCCGCAAACCTGCCTTCTAGAATATTTTTCTGTTCGTCAAACCGCTCTAGAACATTCTTGTTTTGAGTTTCTAGTTGCTCCCGAACATCATTTCTTTGAGTTTCTAGTTGCTCCCGAACATCATTTCTTTGAGCTTCTAGTTGTTTGAGAACATGCTCTTGCTCGTTCTTCTGCTCGTTTCTTTGTTCTAGTTGCTCCAGAACATTCTTGTTTTGAGTTTCTAGTTGCTCCCGAACGTTATCTTGCTCTTTCTTCTGTGCGTCAAACCGCTCTAGCACATTCTTTTGATTCTCTTCAAATTTGGCTAGAAGAAGTGTCATCATGGTAGATAAGTCGGCAGTTGCATTTACCTCTTTCGATTTTGCTTCCTCTTCGAAAGCAAACGTATCTGGGTCTTCATTTTGTTCTTCCAGATATTCCTGTAGCCGTTTTACGAGTTCGTTTTTATATCCTGCCCCACTTAAGCCACGTTTGCTTAATTCGGCCTTTAGCTCAGAGACAGTTAAGTCTTTCAAAACTTTACTCATATTTTTTTTTTTTTTTAATTTTTAACTTCACTATTTCACACAAAATACTTTAATCACTGTTCACTGTTTTATTCTCAATAAGTTTTAATCCCTTATTCTGACACCAATGTAATATTCGGCTTGGTCCGACAATTAAAACTTATTCACTTTTTAAATAAAACACAAGTTCACTTTATTCAAATCACTCACAAACTTATTTATTCAACACTTTCAATTACTATTCAAACACAGTATCTTTACTTTATCGCAGTTCACAATCAATTAATTCGCCTCGCCACCAAACGGCTATTTATATCAAAAATGATGGGTTCTAGAAACTACTATTGGTTCCTATTGGTTCTTGGGGAAGCTGAAAGTTCGAGAAGCTCTCTATTTACAAATAAAAAAATACTGGGATTTTCTGTAGGGGCTAACGTTCTTAATGCTAAACAAAAAGTTTCTCTTAGTCACTAGATATTGCCCCTCACAAGTGTTTACTACTACAATTAACGATATTAAGTAAAGAGAGTATGTACATTAAATAAACAAGAGATACAGAGTAAGTAAAGAGAGTAATGAAAAGTGTGTACATTAGAAAGAGATACAGAGTAAGTAAAGAGAGTAAGAAAAGTGTGTACATTAAATACAGAAAAGAGGTACAGAGCGTAAGAGATAATAACGTATACCAGCGATACCACTTTACTGCAATTGCAGTAGATCTACTGCGTTTTTCGCAAAAAAAAAAATCTACTGCCACTAAATCCAATCTACTGCACTTTTTCTTCTTTAGTTATTATAATTTCTTTTGCTTCTGTGACAGAGATTCCTTTTTTAACTTGATTTTTCTCACATCATTCAACGATTCAGCATGCTTTTCATGCACGTCGACGTCTCCTTCTTTTGTGTATGGATACTTTATACATAGCATGTTCTATTTTGTTTTGTTCCTCTCTGTACAGAAATATTTAGGCCGTGTGCGAATTGCAATAAAATGTGTATTAAAACTTTAAATTTTGACACTGCGTGGTGAATAAAATGTGTTAAAATTCAATTAGCTGCGGAGCAGGCTAAAAAATAACACTAGTGATAAAGTTTTTCTAAAGTTTTAACGCAATTCGTACACGGCCTAAGGTGTGAAACTTGTGGTAGATGGTTCTATGCCTTCAATTTTACCAATCATTGATTGCTTCCCTGGCATAACTTGCAGTAAAGAAAAGATAAATTGTATTGTCAGTGGAGGGCATTATTTAGAAAACAAGATCTTTCATGGAAATATTATGATTGTTTAGATTGCTTAAAATTTTAAATTAGATGAAATCAATTTTCTGGAGGGAAAATATTCGCAGCATTTTGTGAATATTGTTATGCTCACTCCCGCAAAGTAGTGCTGCTGCCTAGAGAAAATCTACACTAGTTACCAGTATAAAAACAAAAACAAGAAATAAGATATATCTTACTTCAGTTGAAAACATAATTTGAAAGAAAATGATGAAATATAACAGTTGGTTGCTAGAAACCATCAGATTACCCTGGATTAAGCGAGCATTTTCAAAATTTGAAAAACTTGGAAAACTCATTGGTTTTCAAAGGGAAAACTGTTTGAAATTGTAGGTGCACTTATTTTCAAATGGAAAAATGGCAAATTTTGGATTGGGAACTCATAAAACTCTGCAAGAGCACGAAGAACTTCAAGACCTAAAATCAAGTTTTTGCATAGAAAGGTGCATTGGTATGTTTGTATGTCTGGCCGGGACTCTTTATCCGCTCAATCCTCAATGAATTTTTCAACGAACTTTGCATTTTAGTGCATGCTTCAATGAAAGTAGAAAGTTAATTGCAAAGCTTGGAAAAATTCAGTTATGTAGTTCTCAATTTCAATTGGATTCAAGCAAATCACTTTGCATTTAAACAATACATATCTGTGTGAATCATAATTATTCTGGGGCTGCTCTGAAGGGTGCCGAGACCAAGTTCGGTGGAAAATTTGTTGCCAAGCTAGAAAAACTTCATATCTTTGAAATTGGAAATATCTGTGTCTTATCTGATCGCGCTTCATTATGGTAAAACGTGATTAGCTAAAGATAAGTAGATATAAGCAATGAAATAGATGCATGCTGTTTTGCTTGTATTGTTTGACCGGTTTACAGTAAGCATAGCTTAGCCGAGGCATGGTTCGTGTGAAAATAATGGGAAAATCTTACGGGAAAGTGGACTAATGGAAACAATAAAATGGTAGTCGAAAATTATACTTTTTCAGAAATTGCTTTTCTAACGGAACAATTATTTTAGTGAAAAATTCAAAAATTCCCGAAAACGAGTTTTTTACATATTTCTTTTAGATTTTGATTTTTGAAGGCAGGCAAGACGAGGTTCGCGGGATCGATCGGCTAGTTTAATATATTTTATGTATGAATATTTATGTTTAAGTTTTTCTTTTTTGTGAAATAAGAAATCTACTGCGAAAAATGTAGATTTACTGCATTTTTTCAACTGTTTCACTGCGCAATCCTACTTTTGAAGTGGCAACGCTGACGTATACACATTAGTATTAGACATTACAATAGAAGGAGATACAGAGCGTATGAGATAAATAAAGTGTATACACATTACACTATTTATTTTCTGAACATTTTATATTGCAAATAGACTATCTTACTAAAACGCGTCAGTTCTAAGCAAAATCTTTGATGAAATCACGAATGTTTAAATTCGCTATACACATTGTTTCACCATCTTCGAGACAAGGTTCTGTTATCATAACCCCTTTGGAAAAAGAAATAAGAGAAAAATATGCAGGTTCGCTATCCTTTCCTTATATACCAAGATCCCTTTTTGAGATTTGCTTGTGTAAATTCATATTTAGCTGACGTACATGAATGAAAACCAAATGTCAACATACTCGTTTTGTTTTGCAAGGAAAAGATTGTAGGTTTTTTGTCTTTCGTCAGGATTTACTCAGATAAATGAAGGTTTTTCGAATAAACATTGTTCAGATTTACTGAACAAAATCTGAACCTTCACCAAAATGTTTGCTGGGTAACGAACTACACACACATAGCAGCACTGGCGACTGAGGCCATCGGCTGGGACAGAACAAGACATTAATACAACAGAAACAGAGAGAGACAGATAGACACATAGAAAGAAATCACACATAACATAAACCTACGTGGCTCAGAGGAGGAGACATAGATGATGAGATCGCACAGGTGGCCTAAGATAAGCTGTTGATTTTCGTAGAAAAGAATGCTGCCGAAGGTGGGGCTTGAACGCGTAGCGTTCGGCTTAGCAATCGACTACTCTATCCTCTGAACCATGGCCACCTACCCTACTAAAAGAAAAGCTTACCCAAGTACTAAATGTTATCTTCAATTTTGCTGTGCATCCGGAATCTTTTGAAGAGGCGCTTATTTGGCCAATTCATATGAAAGGTGACTCATGTGACCCCAAAAATTATAGAGGAATATCTGTTTTAAATGTAAGTTTGAAAATATACACATCGCTTCTTAATAAAAGGCTAAATAACTGGGTAAATGCCAATAACAAATTGAGTGAATTCCAATCTGGTTTTCTAAAAGGTTATTCAACAATAGATAACATTTTTGTACTAGGATGTCTAGCCCGTTCCAAGCTTAGCCAAAATAAAAAATATATGCTTTTTTTGTTGACTTTAAAGCTGCCTTTGATAAAGTAGACAGAAGAGCACTCTTTTATAAACTTTACTATTGGTATTTCAAGTAAACTCGGAAGAGCTTTGGAAAAGTTGTATCAGCAAACTACTGGACGTGTATTGAATGGATCTGAAACATCGGAAAATATCATAATGAATCGCGGGGTTCGACAAGGATGCAATCTTAGCCCTTTGTTATTTGCCCTTTTTCTCGATGATATTGTTGAAGTCCTTCCCTGTGGTGTTGAATATGGGAATACTTAAATAAAAGTTATAATGTATGCGGATAATATTCTAATTCTGGCTGATTCTCCGACTTCACTTCAACTAAATATAAACAGGCTTTTTGACTATTCTAAAAGATGGTTCTTAGAAGTAAATACTGAGAAATCAAAAGTGATGGTATTTCAGAACGGTTCAGGAAGAACTTCCAGAGAGAATGCTGGACATATGGAAAAACCAAGTTGGAAGTATTAAAAGAGTACCCTTACCTGGGAATAACGATAACATACAATTTAAACATGGAAAAACATCTCGAAGCTAAGGCTGTCGTAGCCAGGACAGCAATTGGTGAAAATTGAAGAAAAAAATATTCAACAATAAGCTTATTTCAAAAATTCCAAATTTGAAGTTTTTAATGCAACTGCTAAAGCTATTCTCTTCTACGGAGCACAACTTTTTTTTTATTTATTATTATTATTATTATTATTATTATTATCATCTTTATTTTTTCATTTCAAAAGTTTACAAACTTAAAACTAAAGATTACAAGCATGGCTCATGGGCCGTCTGCCGGTATATTTTTCTAAACTAAACATTTTGTGAGAGAAAGTACAAAAATTTGGTTTTAAATATAAAGAAAATAGCAATTGAAAAAAGAAAAAGAATAATGCCAGAGGGGAAAAAAAATATTCGTTTTAATGGTGTAGGTAATTTAATAAATAAATAAATTTATAAAAAAAAAGAATATAAACGAAATCTGATTCGGGCTTTTAGTTTAGCTAAAACAAAATTATTAAGTTTATAAAAACAGCAATATGTGTTAAACAATTTATTCAAATGTTCTAAGGGCTTTTAGTTTGGCTAAAACAAAAAAAGGATACATAGATCTTAAAGAATTTGCAGTTTCAAATGCGGTTTGGGCTTTTAGTTTGGCGAAAACGAAAAAAAAAAGAATGATATCTCAAGGAATTTAATGATTAGCAATTTTTCAAATGCGATTTAGGCTTTTAGTTTATAATCAACGCGCACTCACAGGAGTTTTTTCATTATATGCCAGTGCGAGTATTAGGGAAAGGATAGAGGATGTAAAAGGAGGTGTCGTTGAACATTGGTTTTGAATTCTTGAATATTATAATGACTGGGGAAGACAGAGTGTGGAAGAGAGTTCCACATTCGCGTAGTACGGCTAAGGAACGATTCTCTGTACTTGACAATACGTCCGAAGTTGGGCTCGAGGGTGAACTGATGGGCATTCCTGGAGGAGCGGGTATTACGGTTGAATGTCTTAAGGGGAGGAATGCAACTGGCTATTTCACTAGAGAATACCGTTGAAGTATCGGTAAAACAGGGTGAGGAGACATTACATTACAACTCTGGGGTAACAAAAAAATTGAGACAGTGGAGAGCTTGTTACGTTTTTTCTTACGGAAAATATTTCTTTTACCTGTGAATACACAACATATACCTACTACTTGGAAACAGGACTTCCAACACTTTTCATTTCTACTCTGAAGTTAAATGCTGACTACTTTACTTGGTACGAGTTATAAAGATGGAGGAGTCCAGTTTGCCGAAGATCATATGTTTAAGCATGCAGTACATCGAAAATCGTTGTTTTACAAAGATTGGATTGATCATGCAGCTAGTTGTAGATGGACTCTAGACTTAGTCGATGGTGACTCAATGCTGATGGAAATCGTCTATACGAAGTAATTAAAAGCATCGATGAAAATGAGAGGTAGGTATTCGTTTATAGAACAAGCAAGGTCATCCAATGCAAGAACAATATATGCTCAGCTTAAATATGTACAATTTAAATGAAAGAAATTACTTCAACGAAAAATATCCAAGAAACACGATAAGCAGTATTTTTAAATCAAGGGGAGAACTATTAAAGCTCATGCTATATGCCGCATAGGAACGATTTGGAAGGTATTTGCTCGCTGTGTATTATGACTATGAGGGTATTGGAAGACATTTACCATTTCATTGCAACATGTCCAATGTTGAGGGAGATAAGGAGAGTTTTTTACGAGAAGAATTATCTGCAGGAAGGAGACATTAAAATCGTCTTGAAGGGTGAAGACTGGTTCGTCTATATGAATTCACTTCAGAAGCGATGTCCTACAGATGCAGAATTATAAGTGAACACTTTTAAATTTAATTTAAAGTCAACTCTTTTGCTAATTAACTAATTGTTTAATTAAATTCCGTTTTAACTAAACTAATAGTTGCACAAAAAAAAAAGACATTTAAAAATTAAATTTGTTTTAACTAAACTAAAAGCTCCTATTTCAAATACAAGATACCTGTATTAAAATTTTGTAAAATACAATCGTGATCATCGTAAAATATTATATAAACGCAAATATTAAATTAGCCACTCTGGCAGACGGCAGCATTGCCATGCCCTAATGTATTCAATTAAGAAGCCGCCAATGTAAAAACTTTATTTTATACAAGAAAAATGAATAGAACTATCTATCTATCTATCTATCAACTTAAAATATCCGTATTTTCTATTTTGTATGGATATTTGTTTCTCTTATAATTGCCAATTGGTGAGTTTGAAAATATTTATTCCTTTGAGATTTGTTCCAATTATGTACATAAAACAGGTTAAAACCCATTATTAAGCTATTAATAGTATAATTCCTCAGAACCTTATTTATCCGAGGCTACGAATATTTAATTTTGATCTCAAAATGCATCTACCTACTGACAAAGTATTTTAATTTTTTCAAAAGAAAGGAAATTCCAAGGACTTGTACCGTTCGCATATACGAACAACACCCATAACTCCTTTAAGTGTTTCCTTATCTTAAAACAAATCCACTCGATTCCATACAAAAAAATACGCTCAGGAATAAATCATTGGGTTCACGAATTCACGTGGTATTAAAAATGCAAACTTAATAAGGGCGCAACAGAGCATTTAGCCTTTGGCGATTTTTCGATTGTGGTGTCAGTGGTATAGAAGTGGGCGATCCTAAAAGGAGTATCGATTTGGTTCAATTCATTTCCATTCAAAGACTTTGACTAAATTGGTTTGGACCTTCTCTCACACCCAAATAAATTGCTTTTGGCATTTTATTTATTAGCATATTAGTTCAACATAAACAATCCGTATTTTTCTTTCGATGTATACTTAGGACACTTGATAGGCCTACCTCGTAGTTCTGTTGGGAATTTCTTTTGTTTTTGGATGTATGGCTTCATTTTTCATTCACAAGTGGATCTTTGTGGCCTAGATATACATATAGAGTAGGTTAAAGTTGTATTCTGATGAATATGATGGAGAACTCGTATGATTCCTGATGATAAAATTCAGCTTTTCAGCAAAAAAGTAACGATAGGGTATAAGAGACCTTTGCATTACTTAAGGCATATAAACAACGTATGGGACAAGTTTAAAATGTTTCATGTTGGTATTGTCGTTACAGTGGGTTTAGACTTGAGACATTTTCATCATGCAAATGTTTTGATAATTCGCCTTATAGGCACAAGGCACTACTTGGAGAACTATTTGCCAGAAGCAAATGATGATTTTGCTCTCAAGCGATACAAAATAAATATTACAATATTACAAAACGTGCTTTCATTTCAAGTTTTTTCCTGCATAAAAAAAAAAATGTAGATACCCAAAAACTTAAAAGAGTGTAAAATGTTAAAACTATGTATTTCCATCAATCCCGAAATTAGGTGTGTGTAGCAGATAATTACCAAAATGGCTGACCACCGCGACCACCCACTGTAAAGAAATTGTTAGTTGTAACTTTAAGGTTGAGTGTGCAGTCTTCCCGTTATTTAACACAGTTGTCGCTATTCCGAAAGAGGCAACGGATAGTGCAATTTTCAATGACTGTCTTAGATTTGCCAGTTACTCGTGGAGCATCCAAACAAAGCATCATACCTTTGTTATTAACCACCATACACATTGTTATTTATGTTATCGTCCTTGTGCTTTTATCATAGTCGTTGCAGAAGTAATTCGCACCGGGAACTGCAAACGTTTGAATTCGAATGGTATATCTGTCAGAATCATTGGAATACGTGGTAACAGTAGCAGGGACGAACCGTCATATAGACATTAAAGACAGTGTCTACCCAAACAAAATCACACGCTGAAGCAAAAAACAAGAATAAACTTAAAACTTACCCAAAGTCCCAAAATTAACCAACGACCAAATTTTTCAAATCGAGCATATTGAAATTATTTCAAATGTGAACATTGAACAAAGAGGAGATACACAAACACAATACACACCACATCATACACATACTTCATACTCATACATCATAATGCTGCTGTTCTGCTGGTTCTGTCTGACACTGACTGAATACAAATTCACGAAATAAAACGACGAGAGTTCGGGAAAAGAACGAAGACATTCAAAAATATTGAATTTTGTGTGGGAAAAGAAGAACAAGCACACGATTTGTTCGGTGTTTGTATGGGCAAAATAGACATAATTGAAAATGTCTAATTTCTTGTTTCTTTTCGTTCATTTCATCCTAGTGCGTTCGGGAAGGAAACGAAAAAAGCCGAAGACATGTTTTGTTTTTGTTCGATTGACTTTTTTTGTATTTTTGTATACGGAAACGGATACGGAAGAAAGATAATTTTGAAAATATCTAAAATTGCTAGGTATTTGTCGTTTAAATTTATTTCAATAACAAAATTACAAAATGATTTTCTAATTCAGTAATGGTTGGGTTAGTTATAATTTTCATATTGCCGATACCTGCTTAATACATAGGTAAGAAATTTTATTGGTCTGACTATGGATTGAGCAGGTATATTTGGTATAATAAATAGTCTTTTTGCCATCGATCCGTTTTATAAATTATTTTTAGGTAACATTTTTTTTTTCCTTTTCATCTCAAGAACTCCAGTTGAGACTTAAAATAAAACCAGGTTTTAGATTATGCTTACAGATTTATAACGATAGTTGAAATGAAAACGGCTTCACGTTTTTAGTTACTATCTATTTGTTCCACGACTAGGAACAAGATAATATAACTGATTTTTTTGTTGTCTACCCAACTCGAATGGTTGCGAGTCGTCCCTGAACAGTAGGTCTTCACATTTGAACTTTCCAGTCAAAATTGTTGCCTCGATATTAAGATTGTTCTGTTCATCAGTTCAGTTCATCAGCGAATTCAAGAATTCAGTTGGATAGACAACTTCGTCTTGATTCAATACAATTGGCGTGTTTTTTGGCATCGCTATCTGCAGCCAAATTCGATTTACCAAAAAAACATATCCGCAGTTGCCCTTCCGCAGCTGTTTTATTTTATATTTAAGTTGGTATTTGGTTTTGCTTTCGGATAAGTTTTTGACATATCTGGGTATATTTGGTCAGTCGTCGTTCAATAAACAAATAAATAAAACAATAATAAACGTTCAGGCAAATACCAAACAGAGAAGTGTGTTTGGAAGTGCGTGTGCTTGTACCTATGTGTGAATTTTGATAAAAATCGAGATTAAGATTTTTGATTCTGGAATCCATTTTTTTGAATCTCAAGTCTCAAATAGATCATGAAATCTGAGATTTTTTCACTTTTTCCTCACTTCATCACTTCTTTTAGCTGTCAGATTCACAAATTTGACTCGACTCTAAAGGTATGACTACAACGAGCACTTTTTGCAAAACCAAATGAAAATTTTCAAACACTTTGTGACAGTTTTTCCACCCTAAAATAAAAAGTCAAAAACAATTTTTTGTAGTTTTTTTTTCCAAATTCAAATGGCGCTACAAAGAAAAAAAATTACTTTTCTAAATTTCCCACTTTTTGCAAAACGTGGCCCTTGAAGTTATACCTTAAATTTCGCAAATACAAAACGACATTACAGATGAAAAATGTTAAACACCATAGAGCAACCATGTGTGTCTCGTTCCTTGATTTGTGCGTTCAAATATTAATTCAATAAAAAAATCTAAATAAAAGAACGCACTTAAAATGCCATGCACTCTACGAACAAAGCCTTCGAGACTCTTTGAGTTATCGGATTATCCGAGTTACCAACCTACGAATTTCAATATTTCTCCGATCGAGTATCGATACTCGAAAAAATTTCAATTTTTTATCCGCAGCCAGATTTAAGTTTAAGTTTTATCCGCAGCTGCGTGTTGTATTTGTAATACATGGAAGCTCCCACTGCAGATACGGATAGCTGTGCCAAAAAAACACGCCTAATATCGATGGACTTATATGTTGTCGTTTCGATGTTTTTGGTATATAATAAAGCACGGTTATTGATGAATTTTGTTGTTCTTTTCAATGTTTGGGAATACTTTTTTTACCAATTTCTCTATGCTTTCTGTAATCTTACAGGAGTTTGCTGGCAATGTGATATATTGCAAAGATCAATTTACAGCCCATTTCCAATATCAATTAAGTAATAGGTAATTGTTTTGCAAAATTTCCAGCAGATGCATCTCGTTGTAATTGTGCACACAAGTTGGTTTTCAAAGTCAAAGTCTATAAAACTGATGATGTGAGACATTTTTGTTGTTTCCATTAAAAGCTTTGAATTATATTAGGCGTGTTTTTTGGCATCGCTATCTGCAGCCAAATTCGATTTCCCAAAAAAACGTATCCGCAGTTGCCCATCCGCAGCTGTTTTATTTTATTTTTAAGTTGGTATTTGATTTTGCTTTCGGATAAGTTTTTGACATTTTGGGGGTATGTTCGTAGATTGGCTCCGTCATCGTTCAATAAACAAATAAATAAAACAATAATAAATGTTCAGACAAATGTCAAACAGAGAAGTGTGTTTGAAAGTGCGTGTGCTTGTACCTAGGTATGTGTGATTTTTGATAAAAATCGAGATTCAGATTTTTGATTCTCGAATCCATTTTTTTGAAACTCAAGTCTCAAATCAGGAAATCTGAGATTTTTCCACTTTTTCCTCACTTCACCAACTATTTTAGCTGTCAGATTCACAAATTTGACTTACTCTAAAGGTAATGCAAAAAATCAAAAAGTGAAAATTTTCAAACTCATTTTGTGACAAATTATCCACCTCAAAATTAAAAGTCAAAAACAATTTTTGTAGTTTTTTTTTCAAATTCAAATGGTGCTACAAAGAAACAAAAATTTTACTTTTGTAAATTTCCCACTTTTTGCAAAAAGTGGCCGTTGTAGTTATACCTTAAATCTCGCAAATAGAAAACTACAATACAGAAGAAAAATATTAAACACCATAGAGCAACTATGTGTGACTCGTTCCTTGATTTGTGCGTTCCAATTTTAATTCAAAATAAACTTAAATAAAAGCACGCACTTAAAGTGCGTTGCACTCTGCGAACACAGCCTTCGAGACTCTTTGAGTTATCCGATTATCCGAGTTACCAACCTAAGAAATTCAATTTTTCTCCGATCGAGTATCGATACTCGAAAAAATGTCAATTTTTTATCCGCAGCCAGATTTAAGTTTAAGTTTCATCCGCAGCTGCGTGTTGTATTTGTAATACATGGAAGCTCCCACTGCAGATACGGATAGCTATGCCAAAAAAACACGACTATTGTTCGGAATTCTTACGTAACGGACCTATCCCCAACTAATTTGCGGTTTACCTGAGTGACATACCTTGATAACACATTTTGTGCTCGATAGCTAAAGTAGAGTAGGTAAGTTAATCGCGATATAAAGTGTAGTCAGAATATTGGCCAATATGAAATTGTTAAAATCAAATAAAGAAAAGGTTAAATTGTGTCGATGATGTTCTACAACAGAAAAGAAAAAACATATGGATATTCGCTACGCAATTAAAAAACCTGTTTATAACTGTGAGTTAATGCAGAGATTCGGAATTACAGCATTTCTAAAAGCAGAATAATGGAACATAGATAATGATACAGCATTTTGTATTCCGATGCAGAATTTTAGTCATACAGAATTTTGGAATATAAGAATAACGTAACGACCCGCTCACGTACCGGGTTGGGGTCAAAAAATCTGTATCCCAAAATTCTGTAAATCCAAAATTCTGAATTTCAAAATTCTGTATACAAAAATTCTCTTAATGATAAAAAAAAAATAGTTTTAATAATGAAAAAACAGTGAGCAGTTTTTCTTTCATCATTTACTGAATTTGGACTAACTACAGATTTTTGATGTTCTCATTTGTTACTTAATTTGTTTATTGGATAAAAATAACTGTAAGTTTAAATGTAGAGATTTGGAATTACGGAATTTCTAAAAGCAGAATAATGAATTTGCTGAATTTTGAGAAAAAAAGAAACAATATAATACAAAAGCAGAATAATAGAATAGTAGAATACAGAATTTCTTATTCAGATTCAGAATTTTGGAATGCAGAATAAGGACCCGTTCCCTGTACTATGTAACTTCTTAATATATAAATATTACGTGTCACGAAGTTTGTCCACGATCGACTCCTTAACTACTTAACCGATTTTAATGAAATTTGCACATGTGTAACTTGGTTCAGCTTAAAAGAAAGGCTTGCTTAGACCTCAATAGTCGCTATATTAGTTGATTGCAGTGTTGAGAATGCAATTTTTCACAATATTTTTTTTTTTTAATAAGGTGCATTTTCGTCGAGCATAAATGTAGGTACCTTTAAGTTACACATAAGCCTTTTAGGCATTTTGTTTGTTTTGGATAATTCACAAGTTCATTGGTATTACAAACTGTTTATCAATGGATTTTTATGAGACCAAGTCCCCTGGCGACAACTGTTGGGCTGGGCCGATTTGGCTCGATCTGATTTCAAACAGTTGTGTATCGCACATAAAATCCACAAACAGTACAAGCATAACGATAGATTAATTATTAATTCGATCTTTGGAAGTTTGCGGAATCAATCTCGGATTTCCATATTTTTCGCATCACAAAAGACTGACCATCTTACTATTCATGTGTTGATATACTATCTGCGATGTTTATGTTTGCGTTGAGAAGTAAAAACCGAACACATTGTTAATTATCGCTTTATACTGATTTGTATTCCATACAAATAAATTGCATAGAAAATCAAACTTTTTGTTTCTGGAGTCCAAAATAAGGCGAGACGAAGTTCGCTGGGTCGGTCTGCTAGTATTTTATGTTTTACATGTAAACTGGGATGCTATAGTGAGAAACAAAGAGATAGAGGGAGTTAAGGTGTACTTGGGGTTGGGACTGAGGAGCAGGGTGTGCTACTATAAGCTGCGCGACCCTTCACTTTTTGTTAACGTTTGATTTTACTACCAATCTATTTTTCATACCCTGCGCTATTTATGGAACTATTCTAAAGGAGTAAACTCCAATAAACGCAAAAAACAGACTTTTTAGAGAACTAAGGATTTGTGTAGCTCTTCCGGATCTTGTAGATATATATATTATATATATTGTAATATTCGGCTTGGTCCGACAATTAAAACTTATTCACTTTTTAAGTAAAACACAAATTCACTTTATTCAAATCACTCACAAACTTATTTATTCAACACTTTCAATTATAACTTTGCAAACACAGTATCTTTACTTTATTTCAGTTCACAATCAATAAATTTGCCTCGCCGCCAAACGGCTATTTATATAACAAAAATGATGGGTTCTAGAAACTACTATTGGTTCTTGGAGAAGCTGAATGTTCTGGAACATTACTCCACTTACAAATAAAAATACTGGGATTACTTTTTGTAGGGGCTAACGTTCAATGCTAAACAAAAAGTTTCTCTTAATCACTAGGTATTGCCCCTCACTACTACAATTAAACGATATTAGAGTTAAAGAGATACAGAGTAAGTAAAGAGAGTAAGAAAAGTGTGTACATTAAATATAGAACAAGATACAGAGCGTAAGAGATAATAAAGTATACATATTAGACATTAAAATAGAAGGAGATACAGAGCGTATGAGATAATAAAGTATACACATTAGACATTACAATAGAAGGAGATACAGAGCGTATGAGATAAATAAAGTGTATACACATTACATTGCCCCCTCCTTAGGATTGATCGTCCCGAACAAATCCATCATTCTCATCACCACTGTAGCGATGTAGTCGGTCGCGATGTACGACTTTAAGTTTACCTCTGACTCCTTTCTGTATCCGGTATACGACGTCGTTGATTTTGCTAATCACTGTATATGGACCTTCCCAGTCTCGTTGAAGTTTCGGTGACAACCCTTTTTGTCGATGGGGATTGTAAAGCCACACTCGATCTCCTGCTTGGAACTCTGTTGTTGTCGCTCGTATATCGTAGCGTGTCTTCAATCGGTCACTGTACATCTTTATTTTTAACCTGGTATCGTCGTGGATCTGAAGGAGTCTTTCTCTGAGGTCATCCATGTAGTCATCCTCCGCTTGCGGCTCCGACGTGGGACATCCAAATTTTATTTCGCTCGGCAGTCTGATGTTCCTTCCCATCAAAATCTCAGACGGTGTATGGCCAGTTGAGCTATGTCTTGCTTTTCGATACGCCATCAAAAACAGTGGAATGTGTCGATCCCAATCTCGCTGGTTGTCGTCCACAACTTTGCAAAGATGTTCCTTAAGGGTTCGGTTGAACCGTTCGACCATGCCATCAGATTGTGGGTGGAGTGGTATTGTTCTTGTCTTCTTGATGTGAAGAAGCCCACAAACTTCCTGGAATATGTTTGATTTAAAATTCCTTCCATGGTCGGAATGCAGTTCTAATGGAACACCGAATCTGCTCACCCAGTTGAACACAATTTGGTCTGCGACTGTTTTGGCTTCTTGATTCGGAATGGCGTATGCTTCAGGCCACTAGCTGAAGTAATCCATGACGACCAGAATATAACGATTTCCATTATTTGTTTCCGGAAATGGACCCGCCACGTCTATTCCAATCCTTTCAAAGGGTGATCCGACATTATACTGCTGCATTTGGCTGTGATTCTTTTCGTTCGGGCCTTTGGTATCACATTTTCGGCACCACTTCTCGACATCTTCCCTTGCATGTAGCCAATAGAATCGTTGTCGAACCTTTTCTAGCGTCTTGTTTACTCCTAGATGGCCTCCCGAAACTCCATCATGCATCTCTCGCAGAACGTCCATTATCTTCGATCTCGGTAAGACTAGCTGCATTACATAGGACTTTCCATCTGCTGATTCCCACTTACGTCGAAGGACACCTTCTTGGACATGCAACGAGTCCCACTGTGCCCAATAGGCCTTCAGAGCCGGACTTCTGTCGGAGATATCAGCCCATTCTGGTTTTTCCTGGTGTTCCTTGCATGCGAGGATGGTTCCAATATCTGGGTCCTCTTGTTGAGCCTTCCTCAACTCGTCGTTGCTCCAGCCATAAATGGGATCGGTTCTGGTTCGTTGGACGGTAACCACTTCTTTTTCTTCTTGGCGTCTGCAATGCTTACAGTCTTGCTTACATGGTCTCCGAGACAGTGCATCAGCATTTGAGTGAAGCTTCCCCTTCCGATGTTGAATTTCATAATCGTACGTCTGCAGCCTCTCAAACCATCTCGCCACTTGACCCTCTGGATTCTTGAAATTCAAAAGCCAGTTTAGTGCTCCATGGTCGGTTCGGAGAAACTTCTGTCCATAGAGATACTAATGGAAGTGCTTTGTTGCCAAAATCAGTGCAAGAAGTTCTCTTCTGGTCACACAATAGTTTCTTTCCGACTTCGAGAGTACCTTGCTGTAATAGGCAACCACCTTTTCTTCGCTATCATGTACCTGTGACAATACAGCACCAATCCCGACATTGCTGGCATCAGCATCAATGATGAACGGTTTTCCTGAAGTCGGGTAGGTCAGCACTGGTGCATTACACAAGTGTTGCTTGAGCTCTTGAAAGCTGCGCTCGCACTCACCTGACCATTTAAACTGCTTTCCCTTTTCCGTTAGCTGATGTATAGACTCTTGGCGATCTCAGCAAAGTTCTTTACAAAGCGCCTATAGTAGGTGGCTAGACCCAGAAAGCTTCGGAGTTGATGTTTTTCCTGTGGTGTTGGCCAATTCTTCACGGTGTCAACCTTATCAGGATCCGTCGTAACTCCTTGGGATGCGATGATATGTCCCAGGTATCTCACTTCGGTTTTGAAGAGTGAACACTTTTCTGGATTGAGCTTGAGGTGGGCTTCTCGAAGTCTTTGAAACACGGCTCACAGATTTGTACAATGTTCGTCAAATGTTTTCCCGTATACGATGACGTCATCCAAATAGACCAGGCAAGATTTCCAAGTGAGTCCTTGCAGGACGCAATCCATAAGGCGCTCAAAAGTCGCTGGAGCATTGCATAGTCCAAAAGGCATCACTTTGAACTGCCACAATCCGTTTCCTGTCGAGAACGCTGTCTTCTCTTTGTCTTCAGGATGGATTTCTACTTGCCAGTATCCACTTTTCAGGTCCAACGTTGAGAACCATTGTGCTCCTTCCATTGCGTCCAGAGTATTACTGATCCTAGGCAGAGGGTAGCTATCCTTCTTGGTCACATCATTCAACCTTCGATAGTCTACGCAAAAGCGGGTTGATCCGTCTTTCTTCTTTACCAGGACCACTGGAGACGCCCAAGGGCTTTTAGAGTTTTCGATCAGACCCTATTCTTTCATGGTGGTTATCAGTTCTTCAACCTCACCTTGTTTGGCTAGTGGAAGGCGTCTTGCAGGTTGACGGATCGGCTTTGCATCTCCGGTGTTGATTCGATGTTAAACCAGTTGTGTTCTGCCATATTTTCCTTGCGATGACGAAAAGATATCTGCAAATTCTTCGAGGAGGCCTTCTGCAGTTCTTCGTTGTTGGTGACCAATATTAGATGACTTGAGAATGTTGGCCTTGATGGAGTTCAGCTCTTCTAACTTCAAGGTTTGCCTTGGCTCTTCTTCGTTGATCCTTGTATCGCTGATCATGATTCGCATTGTCCGACAATCTCACCTTTTCTAAGCTTAACTTCGTACGGCTTGATGTTCAGTATTCGTACGGGAACCATGTTCTTTACAGGTCTAACAAGAGTCTTCCCAATGGTGACGTTTTGGGAGGACTTTACAGATGCTGGTTCGACTATGAGGTATCGACGGCTGCCAGGCTTACCCTTCAATTTCGTCCACACGAATACTTCTGAAGAAGCAGGCAAAGTCAGATCTTCTTTGATGACGGTTTTCAGAGATAACGAGGTCTCATACGAGTGGATCACATAGATCATCGGAATCTCGATGTTTCGATATTTCAGGACTTGGTTCCCGATGTCCAATATCAATCCGTGATCTTTCATGAAATCGACGCCGACAATGCACTCGTCGCATATATCTGCTACCAGGAACAGGTGAGAGAATTCCAGCTCTGCCATCCGGATCTTAAGACGTACCTCACCATAGACTTTTGCGGCTTCTCCAGTTGCAGTCCTTAGACGATAGCTATTGGTGTTGTGGAGCCATGTCTTCTTAACGAGGTCCAGCCGTACAATGGACGCCGTGGCACCGGTGTCGATGGTTAGCACACATTTGTTGCCGTTTATACTTGTTTCCACGGTCAGGCTCTTGTTGTCACGTTTCGTTTGGGAAACCTGGATGGTGTTTCTGGGGCCATCGATACCAGAAACCAGCTTCTGCCCCTCGAAGTTGGTTCTTATTCGTTTCCCGGGTGGGAAACAGCTTCGGAAGCAACGTTGTTGGTGTTACTTTGACTTGTTGAGTAAGTTCTGTTTCCACAGTGTTGACATGAGGTTCGTCTTCGCGGTAATCTGCACTGTCGTTGAATATGCCCAGTCTTGTTGCAGTTCCAGCATCGTGCTGGTCCGTCTCGCTGACTCCTTTCCAGAGTAGCCTTTTGACAAGAGCATTCTTGGACTTCCAATTCTCTCACGCGATGCACGTTTTGGGAGGCTTGTTCTGCGGCTTCCATTGTTAGAGCGAAAGCCAATGCTTCTGGTAGTGTTTGCTTCCGGCAGTGCGAATAGCCCTTTGGAGATTTATATCGCCCACAGCTCTCACAAAGGCTTCAACAGCAAGTTGATTTATTATCTCGTTGCCAGCTGTTGGGTATGCCAGGTGAACTAATCGCTCGATATCTGCCTGAAGCTGCTGCAGAGTTTCACCTCTTTTCTGTGCCCTGTTGTTTAGTTGTACTCGGAAGACTTCTGTCTTGTGGCTATCCCGAAACCGCTGTTCGATTGCGTTTACCAGAACTTTGAAGTCAACGCTCTTCTCTGCTGTGATGGTTTGTAGCAGTTCAGCAGCTGCTCCTCTCAAGGCAAGCGTAAGAGCAATGTATTTTTCGTCATCGTCCCAGCCGTTTGTTAACGCTGCTGCTTCAAACTGTTTCTTGTAGATTGACCACGGTATCTGACCATCAAAGCTTGGAGGATTCACTTCTCTCTTTCTTGAGCACTCACCAGAAGGTTCTCGAGCTTTCATCTTTCGCACTTTTTCTAGTTCGCTTGTAATGGTTTCGATCTGGTCGTCTATTTTCTTGAAACGTGCATTAGTCGTTGAATTTTATTTTTCGACACGCTCATCGAGAGTATTGATTTTGTCTTCGAAGTCCGCAAACCTGCCTTCTAGCAGATTTTTCTGTTCATCAAACCGATCTCGAACGTCATCCCTTTGAGCTTGTAGTTGTTCCAGAACATCATTTCTTTGAGCCTCTAGTTGCTTGAGGACATTTCCTTCTAGTTGTTTGAGAACATTCTCTTGTTCGTTCTTCTGCTCGTTTCTTTGAGTTTCTAGTTACTCCCGAACATCATTTCTTTGAGCTTCTAATTGTTCCAGAACATCCTTGTTTTGAGTTTCTTGCTTCTTTTGATTCTCTTCAAATTTGGCTAAAAGAAGAGACATCATGTCAGATATGGCAGTTGTATTTACCTCTTGCACTTTTGCTTCCACTTCGAAAGCAAACGTATCTGGGTCTTCATTTTGTTCTTCCAGATATTCTTGTAGCCGTTTTACGAGTTCGTTTTTATATCCTGCCCCACTTAAGCCACGTTTGCTTAATTCGGCCTTTAGCTCAGGGAGAGTTAAGTCTTTCAAAACTTTACTCATTTTTTTTTTTTTTTAGATTTTAAACTTCACTATTTCACACTGTTTTATTCTCAATAAGTTTTAATCCCTTATTCTGACACCAATGTAATATTCGGCTTGGTCCGACAATTAAAACTTATTCACTTTTTAAGTAAAACACAAATTCACTTTATTCAAATCACTCACAAACTTATTTATTCAACACTTTCAATTATAACTTTGCAATCACAGTATCTTTACTTTATCTAAGTTCACAATCAATAAATTTGCCTCGCCGCCAAACGGCTATTTATATAACAAAAATGATGGGTTCTAGAAACTACTATTGGTTCTTGGAGAAGCTGAATGTTCTGGAACATTACTCCACTTACAAATAAAAATACTGGGATTACTTTTTGTAGGGGCTAACGTTCAATGCTAAACAAAAAGTTTCTCTTATGTCGATTTCCATTGAACCACATGAAATGGACGGCCCGTCGCTACTAAAAATCAATATTTTTTGGTTTCAATGGAAAGGAAAAACGTTGCAATATCTTTTTGTAAGTGTATTAGTGTTCCAGCTATTAGCATAAACAATTAAGAGAAACAATTATTCATTCTTCGTCCTATAATAATTTTCTACAACATTTTCGAAATTTTAAATTGAATGCCTTTCGTTCTTGTATAGCAATGTATTATTTGCTTCAACAATCGTCGAATTCATCCAATGATCCAATTGAAAATTTTCAGCATATCTTCGTCCTCGGATGAAGGATGCTTGTAATGATGTCCATCTTATATGTACCTATTCTAAAGAACACAACGATAAACCTTATTTATTTTCATTATTATTCTTTATTTTCATTAGTTTTAGTTAGTTTTATTGACTTCAAAAATAAAAAGATACAATAACAAAACATTAGATTCTTAATTGTAAGATTACACAAGTCTTTAAATGGTTTGGCCGAAGGCCGTCTACCAGACTGACATTTTTTGTTTTTTATTAATTTATACATACGAAAGAAAAAAGCTAATTAGATACAATTCAATAAAGTAATCTTTATAATTTTCAAACTTTAAAACTTTAAAAATTTTCCTCAACTATTCTGGTTCTATAACAAAGAGCGTTCAATGAGTATTCATACAGAAGGTCCCAACCTAGTTCTCCATTCAAGATGTTGATCGTTTCCTCTAGACCGAGTACATCTGTCCCAAAATAGCGCTTTCGGAACTCTTTGAGTATTGGACAAACTCCCAGGAAGTGAAATACATCTTCGCGTTCTTTGCGATTGCATAAATCGCACATTATTGGCAATTCTGGACGGTGAGGAATGTAGTTCAAATTGATGAGTTCACCTCTTACTTTGAATATCAAGCTGATTTTTTGTGTACTGTTTTTGGCCAAGAAGTAGGTGTTGTGGTTCAAGAAATGGTTAACTTTACTGTAGTAAGATTATTTTCATTATTATTATTTACAATATTCACTATTCTATTATTTATAGTAATTAAAAAAGAACAAAAACGCACTCTCTTCTATTTTCTTTTTCCACACGTAATTATTCCATTTGCAAAAACTGTCAAGTTTTTAGTATGTGTTAAAATCAGTGTGAGAATCTGTGTAGATTCGTCTCAAAAGACGAATTCAAAACGAATCAATTCGTCGGGAATAAACATCAATACTTTTCCTATTGGAAAACGTTTAAGAAAAAAATATTGCCGGCCCGTGACGGCACATCAATGTTTTGGTTCAATGGAAAACCACATTAATCACTAGGTATTGCCCCTCACTACTACAATTAAACGATATTAGAGTTAAAGAGATACAGAGTAAGTAAAGAGAGTAAGAAAAGTGTGTAGTGTACATTAAATATAGAAAGAGATACAGAGCGTAAGAGATAATAAAGTATACACATTAGACATTACAATAGAAGGAGATACAGAGCGTATGAGATAAATAAAGTGTATACACATTACAATATAATAAAAGGTCCGCCAAATAACTTGTTTTTTTTTTTTGAAAATGCTATAAAAAAAAAACTACTGAATATTTTCCCAATCTTTTTTATTTGAAAGCACAATTCTTCCGGTTAATAATGAAAAATAATTTCATTCAAATGGCTGTCTCGGCTGGCCATGCAGTAGCCTACACGATCGGTCCAATTTTTAAGCACATTGTTGATTGTGTGTAGCTGTATTTCACCAATGGCTTCACGAATATTGTCCTTTAAAGCGTCAATAGTCTCTGGCTTGTTCGCGTAACACTTATCTTTTAAGGCAGCCCACAAATAATAGTCCAACGGTGTCAAATCGCAGCTCCGAGGTGGCCAAACGACATCAGCTCTGCAGCTGATAATGCGATCTTAAAAACAGGGCGCAAAACATCGAGTGTAGCTTCGGCTGTGTGGCACGTAGCGCCGCCGCCGGCCGTCCTGTTGAAACCAAATGTTACCAATATCTTCCTCTTCAATTTTTGTGAACAAAAATTCGTTCAACATGGCCCGATAACGATCGCCATTGACTGTAACTGTAACGGCCACTCCTTGCTCATTTTCTAAGAAAAATGGCCCAATTATGCCTCTGGACCAAAATCCGCACCAAACAGTGACTCGTTTTGGGTGTATCGGCTTTTCAATGTATGCGTGCGGGTTTTCTGTGCCCCAAATGCTACATTGCTTGTTTACATACCCGCCAAGATCAAAATGAGCTTAATATGAAAAGATGATTTTTTTTGGCAAAATCGGCATCTTCTCTAAGTCGATCGCAGGCCCACTTAGCGAAGCGAAAACTCATTGGGTGGTCAGTTGGTTTCAACTCCTGAACCAATTGGACTTTGTATGGCGTCATACTAAGGTCTTTATGCTAAATTCGACTTAATGATGTCTCCGAAATGTTCAATTGTTGAGAACGACGGTGAATTGATGTTGATTGCGCTTCACGCACACGTTCTGCCACAGCAGCAATATTCTCGCGTGTACGCACTGTTTTTGGCTCACGCTTTGGTTTATTGATCAGAATGCCAGATTCTTTCACTTTTTTCACAAGATAACGAACATATGGAGCTGACGGTGCTTCTCTTCCTCCAAAATCCGTACGCAATTTTCGCACACGTTCTGCAACATTACCATGATTTTCAAAATAATGTCACAATATTTCCCAGCGTTGTTCAAGCGTATACACAACCATATCCGTTCAGCGGAAGGATAAAACTAACTATCTGTCAAATCAGACATGAGCTAAGTGTTACCATTCACGAAATAAGCTCTAGTTGAAAAAAAACGTTAGATGGCGGACCCTTTACAACCATATATGTATTATGCTTCTGCATATCAATTGTATCCTTGAGTTAGACTGATATTTTAAATTTCAAAAAGCCTCAACATTACTTTAATATTATATAGGTATACAAAATACTCCTTTCTAGACATCATTCAGTTAAAACAGGATTTTCGTTGTATGTAACACCGTCCTAAAAACATTTTGAATTGCCTTTTACTCTCTACCAAAAGCAATTTTGAGGGAAGGGAGGTGGTACTTGAATGACGCAAAAGTACTCTCCGGTGTATTCTGAAATTATCATTCGTAACCCTTAAAAAAACATGAGAATCCCTTTAGTTACCTCATATACACACATCCAAGTGGCAATTAAACACGTATTTAAAATAAATGAGGCAAATTTTGGACACGTTTCTATGAGTTAAACAACAAACATTTAAATTATAATTGTAATAATACCAGAAAGAAAATTTCTTTCCTACCAAGCTAGTATGTTTATTGAAATTGAGAAGTTAGTAAGTTTAAACCTGTGTATTGTGATCAAACTTCTTTTTTAGTTTAATTAGTTGTGTTAAAAAATGCTGATGTGTCGTTAATACATTATTAATATATAGACCAATCGCCATGTAACCGAAACAAATAAAAATAAAAATCATTTGTTAAGTGTGAAACATATTGATAACACTTTCATGCTGTCTTTACTCTACCCCAAAAGTTTGTTTGGTGACTAAAGGAAATGTATGAATATCAACTGAATTATTAATTCAATACCATGTGGATTTAAATCAGTAAAATAAAACGGTTCAGCAAACAAAAAAAGAACGCACAATTGACACAGTATAATATCAGTTTCCTCCTGAAGTACAGACATCCAATCTGAAAAAGTGAAAATATCCTATTGTAATCAAAGTAAGGTTTTTGCAAGAATTAAGTGTGCTTTTGTCAATTCCGCAAAAGTCCACCTACTCAGATTACAAAGAACACAAAATACAATTTTAAAAATTATTCTTAATCTGCCTTGGCAGGCACTACCCGACTGATAATCTTCATACATTGGCTGGCATCAATAAAATTTCAAGTAGAATTTGTTATTTATTTCAGCGCTATATGATTCCTGTAGTATGTCCGAAAACTACTTAATCTCAAACCTGGCTATTCAAGATAAACATGAAAATACAAAACAAAAAAAAATTAAAAACTACAAATATTACAAATAAAAATGTTTAAACCAAAAAAAACAAAAAAAAATATTTACTTATTATACAGGGTGGCTTATTGCTACATTAAAAAACTCAAATAACTTTTTTTTCAGTGTATGGAATTCATTTTAATTTTTTTTGTATTAAAGTTCATTAAATTTTAATAAATATAGCTTAGTTTAGTTTTAAAAATAATGGATTTTAAATGTCCCCCCCGCTCGTTGATGCATGTGCGACATCTAACCAAAAAGTTGTTCATTACTGCTTGGAGAGTTGACACTGAAATAGCCGCAATTGTTTCTTGAATGGCTTGCTTTAATTCATTCAAATTTGTTGGTTTTGACTTGTAGACTTCCTGTTTGCAATAACCCCACAAAAAAAAAAATCAGGTGCAATAAGGTCAGGTGACCTGGGGGGGCCAACGGAATGAGGAGTTCCTGGATATCAGCTTGCTCGGAAATTTTCTTTGCAATTCTGTCTTAACAGGCCTGGCTATGTGAGGAGTGGTGACGTGAAATAACGCCCTACGAAATAAGGCCCCACCTTAAATGCGGCTTTATTTCCATGAATAAATCGAAATAACACCCGACAGGCCTTATTTCAATTGAATTGTGGAAATAAGGCCACATTTTACATGGAAATAAGGCCGCATTTCCAGAAGATACAAATAATGGCCCACTATTGTGGGTGCTAAGTGCCGAATTTCATTTTGCGACTACTCACCCACTATGCTGATTCATTTGTTCAGAAATCTAATTCAGGGTTTCCGACCTCCGCGATTAAAATAAGTTTATTACATTTTCAAGGTTTTTTCTGTACATAAAGCTGAAACAAACCGCATGCTTTAAGTCTATGTGACGTTAAGAAAACATTATCCAATGCAAACGTTCTTCTGCATTCTGGGATGTCAAATTTTTGTGAGGGTACGGCATTCTACAAGTACACTATACTTGAAGCCAATTTTATCTTATTGCAATTATCTATCACCTAAAGTAACCAAGCTGTTTCAATTACATTAAAAGCTGCATCAGAAAGATGGATGGACACAAGCGGAAAAATTTTTGCCCAAAAGAGAATCAATTTGGGGTGTGAAAATAAAAAAAATCGCGCGAATTTTTTTATTTTCCCACCCCAAATTGATTCTCTTTTGGGCAAAAAAATTTCCGCTCGCTTCGCTCGCAATTGAATCAAATCGATCTCGAATTTTTCGTATCGGCCTCATCCTCAGTCGAAATTCAAAAAGATGCTGAAAATGAATAATTGAAATTCTTGCAAAAATCTTTCTTTGCATTGCAGGATGTGTAGTGGTTGCTTTTCCAAATAAAAGGAAACCTCAACAGCTTTGAAAATGAATTGCTCTGACAATTTTGTCGACGGATAATAAAGAAACGTGGTCCTAATTATTTGTAAGATTATTTTTTGTAGTGTAGTATACATACAGGTTTTTATTTATTTTTTTAAGCTTGAACATTCGTTGTTTCACTTTTTTTTGTATTTGGACTTTTGTCCCATCAAAAGTAAAATCTATTTGGGACTATTGACCCACCATAGTGGATTAATAATTTTTAAATCGAAGTCGGCACTTATGACCCTCCATAGTATAGATCAGAAATTCCGAAAACAATTTTCGGGAATTCTGATCTCAGGACGAGTTTCTCTGCGCCAACTTTCTAATCAAAACAGAAAAACCGAAATAAGGCCCCACGGGCATTATTTCTAAGTTGCAATGGAAATTAGACCGCAACCCTTGTAGGGGTCTTATTTCCATAAGAGATGGAAATAAAGCCCTATAGGGCCCGACGAGGCGTTATTTCACGTCACCGTGAGGAGTTGCACCATCTTGCTGAGACCAAACAGTTTTGAAAGGAATTCTCTTTCGGCGTAATTCTGGATAGAAGAACTCTCTCAACATGGGCAAGTAACGGTCTCCAGTAACCGTTTTCTTCGAAGAAATAGGGCCCGACAATGCATCGTGACGAAACTGCATACTATACTGTGACACGAAGTTGATGCAATTCTGTCTCATGGAGTATCTGTGGGTTGGAAGCACTCCATATCCGACAATTTTGTTTGTTTATGTTGCCGTTTAAATCAAAATGAGCTTCTACAGACATAAAAAGATAGTTCAACATGTTTCCGTCCTCTTTCACCATTTGGAGCATCTTCTTGCAATTCCAAGCGAATCGACAAGTCTGCTGCATTCAGTTTGTTGACCATTTGGTTTTTATAGGGGAATAAGTCCAAGTCATTGTGCATAATTGACTGCAATGACTGTCTACTTATATCTATTTAAGCAGATAAGTTTCTTATCGAAGCTCTTGGATTATTTTGTATGGCAGCAGCTACAGCAGCTACAGCAGCTTTTATTTCTTCCGTCAGAACTGAAGGATTTGAATGGTAAGGTCTTCTTTCGACCGTTCCATGCTCGGCAAAATTGCTGACAAACCTCATTACAGTCCATCTGCTCGGAGGATTGCCGCCAAACGTGCGCCTATATTCTCTTTGAACCAAAATTACGGACTCCAGTGAATAATAACGACGGACAATCCAAATTCTTGCTTCAGTGCCCTAGTTATCAATTTTTATTAAATCTAAGAATCAATCTGCAAAATAAAAAAAAAATTACATACTAGATTCATTAAATTAAAAAAAAAAGGTTTTACATTTTTTTTTGTAGCAGCTTTCGTCATCCACCCTGTGAATTTATCTATTATTTATTTATTTATTAATTTACCTATTTATTTATTTATTATTATTTTTTTTACTTACCTAGGTATTTATTTTTAGTAGTGTCCGTAGCTTAGTGGTTCGAGTCCTACTCGTGCCCATAGTTTTTATTTCATCTTTCACGGGCACTGCCTCTTGCGAAGAACTGACAAAACTTCCAAGATATCAATCTGTCATGAAAAAGTGCTTCTTAACTTTGCCGTTCGGAATCGGCGTTAAATTGTAGAATCCCTCAATTCTTCACACGCACCCGGAGATTCTTAATGTAGACGTTCTAAGCTTTCATTTGATACTCCATTTTCCCATTTACCTGATGAGGTAGGACGACACCAAAAATACCGTTTTTAAGATGATCGGACAAAGGGAAAGGCCCGGGTTATTTCTGTCCGACCATATGATGTGGTATCTTCGACGAAATGTTTACTTTTTCCAATTTCCCCATGGTACAAGCTGACATCAAAAAACGCAACCGGAAGTGCAATTTAGCCGCCAAAAATTCCCGGGAAAAATCTGTCCGACCACTGGTTTTGAAAATTCCATGTCATTTACCATTAGATGGTGGCTAAATTTTCCACGACTATTACATTACTCATGAAATAATTTTTTTGGTTTTTAAATCTATTGTGAGTGCTTCTTACAGATTAGGACAGTTCGGACGTCTCAGTTATGCATTTCGTTTTAGAAATAGGAATCAATTATTTCAACTAGGAATTCCTGAATTCCAGTTCCTTGGGCTATTTAAGTCACTCTTACATCGTTCTATTATTCCACACATTTGTCTTAACTGTTTTCAAGAATTCCTCCAAAGCTTTAGGTCATTTCTAAACAATTTTATTCAAATCAAATTTCGTTGACGATTCAAAAGCAAAATCTAAAAACCAACACAATTTTTTCTTATCTTAGATCTTTGACGTGCGTCGCATTGCTTGTGGCGAATGCGAATCGAAAGACAACATCATAACTAAATTACTTTAGATGTAAAACATAAATCAAAGAAAACTTGTCAATTGAATCAATTGGCAGATAACTTCACACACAAACACTGAGGGTAAAATCGAAGAAAATGTAACACAAGCCCACACAAAATACTCGACTGTTAAATTTAACGGTTTTATAGGATTGAAATAAAATATTGCAATTATGTTTTGTTCTATGGGAGGAGAAAAAATAAAATAAGAAAACCTGAACGGAGGTAAAACAAAAACCTGTGACCCACAAGAAAAATTACTGTACTTTCCTTACTTACAGTTAGATGCAGAGGATTTTTGATAAGTCTCTGGAGCGGATATACCTTGGGAATTATTAAACAACTACCTGTCTTTTCTCTTGTGCGTTAACTTTCGTGTAGTGTAATCCCTTCTATGTTTTTAGACATTTTTATATTGCAGTAGTATTAGACCGAGTCGTGTTGAATACCACGTTACAAAGATGTTCCAGTTTATTTAAAAGCAATAAACTTTCACTTGCACGAGACTTCCGCAAAATGAAGGCTCATTGTTTGCCTGTTCTTTTTTTCTTTTCTGTCAGACAGAGATTTTTCGGGGTTAAGGATACTACTAGTTTAAGGCTGTGCCTTTTACAGTAAACGATGAACTTAATGCAGGGTTTGAAAAAGAACACAATTAAGATTATGGGGAATTTAAAGTTTAATGATAAATTGCTTATGATGATAATAGATTACTTATGATAGAAGCGAAATCCTTAAATAAACATTGAAATCCATTGATGGAATCAATTAACATAATAGTGTCAGTGTGTTGAAATATACCTAGTTTGAATTTGAAGCCTTGAGGAGGCCAAATATTGACGGTAAATAGTTTCGTGTTTTTGTTTTTGTTTTGTTTTTGTTTTAGCTGTCAAATAATGAGGAAACAACTTCAGGTTGAACAGTATTATGGTTGACGAGTAATATTTTACCCAATGTTAGAATCTGAAGTGATGGTAAGAAATTTCGAGTGATATTTTAAAATTATTAATAATTTATCATGAGAAAATAATAATAATAGTTTAATTTCGCTCGAAATTTCAAACTGTTTCTTAAACTCATGTTAAAATGCATTTTCTCATAATGAAATAATAATTAAGAACTTCGCGCGAAGTACTAGAAGTTTTTGGATTAAAAGTGCCTGAAAAACTTGGTTTTAAGCAAGCAACCGCGTACTTCTTCTTCCATATTGTTATCGGCTGCTACAGATTAAGAAAGATTCAACGTGAGCACCTAGCAATTAAGCCTTATCTCAAGGTGGACCTATCCACATTGTCGGCGTGACAAATTCCAACCGAAGTCATCTGAGTCACTATGTTTAATTTAAGAGGACACTAAACCTCTTCCTGATGATCCACTAGCATACAAAAGCACACCTCAACTTTCTAAAACGAAAGAAGTGGGTACCCCGTATCTAGATTCACACCAGTACCAATTGAATTAGTGCCAGCTCTTATTCACCTTGGTTTGATTCTATACTAACTACTCATGCAACACCACGGAAAGTTGAGTGCGCTTTCAGTCACCGAAAGAAGAGCCGCTATCCAGTCACGGAAACTGCACTCAACTTTCAGTACCGAAAGAAGAATAGCAGCTGAGGCCAAACTCAGACAACCACAACCCCTGCGAAGGTCCATCCTAACTCCTACGTTATACTTACTGTGATATTTTGCAACGCTAATTTATTGCATACTTTATAAGATTATGCTTTTATTAGCTTTTCGCAGCTTCTCCAGCTGGCGGATGAGGGACACCGCTCACCCTCTGTCAGATATATCCACATTGATCGAAGGGATGAACCAGCTAATCATGGGACACACCCAACAGTTTGTCTAATTTCCTTAACGTTTATCCACATTCGGTACTCGTTAATCGTAATTTCCTCCTTTACTATATGATAGGATATAGTATCTGTTTAGGATCGCATTGATCTTCATCATACGTCCTGCTTCAATCCGTTAATTCCATTAGACTAAAGCTGCCTACGTCCGCAGGTTCATGCCAATAAATTGACAAGAACCTCTCAGAGGTTCCGCTTGAAAGTGTAGGTCAGCACGTTCACTTACTGGCGAATATGTACTCGGAAACATGTTTCCTTTCTAAATTGCCAAGGTCCATGATTTCACCTCCATCGGCTGCTACAGCTGAACCAAGATAATTGAAGAATTTTTTGACAACGTTTTGACTTTAGTCGCCTGCTCCATCTACACAACTTGTGGGTTTCTTCCAAAAATAGCAATATCGTCTACATTAGCTAATATTTGGGTGGGATTAATGAGGATGGTCCCTCTGATAGATGTTCCAGAGCCACGAATTGCTTTCTCCAACGCCAGGCTGAAGAGGCAGTCTATCCCCTTGACGGAGTCCATTGAAAATGTTTTAATGTTGCTCATGATTGCCAGCCTACTAGTCTTAGAATCTATATACAGATTGTATGTTGGGATGTTAAAATCTTAATATTTTTCCATTTCTTGGCAGAATGAGTCTTATCATTTGTCTATTTGTCTGGTCTGAAACCACATTTAACTTTTATATTATTTATAGTTAATAATAATTCGCCATAATGGTGTTTGAGATCTTAAACGACATTTTTTAAGTAGTATTTGCTATCACGGTAAAACTTGTTGTTCCGAGAGGTATATACCTACTTAATCATTAACATCTATTTGGAAGAAAGACAGTCAACAATATTCATTCAAAATTAAATAAAAATGTTCCTATGCCTCAAAAAATGTTCCTTTATGCACCAAAAGCATGTTTTAATAAATATTTATAGTAAATAAATAATGCCCAATTACTTGCTTATTCAGTAGCTCCATCTAGCCCAGGAGTCCCCATAGTTCAAATTCTCCTTATTTTAAAGTAATACAGTCGTGTTATCTAATATCTTCAAGAGCTTCAATTATAAATGAAGATCAGCAATTCAGCATTCGTTCACGTTGAATAAGATTATAACTATGTTTGTTGAATTGGGTTTTAATGATCAATTTTGTTGACGCAATTAATAAAAAACTAATTCATCTTTTATGAATTATTATAACAATTAAAACTTCTTAAAAAGTGCTAAAAAAAACAGTGATATGATGTCTATCGAATATTCATACCAAATTTTTACAAAACAACAGTTGAGTCGAAAGAGTTCGGCATTTAAACGAGTCTTGTTTAGAATCTACTTGCCGATCTGTTCACCTATTTAATTTAAATTTAACTTGAGTTATGTTTGTAAAACTACAACCAACGGCATTATTAATACATAATTATGTTTCTTTTCTTTCAGATACTATATCAACATCATGGCAAAGAATTTTCTTGTTCTTGTAATTTTTTGTTCCTCCTCATTATTTCTTTCTTTGGATGTTAATGGAAACGAAATTAACAACTCTGATGTCAATAAAACGAGTACAGATATGGTAAGTCCTTAACAAAAATTTATAGTCTTACCAATTTTTAAAATATTTAATTTAGTCAAAAAAATCAAAACGTGAAATTGCAGTAGATAGTGAAGACAGTCATGAATCGAATGAAATTCCTTCGTCAAAGTCGTTTGTCAAACGAGCTCCATCCGGTTTTACCGGGATGAGGGGTAAAAAACAATCCGAATATACAGATCTCAGCCCGAATGCTCTTGATTGGAGCATTGACAATGAATACAGCTTGAATGATAATAATCGTTACAAAAAAGCCCCCTCGGGCTTTCACGGAGTTCGTGGCAAGAAAATGGATCAATTTGAATATGAGAAAAGTCTCCTAGATCAACTTTTCAGAAGACTCTATCAAGAAAATAATGATTTTGAAAATGTGGGCGTCTACAGATCAAACACTCCATATTCACAAAGCTTCGAAGAAAATGATGAATGGGCAGAGAACGACTTAGAAAAACGTGCTCCATCGGGATTTACTGGTATGAGGGGGAAGCGTCCGATTAGTTTTCCTTTTGATGGTGGAAAACGTACCCCGAATGCATTTTTTGGCGTTCGTGGTAAAAGGGATTTCAAACGATCAGCAGCTGAACAGTTTGTGAGTATGAGCACCTATCCCAATAATTAATTTAAGTGCTTAAGACATATTGTGTATGTCATTGTCTTTTTTTGTGCATTGTAATTTATGTTTGATATATAAATTAATTTAATTAAGAAATACAAATATTTCGCATTGCGCGGGAAAAAGCAACCGGAATTTCTAGGTTTTCGGAATAAATTCGTTGGCGTACGTGGGAAAAAAGATTCAAATGCAATGAATTTACACAGACTTGAGTCACAAATGCTTGGATTGCCAGCTGTGGATAATAACAATTATAGATCATTGACGAGATTCTTGATTGAGCCACCGGAATTCGTATCGCTGAAACGAGCGCCTTCAGGATTCTTAGGAATGCGCGGGAAGAGAGATACAAGCAGAGGTGAGTTAATTTATTCTTGTTGATTTAGTTGTTGTTTCGCTGGGAAGCAATTTAAATTTTGATTTTGAAGCAACACAAGCATTTTAAACAATATTTTAAAATGAGTTAAGTTACAGTCACGTGCACATAATTAGAAACGATTTAACTGAACTACATAATCTTGTTTGATATATTTTTTTAATTTGATAAATTCAATTTTTTTTCATGTTAAAAGTTGTAATTAATATATTGTTTTCATAAAAAATATAGCTACAGAAGGAAAAAAATAACTAAAACGACCGGGCACGTAATTAGAAACATTAAGGTTTATTTGAAAAATAATGTGTTAAATTTAACATTTTTCAATATTTTTTCGAATAACCACGATTTTCAACCACAGACTAAAATTCTTCGGGGCAAAGAATTGACCAAATTTTGACAAACTTCGGGAGGAATCGATTTCCAAACATCCTCAAGTTCTTCGTACAAATTTGTAACATTCCCAATGTTTTTATATGACATTTTTAATTTCAAGTGTTGCCAGAGGTTTTCGATAGGATTTAAGTCCGGACTGCAAGACGGCCAATCCAAAACAGCAAGGGAGTTGTCGGTAATCCATTTTTTAGTTAAACTTGCAGTATGCTTTGGATCGTTGTCCCACTGAAACGCCCAAATAACAGGTAGATTTTCTTGCGCGTAAGGCATCATAACGTCCTCAAGGATGCGGCAGTATTGATATTTATCGCCGCGCCAAGACATTGCACCCCATTTCATTATATTACCACCACCATGCTTGACTAGGGGGCGAGTGAACCTTGGTTTATATTCTTGTGACCTCATGCGGCGGACACAAGCTTTGCCATCGGAACAGATTCTATTAATTTTTGTTTCGTCAGAAAAAAGAACATTTCACTGATTGACAGTCCAGTGCCTATACTTTTTGGCAAAATCCAAACGGGCCTTTCTGTGACGATCAGTCAGCAACGACTTCTCTCTTGCTAGGCGTCCAAGTAGTTCAGCCTCGCGCAATCTTCTTTTTACGGTGTCGATGGATGGTCCATTACCTGTATCACCAAAAACTATTAATCTTATTTCTCTCGATGGCGAAAATGGGTCTTTATTGCTCTCACGAACAATAAAAGTATCTTCTCTTTGAGAAGTTGACCTTGTTCTAGGCTTCCTCGAAATTTGTTCAACTTTATTATTTTTTTTTTTTTTTGAAATACTGAATAGCATTGAAGACCATTTTTTTCGAACACTTAAACAGTTTAGAAATTTCACCATACGACTTTCCTTCCGCATGATGGCTTACAATCAAGCGTCGAGTATTAACATCACAGGATTTGTTTTCTTCCCATAATTTTTAACTGAAAAACAATTGAAATTCAATTGTTTGAATGAGATGAAGAAAAAAGGACACTTACAATATCCAAAAATCCTGTTTATATCGTAAAACACCGTAAATTTGCAGGACGTTTCTAAAAATGTGCACGATCGTGTTTTGAACGATTCAATGAAAAACGGTACTTTATGCCAGCTCATTTTATTATGTTGTCAAGTTGGCTAATCATTAAAACAAAAACAAAAAAAAATGGTGGAAATATGAAGGGAACATATTGGAACGGAACTACAAGTTCGATATGAAAAGCGTTTCTATTTAGGTACGTGCACGCGACTGTAGGTTTTCATTTCTTCCACGAACAACGTACCTACCTATGTACATGGTCGATTTTGAATGTCGTTTATTATTGCCTGTTGGCAGCATTAACAATATGGTCATTGACCATTAAATCTATATTCCTAGCTTTCGTCTCAAGGTGCACTGACATTTCGCTCTGTTCTTCCAATAATGTCACTGATATTGACGTTTTTTTTTTTAATTTGCATGACAGTGCATCGCCTTGCGTAAAACTTTTAAGATATAAAAAGAAACCGTGGAAATTTTTTCGACCATGATAGGGCAGAACTGGGATACAAATTCGAAATTGAGAAAAAGGTAGTGTGCGTAGATTTTAAGTTCTTGGGTTTATTTCCAAGACTGGAGAGAGGTAATCCAGTTATGACTTTCTTATTTTGCAGCCGGTCTCATTAAAAAATAACTCCACTACATTATTGTTAGCCACGGCAACGGTGCGGCGGATGTTCAGAAGAGGCAGTTTGTGCAACAAGACTTTCTCCTTTTCTTTGAACCGGGTAAATAATGCTGAGCTTCGTTCATCGACCATGCATAGTTACCTAAAAAACAAACAAGCAAAAAAACTGCCGAAAGGAAATTCTTTATTTACAGAACAATAATTGACCTTGGCCAGCATTTGCAGCTCTTAATGAAAATTGAACATTCTGTTTTCATTAAACGCATGTAAATAAAATACTTTTTTTCAGTCCACACTTCAGCATTTGTTGGGTTCTTTTCTTGAACGCTTTCGCCTTAGTTTCTTCTAAAAGTCTATACTATTTTAACCCCTTTAATTTCTTCGCTCATACACCTTCTCCGAATGCAAACATAAACATGAGTGTACAATCTACATACATATATGAATTTAATAACTTTCCCCCAGTAAATGAAGAAAAACAGTCTGAACTCAAAAAAGCCCCCAGTATACATTTTTACTAACAAGAATGTACAAGGCTTACTCTTCAAAAAATAAAAAAACACACAACAACTAGAGAAAACCATAGTTATAAAGTGTAAATGAGTTCCAAGCAAACATTTAAGTTTTTGCTAGGATTTAAAGTTCCTATACTTGACTGACAAGTGCTCATTAACCTTTTGGAATGAGTGGAGCGGTTGAACGGCTTTCGTTTTATATTTTCTTTAAATGTTTACACTGTAGGCAAATTTTTGAATAGGAACAAGCAAGTGTTGTTGGAAAACGTTGTTCAAATAGTTAATATTATGTTCATTCAACTTTTCCTAGCATTGCAATTTTAAAAGAATTTCAATAAAAATTAATGTTAAGAGACAAACGTGACTAGATACTTGAAATTTTGTCAATAGAGTTCGAAATTAATTGAAATTTGTTACTTAACAGTTTACACACATACACACTCTACAACTGCCTGTAAGAAAATGGAAGACAAAAATTTAAGAATAAGAAGTTAAATCCCCTTTTGTATAAACAAAAGGAAGACTCTTAAACTTATCTCTTTCTTCCCACTCAGTCATAATCACGGAAAATTAAAATTATTTTTAGCTGTCTAGCAGTCTGATTGTCAAATTGTGTTCTCAAAGTCTGTTTGCTTGGTGTCGTCCTCAGCGCTCAGCTTTCAAAGAGTCAATGCTCAGATTTGGGTAAGATATCTAGTAATTATAAATGAAAATATGCTCAGAAAATTCAAGATTGTGAGATAGTGTAGTCATAAGAAGATGGCGTTGGCTTTCATGAGAAGATCATTTTTTGGACATTTTGTAGTTTTAAGTTCTCTCACACTATAATGCATACCTAACTATAAACGTTATCTTGAAGAAGAATGCGAGCGTAAATTGAAGATATAGACACTAGGTCATGTGTTTTTTTCAAGTCAAAAATGAGAATAACGTTACGGAACATCCTTTGTAACCGGATAAAAAAGGGGCCCAAGAAGGCTTCCCTGTTGAACTCCTTAATTGCCAAAAGTGCTTTACCTATACAAAATGCCCTAATTTGACTTGATTTGTCAAGATAGGTGGATAGACAAGTGGGGAAAGCCATTTGCATTTAATTTAAAAGCCTTGTAGTTGCTTAGAAGAGTTGATCGGAAGCTTTCGAAAAATCTGTATGGACACAATCATTTTTTTAAATTTAAAGCGAAAAGGAGACTTGTGACAAAAGAACGTCTCTGCATAAAATCATGGTATTGATTATTATAAATAATGTTCTTGCAATCAGCTGTCAGCTGTCATGTCATACATAGCTTGTTCCTTAAGAACGCTTAAGAATGGCGACAGTGGGCTATGACTGAAGATATTGGCGCTTATGAACAAGGTTGACGTTTCAGTCATGACTCAAACGTCATTTTAAGCTTATTCAATTGTTCATTAGCGGATTATAATTTTGCACCCCTTTGATAGAATTATAAAAGCTTTAACCCAAAAATGATTGCCATTTTCTTAAATTCAAAGACGTGGATTTTTTTATTGTTAAGGGTTTTAATTTTAAGCTTTATACAGGGTGCGCCAGAGAAACTTACTTATTTGAAAGGTCAATACAAAAAAAGTACTTCAGTTATTGTTTTAATTTTTTTTTTAATTTGAGAATACAATATCCCAATTTTTTTTTATGCAGTCTTAAAAATGACATCGGATGAATGGCGACCCCCATTGCGCATACACTGATGAAGTCGATTTTTGGAATTCGTATCCACTCTTCGCAGCATATCAATCGGTATGTTGGCAATGGCGTCGCGAATGTTGTTCTCGAGGTGTGCTATGGTCCGTGGTCGATCGATATAAACCAGGGATTTCAAATAACCCCATAAAAAGAAATCGCATGGAGTCAAATCTGGAGAGCGTGCCGGCCATTGGAGATCGCCTCTGAGAGAGATAAGGCGGTCGGGGAAATGTTGTCGCAACAAATTCATTGAGTCTCGTGCTGTGTGTGCTGTGGCTCCATCTTGCTGAAACCACACGTTCCTAACGTTCATTTCTTCGAGTCTTGGAAGAAAAAATTCCTCGATCATGTTTCTGTAACGAGCTCCATTCACGGTAACTGCGCGTTCGTTCGACCGTTAGAAAAGAAGCTCTCAACTGCGAAGGCCCGCTGCTCTCTAGACCAGAGCATGATGGCAACTGACTGGAGGGAGAAACAAACTTGGGAACTTCCCCCTCCAGATGCGCCCCCTCTTGCCCCTCTACCCGCCCAACTCACCGCGCGGGAATTTTTTCAAATAAGTAAGTTTCTCTTGCGCACCCTATATTAAGAATAAGAAGGATGACTAGAAATGTTGGAGACTGTCTTATCAATACAGAATACAACTTTGAATGAAAGAATGCGTGAATATTAACGCTGTTCACTTTTCATGTCTGTGAGCAAATGTGACAATTCCTTTTAACTTTTGACATACTTAGGAGAAAATAAGTATACGCCACAGTGCCTCGTACTGGAAAAGGTTTGAATTTGAGAAAAAAAATGTTTGTCTTTGTTCCAAAATCCATAAAAGAAAGGTAAATTTTCTTTTTAATGGGTTAGATACTTGTTTTTTTCTTTTTTAGCAATCGAAAGATTTTCCTTATGCCAGCACTCACTTCTGGCGAAATGCAACATTTACATTTATAATCTTTTGAACTTAAAATAAATCTTGCAATATACAATATAATAAAACGGTTACAAAATCTATTCAAAATGTGGATTTTGTTAAGTTAGTGCACTCAGTACAAACTAGCGACCGGGCGGCGGCGTGACGAGTGAATCTTGGTTGAAACATCCATTCTTAGGCCGCTTGATCAAATTTTCGATTTGATTTTTCAAGAGGGTAATACTTTCCACTATCTTAAAACTGCACTAAAAAAAGATAAACACGCAACGAATTTCATTCGTTCAACATCAATCTTCGATTATTAGTAAAGTTCCAGTTAAGCTACTTGGAAGCTAACTAGCAGTTAAAATTCAAAATAGCGTTTCACAATATCTGTCAAGTAACTTATGGGGAGGATGAAGTGCCCTATAAAGTAGTTAATTGGCAAGCAAGATTTGTCTTTTTTTTCAATTAAAATAGAATTCAATTTCTGACAAGCAAGGATTCGTAAATAATTTTATTTTTTTCCAATAATATGGATATTCTTCTCGACACGTTAGATGATGAGTTTGATGAGATTTTTTTTCGCGTTAAGGAGCCATCACGAAACCGTGTCTTCCGAGTTAGGTTAGGTTAGGTTTAGGGGCTGACAGTTGATGACATTACCGCCACACTTAGATCAATACAGATCCATTGTGATACCCGCGAGTATTGCTACTCAAACTAATAAGAAAAACCTATGTGTTCAGTTAGTCAAGCCATTTAGAGGCCTTGACGAAGTTCAGGATGCTAGTACCTGGCGTACTAGAGAGTTCTTCTAAGTTCTCAAAGAAAAAGTTGCCAAGCATTTTCTTCCTTTGCTGGGAAAGTGCGGGACAGTGACACAGAAAGTGCGAAGTGTCTTCATGCACCTCCTCGTCTCCGCATCCTCTGCATAGGTCATCTGAACTGATTCTCATCTTCTTCATATGATAACCTAACAGGTTATGTCCAGTGATTATGCTTACAAGAGAACGAAGTGATCTCTTGTGTAGTTGCATAATTTTTTCAGTTCTTTGTTTGTTAAAACAGGGCCAGATCTTTCTTGTTGTGCCGCAGGTGTCAAGAAGGTTCCACCTTTCATTGGCCTTGATAGTTATTCTTTTTGAGATTTCCTGTTTTAAATAACAGGTAGGGGTGCTAACTAGCTGAGCTTGGCTTACGTCAAGCATTGACCCTAATCTTGCCAATTCATCGGCCTTCTCATTGCCTAGTATATCACTGTGGCCCGGGACCCAGCAGAGTCTAATTTTGTGCTGAGCGCCAAGAACCTTAAGCTCTTCGCGGCAGCATGAAACAAGCTTTGATTTTACCTCAGTTGCAGTAATCGCTTTTATTGCCGCTTGGCTATCAATGTAAAAGGTGATATCAGCTCGTGGTATCGCCATCATTGATACCTTTTTAGCAGCTGTTGTCACTGCCAGGACCTCCGCTTGGAAGACGCTACTGTAGTCTGGAAGCCTAAGCGAGGCGGCTAACTTGAGAGATTCGGAATAGAAGCCTGCTCCTACACCAGTGTCCATTTTTGAGCCATCAGTATAGATAGCTATTGACGATTCACTGGAGTACGGTATATTATCTATCCATTCCTCTCTGCTTGGGAAGGCAGTCTGGAATGGTTTGTGAAAAACAAGCTCGGGTGTTTTATAGTCCGTTGTAGTACTATGACCCATAACTTTATCGAGGATCTGGGCATGTCCTATGGAACTATTTTTCCAGATTTTAGTTTGACTCAGTCTCAGGGCACTTTTGGCCGCAGATTCTTGAACAAAGAGGTCTAAGGGGATAAGATCGAGTATAACTTCCAATCCCGCAGTTGGAGTGGATCTCATTGCCCCCGTAATGCCAGTGCACGCCAGTCTTTGAACTTTTGTCAAAGTTTTCAGGTTCGTGCTCTTTTCTAAAGCCTTCCACCATACCAAATTACCGTAGGTTAGTATTGGTCTAATTATTGCCGAATACATCCATCTGATAATTTTTGGGTTTGGTCCCCAGGTTTTCCCGAAAATTCTATTGCAGGAGTAGAAGGCTGTCGATGCCTTTTTGAATCTATCTTTGGTGTTCAAGCCCCAGTTTAGTTTTTTATCCAGGATCACACCGAGATATTTTGCGTGATCGGAGATCTTAAGAGGGCAGCCTTCAATTGAAGGCATTTTAAAATCAGGTATTTTACGTTTGTTAGTAAATAGCACTAGTTCTGTTTTAGCTGGATTGACCGTCAGCCCACAGTTCTTAGTCCATTTGCTAACCAACGAGAGGGCGTATTCTGTTTGTTCACTGATAGTGGGTAGGAACCTGCCAGTCGCTAGTAATGCAAGATCATCAGCGTAGGCTACTATCCTTACTCCACTTGATTTCAATTTAGAGAGTATGCCGTTCATCACAAGAACCCAGAGTAGCGGTGAGAGAACTCCACCCTGAGGGGTGCCCCTGGATGTGGTTACTCTCACCCTTTCCTCCGCTAGTTCAGAGTTAATCTGTCTCTGTCTGAGCATACACATTATCCACTGCGTTATTGCCTTTTCGACTTTGTGGTCGTCCAAGGCTTGCTTCACTGTTTCGTTCTTCACGTTATTGAAGGCTCCCTCAATATCCAAGAACGTTGCAAGGGTGTATTCCTTGTCATTCAGTGATTTTTCTATGACGCTGACAACACTGTGCAATGCCGTTTCAACGCTTTTTCCTTTAATGTATGCATGTTGAAATTCCGATATACAGTCCGGTTTCAGGGTGCTTCGGATGTGTATATCAATTAGCCTTTCAAACGTTTTCAAAATAAACGATGTCAGACTAATGGGTCTAAAGTCTTTGGCCTCCGTATGGCTAGGTTTACCAGCCTTAGGGATGAAAACCACCTTTACCTCACGCCACGATAAGGGAACATACCCCCATTTAAGGCTATTATTGAAAATGCTAGCTAGGTGTGGGATGATAAGGTTTATGCTCTTCTGAAGCATCATCGGGAAGATTCCGTCTAGACCAGGGGATTTGTACGGGGAAAAGGAGTGAATGGCCCATTTTATCCTTTCTTCCGTTATAATATCCGATGGTACTAGAGTTTCTGCATGAGACTCTGATTCTGGACTGCGGATATCAGCTACGCAGCCAGGAAAATGAGTATTCACAAGGAGTTCAAGTGTTTCGCGGCCAGATTCAGTCCAACTGCCTGTAGGTTTTTTAAGAGAACCGAGAGTGACTGAATCCTTGGTCAGAATTTTTCTGAGTCTTGCCGATTCATTTGTGTTTTCTATTTCGTCGCAAAAGGCCCTCCATGAGCTACGTTTTGCTCTTTGTGTTTCGGCCTTAAACATACGTTGACTGGTCTTATAATGTTCCCAGTCAGCTTCTTTCCTAGTTCTTTTTGCAACGTTGAAAAGTCTTCTAGTTTCTTTTCTTAAGTTGCCTAATTCAGTTGTCCACCAGGGTGGTTTTTTCCTACCTTTTCCCATATGATTGATGGGACAACTTTTTTCTAAAGCGTGGTTCAGAACAACTCTGAGTTTTTCTGACGCAAGATCTATGTCGGAAGGTTCTTGAATTAAAAGTGAGTCCGGGTTTTGAATTCCCTGTCCTACTTCCCTACAGAATACATTCCAGTTTGTTTTCCTGAAATTCCTGAAGGGTTTTGGAGTTGCTACTTCATTTTGTATCAAGAAGCCTATCAGTTTATGGTCTGAGAATGATTCCTCTTTAAGAACATTCCATTGATCTATTACTATTGTGCTTGAGTTATTGGTTAGGGTAACGTCAAGCACTTCTTTTCTATTTTTAGTTACAAACGTGGGTTCTTTGCCCCTGTTTGCTATTAGTAGATTTTGGTCAAGTATAAATTCAAAAAGAGACTCACCTCTGTTGTTGATGTCGGTACTACCCCATTGGGTATGATGTGAGTTAGCATCACAGCCTAGTACCACGTCCCATCTCTCAGAGGCAGCCTTCTCCACAAGCTGGCTTGTGATGTTAGCGGGAGGTCCTTCTGTTCCGTCACTCGGCATATAGCACGATGTTAGGATCAGTGGTGGGAGTCCCTCCCTTTCGAGTTTGACAGCACACTGGTCTGGATCACTGTAATTTGCTAAAAGAAAGAGATTAAACTTCTTCCTGGCCAAAATACAGGATCTTATATTACTATTTGCCACTTGTGTGGCTTTGTATAGGATGAAGTCTGCTGCTTTTAGTCCTCTGATTCTGCCACCTGAGATCCAGGGTTCTTGAATCAGGGCAATGTCTATTTGTCTACTTCCCAAAATGTAGACAAGATTGGAGCTGGCGGCTTTACTATGATGGAGATTAATTTGTATCAATTTCATGTTCATAATTTATTAAAAACCCGCCCTGCCTTACTTACTTGGGTAGTCTTGTTGGTTATAAGCCGCAGTTTGCACCGGTTTATACCGATGCGTACTTTGTAACCAATTTTCCGCAAAAGGGGTATGGATTTGTGGCTAAGTTGCACCACCACCTCTGTACCCTCCTCCGTTCTTTCTCCCATCTCTATTACTTTCCAGCTCTGGCTTAACTGTTCAGTGTTTAGAGACTGAAGATACCTTTCTACGCGATCTCGGGGTATCGCAGGACCTTTTATTGTCATTCTGGCCTTGGGTTTGACGATGTCGCTGATTTCACTCGTACCGATTAAACGGAGATCAGCGTTGGGCCAGGGAGCTACCGTCCTTTTGACGAAGTCTTGCAGGAAAGCGAGAGTATGGTCGTCCTCGCACGTCAAAACTTTGAACCCATGGATGGTTCTGAGGTTCCCGAAGAGTGGTGGTGGCCTGCTATTAACGATAGCATCGTTAACCTCATCCAGGATTCTCATTTCCAATAATTGCCATTGGTCTTCAGAGAGTTTTCTTGAGGGGTTCCCGAAATCCGCAATGGCGAATTTGCGCGTCTTCCGAGTTAGAACGGATTTTATGGAATCCTTGGACGAGGTTGACTTTCGGGCGCGTTTTCGATTAAAGAAAGGTATTGGGATATTTTGTTTTTGCTTCTGATGTAGCACAATAAATCGAAAACACCATTCTTGATCCCAGTATTATCAAGAATGGTCCATATCCAAACAAATCCCAAGACATACATTTATCATGAATGTGAATGTGAAACGTAAAACTCACTAAAATGAGGATGAATTTTTTGAGTTTTTTTCGCGTTGTGGTTTGTGGAGCCACCACGAAACCACGTATTCCGAGTTAGAACGCATTTCATTGAATCCTTGGACATCATAGAATTGCCAAATTAGAAATATTCGCAATATTTTCGGGTTTATTCAAAATAGTGCATGGTTCGATCGATAATAGCGAGAATAGCGACCAAGCGAATTTTATTCGTCTTGGCTTTAACTTTTATTCCTCATTAAAAATTTGAGTGGGCGCGATGACGGGAATTTCTTGTATGGGGGCTCCTGGGCTAATAGAACTGATATCTCACAAATTGCTTTAAAAAAAACGTAGGTATGCTATAAGTTGAAAAGGAATATTTCTTGAATGAACTAGCCATTTGGATTAAAAGTTAAGAAAAATATAAAAAAATGTATAACTTGAAAGGGAAATAATATGAATGGCATATATTCATTCCATGAAAACTGTGCATTCTATACCTTTTTATTTTATTCGAACTGTCAGTTTTGATTCGAGGTGAAATTCTATCCGGGCGAAATTTACAATAGCTTTTCAAATTCGGGGCGAACAAAAATATTCCGGGGGAATGGCAAGTTTTAGATTCGTAAAACCCAAAATCGAGATTTTGATCATAGACAAGACAAGTCGATGCGGCGATTCTGTCCGTAAGCGCACCTACAGCCTTTAACACTGGTTCGATTGTCTTCAAATTTGGGAATTAGTGGTTTGAGCAAATTTGGGTGGGTAGTTTTTTTAAATTTTATTTTTAAGATAAAAATCTAGGTGCGTACCACCATATATATTTTTCGGCCGAAAATCAAAAATGTTAATCTTCTTTAAAACGGCTTCTACCAATTTTCTCAATTAATTAATTAATTTTTGTATTGTTCCAAAACGGTACATCTCATAGAACGGTTTTTTTTCATAACTCCAAAACTAACAGTTCGATCAACTTAATTTTTTCCTGGAGATACGTAGGTTACGTATAGGTGGCTCAAATAATATATTGTTTTCAAAAATGTTTTTGGATTTTAAGAAATATTTTTAAACTTTTTGTTTTCAAAATTTAGTGTCCCGAAAACGGATCAATATTAAAAATCGAATTTCAAACATAATAAAAGGACATTTTTGAAAAATTGAATGTATAAGAAATCAATACAAAACGCCGCTACAAGGAATGTTAAAAGCAAAATTAAAAAATATTCACTCGGTCATACGAACTTGCTCCTGTATTCCAAATACTCATACAAAAAATTTAATTCGTAAATAAAAATTTAAATTGAAATATCTACCTCAAAAAAAGATTCAATCTGAAAAAAAATTATTTCATATGATTTCTTAAAAAATTGTTGATTTTTCAATTATTTTTTTTTTAAATCGTCGGAGCGGTTTTTTTTTAAATTAATTTTTTATATATAAAATTTTTCGAAAATGTCTAAAAATTAATTTGGGTATGCAGTATTCAAGAATGTGAAATTATACATTTTATTAGAAAATTTCAATTTTTAATATTGATCCGTTTTCGAGATACAGAATTTAAAAAAAAAAAGTTTAAGAATATTTAAAAAAAAAATCCAAAATTTTTTTTTACATTTTTTTGAATATAAAATATTATTTGAACAATATAAACGTACTTTCAGAAAAAAAATTACCCTGATCGGACTTTTATTTTTCGATAAAATCTGATAACAAAAAAACGGTTCTATGGTCGGTACCGTTTTGGAGCAATACAAAATTTTTTTTTACATAAAATACATCAGAGTTTTATACAAAAATTTTCGAGGAAGTTTAAAAAAATCGTATGAGCCGTTTTTGAGAAAATTGAAACTTTTGGTTTTTGGCCAAAAAAATCGTATGGTGACTACCCTAAATTTTGATATTAAAAAAAAAATCAAAAAAAACAACCCACGCGAGTTCGCTCAAACCCTTAATTTTCAAGTTTCAAGTCAATCGGACCAGAGGTTAAGGCTGTAGATGCGTTTACAGACAGACAGACAGACAGACAGACTGACGGAATCGCCGGACCCACTTTTTTCGACTTCTCTATCATCGTAATGTGATATCTCATCATTAGATCAAATTTTTTTTTTTTACGAATTCAATACTTGCCATATATTCTATATATCGCAAGTAAAAATAAAGGAGCAAGTTCGTGTGACCTAGTAGTGCACTTTTTTTCTAATAAGTGGTTGTGGATGTAGATTAAATACAGGATTTATTGCGTCAGATAAAAATAAAATTTTTGAGAAAATACATATTTGTTTGTAAATCATTTCCAAAATTTAATGTTATCCAACAAATAAACCTATAAATTGGGATGAACCTGCATGGAAATCGTCTCCCTATGGAACCAAACCTATAAGAGAAACATTGAAATCATCCAGCAAATTATTCAAATAACAATGAATACTGAACACTGACGCTGATCTTTTGGAAGGAATAGTTTTTAGTTTAAATGGGAAAACAACTTCAGATAAGATAAGAGATAACCTACTTCTATTAATGGTAAACGAATTATAGTTGAATGAAGAAGTTTGAAGAGTATTAAGTTTGTGACGCTGTTAAACCTCCTTTATTCATGGAATTAAATCTGAATTCAAAAAGTTTAGTCTAACTTTAATATTTCAAATGACAGTCTCAGTGATTTTCGTTAAATATTAAGTATGAAGTTTTATTCCATAAGAAATTATAACTTACATCTGCGTCAATTTGTACACCCTCCTTACAAAGACATGAAATGTAATTCTTGTGCTCAAATTTTTACCTAAAAAATTAAACGAAATTATATTTAAAATAATATTTTTCATTTTCAGATGATCAACTATTTTAAAAAGTGAATGTGTAACTGATTTTGAACAATGTGTCCCTAAACTAAACAAACATTTCGGCTTCATCGCATAACTTAAAAATTGCATAATCCAAGGCTGGAGGATTATACGATTTTTAATATATTTAATTACATTTATTGATTTTTTATGCATGAACAAACAATTATTTATACAGACTATAAGAAAATATGCTATTAAAAAAATAAACACATACAATAAAATATGTTTTAAATTATTGAGGCCCAGTTTTTAAAATCATATAAGAGTCAATTCATATAGTAAATTTGCATTCATTGTTAAAGAAGATTTTATGTTTTGTTTGATTGCTGACAATGACTTAACACTGGGCTCATATTTGTAATATATTCAAATTTGTTTTCTTATAGGTTTTAAATCTGTAAAATATTTATATATTAATAAGATAATACAAAAAACTGTATTTTACCATAATTGGGTGCCAAAGTAAACTGTAATTGTGTGTCAATGTATTTGAATAAACTTTAAATTAGTGTAGAGGACAAAGTAAAATTAAATGACTTGTTTAACTAAGCATACATATCACAAGAAAAGAATACTATATAAAAATTAATAAATTAAATAAATTAAACAACTAATAAATAGCAATCCATGATTTTTAAAAAATTTCATACTTTTATTGAGTTTGGTTTTTATGATTGAGGTAAGTGCACTAAAATTGATTTTTTTTTTCGTTTTATGAACATAAAAGATACACAAATAATTTTTCCAAACTCTTAATTTACGAGTGTATAGATGAGTCAAAGCATTTATTTTACAACGACCGTAATTATTTAATTATTTATGTAATTCATTTAACAATTCACGGAAGGATTCCAATTTTAGGCTCGACTTTTTGTGAATGCTATCATCAGCTGCATTGATGTTATGTGCTGATTGAATTTCATTAAACACACTGGCAATGGATTCGAAAAGTGTTTTACATGATTAATTTCAACAAAGCTCTTTGTTGTTTCTAAATGAAATAAAGGCTTTCAATATCTGCTTACCAAACCTGTGGACAGCTTGGTTTCATAATTGAATAAATGAACTTATCATCGTAATTAGTGTACGCATCATGTTTGTAACTTAACAACCTTTTTATAGATTTTGGTGTCGAATAAATTTTAAATATATTGAATAGATGTGTTGTTTCCGTCGTTTTAATTTTCAAACTCGCAGCACATATCTGCAAACACCAATGCAGCTTCAGAAATATGAAGCACCCTTTAATTTTTTTAGTTAATTAATTAATTAATTTGTTGTAAAATGTAGTGCTTTTTTAGTGGGAGTCTTAAATGACAGTTATATTTTAAGGGGCTTTTTTGGTGACATTTTACTGATTTTGATAGTTTTTCCTTGTTTTTTTATAAAAAAAATTAAATTCTTTTTATAAAACAAAAACATATACCTAAATTTCAAGAAAACACGGGCATGGTATACAAAGGACCTTAAATACCTTCGCAACAAAAAAAAAACAAGGCCTGGAAGAAATACATTAAGTATATGACGGTGGAAAATCAAGTGCCTAACTTATATATCTTTGTTTGAAGAGTTCAAGAAACTCTCGAATTGTATAATGAATATCTAGAGTCGATGGGAGGGGCTTCTTTAAAATCAGATCCCAAGAACTTTTGGAAACTTATCAACTCTAAAAAAGTGTGATAGCTACTCTATTAACTTCACCTGTAATAATGTTACCCTGACCATGACTTCTGACATTCGTAACGGCTTTGCAAACAATTTTAGTCAATCGCCAGTTGTTGTGAACGAACACGAGTTACATTATTAGCAAAACTGTCCACAATAGAGTATAATAAAATCTTGCAATTCCTGTCACTTCTTAAAGAAGATTATTCTGTTGGACCTGATGGTATACCACGCGTAGTTCTAAAAAAATTTAGGTAATTTCTAGCTCTTCCCTTGTGAAACATTTTTGAGTTATCTTTGAAATCAGGTAAATTTCCTGCAATATGGAAGAGTGCCTTTATAACTCCCGTATTATAATAAAGGTGATAAAAACAATATTTGTAATTATGGACCGTGGATTGTATCTTACCTTGAAAATAGGTCTTATCAGGTTAAATTCAGAAATAGTTACTCTAAATCATACTTTGCTAAATCAGGTGTTCCGCAGGGTAGCCATCTGGGTCCCCTTCTTTTTATATTAGCCATCAATGATGTACCGTTATGTGTAAAAATTCTTTTCTTTGCGGATGATATGAAGATTTATAAAAATATAACTTCTGAAAATGATCGCATTTTACTACAAAATTATATTAACCGTTTCACATTATGGTGTGAAAAGAACAGTTCACATCTAAATCCGACAAAGTGACAAACGATGTCTTTCGAAATGAAAACGTTCACATTCATTTCATGTCATTTCACACCACATTTTAACGCGTGTTTTAACCCTTAAGGACCTAGGAGTTCTTTTTATACCTAATTTAAATTTTTCTGAGCACATTAACTGCATCGTTAATCATGCTTATTCCATGTTAGGTTTTATCAAACGGTGGTCAAAAGAATTCCACGATCCCAATGTCACCATTGTTGTAAACAGAAGCTTGGTTCGTTCCCATCTGGAGTATGCATCACAGGAGTGGTCTCCTCTCTATCATATTTATATTGAAAGATGCAACGGAATTTTACTCGTATTTTGTTAAAAGGGTTTCAGTGGATTAATCCCCTACCCTAAATGTCCCTTCGTACGAAAATCTTTTGTCAATCCTTAAGATGCAAACACTTCAACAGAGAAGAAATAATAATGACATTGTCTTTTTCCATCAAATTATTACTGGAGTCACTGATGCTTCTGACCTTCTTTGTAAAATTTGTTTTTGCTTTCAAGAAGGAGGTTATAATCCATCTCCATAGTCAGGATTTGATTAGGATCCCTATGCACCGAACAAATTATGGAATGCATGAGCCTTTGACACATATGGGTAAACTTATGAACTGGAACCCAAAAATTTTAATTTTAATTTAAATAAAACTCAACTTAAAATAATTTTAAAAACCAGTGTTCCACTTTCTTCAATGTTTTATATTAATTTTGTTATGTTTTTTTGTTTATTTTATGTTAATTATTTATGTGTGCTGTGTTCTTTGTTGCAGCTTCGTTATGTGCCTACTAACAACTAAGACCGTTCTATGTGATGAGCCGGTGGTATGACACATTTCCTGTTTTAGCAAACCATTATGGTCGTAAAATGGTGCTTGCTATAAGCAAGCCCATACGACCAATTCTGATTCTGATTTTTGACAGGTCGGTAATCTGCTTAGAGATAGAAAAGAAAAACGGCATGGTGTCTCAGCTGATAGCTGATAAGAAATAATGGCTGAAATACAAACAAGCTTTAGTTTTGGCTACGCCTGACGTTTACGAATTCAGCCATGGGAATTCATAGCACGTCATCACAATGCAGCTTCGAGCTCACGTTTAGTACGTAATATTACGTGATGTGACTCCAAACGGAAGTTCTGGTTCAAATAAGATAAACATTTGCTTTTCCTTGCTTGTAAAAAAAAGTCAACAAACAAAAATGCCAATCAACGCAAACTTGAAGCTGGTGCACCATAACGCAACGAAGACGAAGCCAAGGCGTGGTTGTGTTTCAGCCATAAACATGTTCATATAGCTGTCATTTCCTATCCAATTGCTAAATTTGCATCACAAATAAAATCTGTCTCCCTGCTCAAGGGTGATTACGAGCGTTGGTGCATCCACTGCAATATGCTTAGCTGCGTATTTTCCTCTACAAATGTCAACAAAAAGTATATCTCTGCACAACACAAAAGTCAAAAGCAAAACCCAACAAATTCAGGCCCAAACCTAAAGCTGATATAAAAATAGCCAATATGCACAAATATTAATAACATAAATTTCGTTAGTTCAACTAACCTTTCAATGGTCCATTTATTCAAACTAAATAGCTTGCGATTGTTGTTTATTTATTGATCCCAAAGATTTCTGTGCACATACCTCTCACTGCTTCAAAACTAAGGTCAATCATCCCCGAATGACTTAAGAGTTCAGCCTTTTCACCAGCAAATGAGTATCAGTATCAGAGACAAAATACTATGTTCAACTCTAGATTGCGGAGTGTGGAGTCAAGCATGAAGTGTTTATAGCACATATCATGGGGGAATTATTTGTGTAGGAATCTATATTTTGCGGTTGTAACCGAAAACACTTTGGTTTTTTCAAATATTTATACAAAAATATTTCAGACTTGGACGTGCTTCGAAAGTTGATAAGATTAACTCTCATTTTTGTTTGGTGAAGATTTTTTTTAGCACTGGACTTCGATGATGTATAGACATGATGTTTGTGTTTCCAAAAGTTCTGTATGCAAATCCGATTGTTTTCCCGGAAGTATCGGGTATTTTGTTTCTGTGGTTTGAAGTGGGTTATTATGAATGCATGTTGAAATATATGCGTTGGCGCTTTATGCCCGATTTCGATTCCCCAACGTGGCAATGTTTATTTTTCGATATTTTAAGAATTTAAGAAAGTATGATGGAAAACGAAAAGTATTGAGAAGTTATCTATTCTGTGCTAGAAATTTCTTAAGCGGGAAATCAATTTGATTTAAGAATATTAAATATGTAATAATAATAATAATTAACAGATAAATAATAGGGTGGCCGTGGCACGACAACTCAAGTATGCCCTTGTTAGCCTAGGTACACTCTCAACGATTCCTTGAGTGCGACTAAAGGGACCTACAATTTTATGCCGATTCCGAACGGCTGAGTCGAGCAGTTTTCTTTGACAAATAATACCCTTTAGAGTTTAGAAGCTTTGTCATTACTTTGAATGTTACTTTTTGCCATTGACAAATTTACCTTGAGAGTAATTGTATTAGTGTCCTACTTGTCTACGCTCTGATTAGTTTCAGATGGATTCAAAAATATTTGCTTGCTTGCTTGCTCCTCCTTCCATATGCCAAATAAATAATGCGGAGTATGGTGTATGGACTAATATATTAGTGGGCTCCCGAAACGCTTTCAAAACCCACTACCAGGGGTGTCGTTTCTTTAAAACTGGAGGCACTGAATTTTTGACCCCAATACCGCATATAACCCGAAGACCCGAAACTATTGGCCTACGGAGCTTGGCCTCGCTGAGCCCGATTCGGGGTTTGTTCGGTTAACAGCATTGGGGAGAGGTAGTTGAGTATTTTTTTTTTTTTTTATATCGGAAATTCTATACCTGTTAAGGTTGCAGATATGGAAGTGTCCAGACCTTCAATACCGGAAATAACACCCTTGCGCCTTGCCCACAAACATGCATAGGACGAGATGGATGAATATTATGTTTTGTTAAGAACATGAAGGGGCTTCATTATTATATCTATAGATTCGTATATGTGCATATTTCGGGAGTGCTCTGAATCGCCCCAAGTTTTTTTCGGGATGATAATTTCGGAGCTGTTGCTATACAGCAAAGAGAAAAAACAGAGCGTTCGATGTGAGCGTCTCAGGGCTTGTTATATCGAACGAACCTTATGAGAGAGAAGCACGCGTTTAAGGAACATCATAATTGAATGAGTAGCACGTAGCACCTCATCAGGTAAAATGACTTCAATTACTATGTTAATTCCCTAAAACTGCATATTCTGCAGATTTCATTTACAAAATAATTTATGGCATGGGATTTCGTCAAATATTTCATTCAACCAACCAACCACATTTTCACGTCTGACCATATTGAGGATTTCGCTACTTTTGTTAAAGAAAAATAGCATGTCATATTGTCATGATTGGTTTTAAATAGCTGCCGCTTTGATTAATAAATTGTACGTAAGAATAGAGAAGATACAGACAAAGTGAATGAAAGAATACATATATGAATAGGTAGTATTCTAGTAGATTTTGTTATAGAAAACAAATTAAACATTGGCAAAGTTATAACCAATATAAATATTAACAAAAACGTTTCTCTCCCACGCTTTAATTATTATTATAATGACCTTATTTTGTTTAGTTGTGGAACTTACTAATTGAAACAAGCACAAGTTTTTGAAGATGTCAACAACTTACCTTGTGTTAAAATATACTATGCACAAACTTAACTTTTTATGTATTACCTACGTACCTTAATTGTAATAATTGGGAAAATGACTTTGTTTTGTTAGAAGATGTTTTAAATTTTTTGCTTGTCTAAAATGTTTTGCTTATAGGAGACGTTAACGCCAGAGTAGGTACAAACCAAATCATTCCAGCAAATATCCACCCGAATCCAATACCTCCCGAGTTTCGTGAAACTCGATGTTCCAAAGACAAAACAACTAACAAAAATGGACGTCTGTTTTTAGATTCATGCCAAAATCACGATCTGTTCATCCTTAACGGATGCTCCAATCATGATAGCAATGGGGAGTTTACTTTTATAGGGGGAGCGGGAAAATCAGTGATTGACTTTTGTGCTGCATCGGCGGAATGGAGGAATCGTATTCTGTCTTTTAAAGTTGACTCACAGATTTTTTCTGATCACATGCACTTGGTTGTCCAATTTACACCAAATAAAATCACAAACTCAAATTACTCAGAGATCACCTTACCCCCCAAAATTATATGGAAAGAAAGTCAAAAAGAGAACTACCAAATAAAAATTTTAAATGAACTTCAGAAACTAACTGATACTTCTTTGTTTTCCGATACAAGTTCAAGACTAGACTCTCTTTGTAAATGTATAAAAGATGCCTCCTATATAAGAAACAACACAAAAATTGTCAACTTCAAACAAAAATGGTTTTATAAAGACTGTTTGAACGCAAGAAATAAGTCCTTCGAACTTTTCAAGGCAACCAGAAAACAAAAAACTTTAAATGAAACAGTCACCAGACAGTATATTTCAGCAAATAAAGCTTACAAGGATTTGTGCAGATTAAAGCGTCAGGAATATTACACATCAGTAGCTCATGAACTTTCAATTATCAAAGATAGTAAAAGTTTCTGGAATAATATCAAAGAATTGAAAGGATCTAAGCTTATTTGCGGATCAAACCTAAAAGTAAGTTGTCTAGCCGATTATTTCAAAAATTTACTCAATCCTGATCCAATCTCCAATCATTTTTCTTTTGCGGAACCCTTAATTTTAGACCAAACTCTCGATTGTGAAATTTTAATAACAGAAATCCAAACTGCATTGCATTACGCAGCGAATAACAAAGCGCCTGGTCCGGATAGGATAAGCAATGAGTCTTACAAAAACGCGCCTGTTGATTTTGTGTATGAAATTCTTCACCTCTTTTATAATATTTTCGATTCCGGTAAGGTTCCACAAGCTTTCCAAGATTCTCTGGTCTATCCAATTTTTAAAAAAGGCGATGTTAACCTAGCAAATAATTATAGAGGTATATCATTTATGAATTCTATTGCGAAGCTTTTTGCATCTGTACTCCTTAGTCGCATCAACATTTGGTTAGTAAATAATGAAGTGCTTAGTGCATACCAATCTGGTTTTCGCAAAGGCTACAACAGTTGATAACATTTTCACCTTAAACTCAATCTCACAGTATTTCCTTCGGCAAAAAAGAAGTTTGTACATATTTTTCGTGGACTTTAAAGCTGCTTTCGATTCAATAGACCGACAGGCATTGTTTTACAAATTGTCACAAAAGGTACTTTCGACGAAACTTCTTTTGGTCCTGAAAAATATGTACAAAAACACTCGCTCAGCGGTTTGGGATGGGATAGAAATGTCTGAATGGTTTGAGACTACATCTGGTGTCAAACAAGGTTGCCTTTTAAGTGCAGTTCTATTTGCAATATTCATTGATGATATTTCAATGTATCTACCGGCTGGAATAAGTTTTGCAGGTCTAAACGTTAAGGTACTCATGTACGCAGATGACATTGTGCTTTTAGCAGAATCGCCCCAAAGTCTACAACTTATGATAAAAAGCTAGTTGATTTTTGTAGAGTCTGGAAATTAACGGTTAATTTAGAAAAATCTAAAGTAATGATAGTAAGGAATACTCAATCAAAACTTAAATCGAATGGAAAGTGGTTCTTTAATGGTGATGCCATTGAAATAGTGACGGAATACAAATACCTTCGACTACTTTTAAAACCTAATATGAAGTTAACCTCACACCTCGAAAAAAAAAACTGATTGCATCAAAAAGTATGATTAACGCGTCATGGAAAGATGTTATGAACAGCAAAGAAGTACCAACCTGAGCTAAGAATAAGGTATTTGATGCTGTAATGCGCTCTGTTATGTGCTACAGCTGTCAAACATTGGGATATAAGTCATACGAAGAAGTATAAAAACTTCAACGTTACTTCCTCAAACGGCTTTTCTTCTTACCATCTAATATTCCAAACTATGTTCTACTACTTGAAACCGGCCTTCCTACTCTTTTTATTCATACTCTAAAACTCCACTTTGACTACATCCTGAAAGTACTGGCATATAGACCAAATAGTATTCAATTGTCAATAGCAAAGTACATCATAGATAACAAAGTGGAGTGGATAGGATAATGGAGACAATGGGCAACGAAGTGCGGTATTGAGCTAAATCTCCAATATGGTAATTTAATATCACTAAAAGAACAAATCTACGGGTTATTACAGGCTTTCGACATCTACCAGCGAAATTAAAATTTACAAAAAATGTCATCTTCAATCAACAGAGTCATTTACCCCGATCTGAAACATGATCTCATAAATAACTATTTTAGTGATGAATACAGTACAAGGGAAATTTCGTTAATCTGTAAAGCAATTAATTTAAACGGCTCACCATATAATGGTTCATCTACTACACATTGCACCCTTTGCAATTTGAATTCAAAAGAAGATACTTTTCATTTTGTATCAATATGCCCAGTTTATAGAGAACTTAGAGTCCTCTACTTTGGAAAATCTACTCTTACTATGGACCAAACTTTGACAATTTTAAATGGTGAAAATTGGAAAAATCTATGCAATTATCTTGAAAAGTCAATCTGTTACAGAGAAATGATTATAACAGAATTTTCGTTATACTTAAATTAAAAACAGTATAATGGTATATCATGTTTTTCTAATTACTATTATTTATTATTATATCATTATTTTTAATAGCCGAAATTTTGTTTTAACTAAACTGAAAGTCTTTACATTTCGCTTAATTTTTAATGGGTTCAAACACCCTTTATTTTTGTTTTAGCCAAACTAAAAGCTCTTCTTTTTTGTAATCTTAAATCCAAGTTTTACTCAACTTTAATTTTGTTTTTGCCAAACTAAAAGCTGTTAATTCTTTTGCCAAAAAATTATGTATTATCTATTAAGTAATTTATTTTTGTTTTAGCTTAACTGAAAGCCCTATTTGCATCTTTATTTAATTTTTGCAATTGTTCATTCACATTTTGTTAAATAGTAAACATTTTCTTTGAACATAATTTGAAAACACATAGTCAATCTGGCAGACGGCATTGCCACCGCCAAAACACTTTTATTACCAAGTTTATATTCGAATCAAATGTAACCGAAATTATTGTATTTAACAATTTTAAGTTATAAAAAATCATCTATCTATCTATCTATCTTGAAACAAGCACGCTCTTATTTTGGGGAGCATAATCCGTAATGATGGCCCATCATATGTTTGTCTAAAACCTTTTTTGACATCAAATGCGTCCGTTAGGTTTTTTCCGACCATGATGGAACAGCGTTGAGTTTTCCATAGTCATCTTACATAGACGGACGATTTTTTCTGGGATGCCAAAACTAGACATTGCTCTAGATAGTTGGTCTCTACAGACGCCGTCCTACTCGGCCTTGAAATCGATGAAAAGGTGGTAGGTATCGATTTGAAGTTCCTGGGTCTTCTCCAAGATCTGCCGTAGGGTGAATATTTGATCGATGGTGGACTTTCCGGGTCTGAAGCCACACTTATAAGGACCTATTATCGAAAGGCTTCAAACAGCACAACAGACAAGATCTTGTAGGCGATGTTGAGGGGACTTATACCTCTGTAGTTGGCGCAGTTCAGAGGATCTCCTTTCTTGACCTTTCTTGAGGATTGGGGTTACGATACCATATTTTGTAGGTAGCTGGTGCATACTCCTTACCAAATCATCTCCACCTGCTTTGCACAGTTTGGTAGCCAGTCTGCTCCAGCGGCTTTGTTCGACTTAAATTTAGGTATCGCTATCTTCACTTCGTCAATGTCGGGTGGGTGGAATTGTTGGCCTTCGGCATCCAAATGTATGGCTGGTGGAGTTTTGCTCGTCATCGCCCTTATACAGCTTCGATTATTAAAAAGTAGAAAAGAAAGATGGAGTTCTGAATGGGTTCTGGAATGGGTGAGTTCAAGTCAACATTTTGTCATGAAAATTCTTTTAAGGCCGTCTTCACATTATTATTTTTTTAATATAAATCGAAAAACTGATAGAACCCCGAAAAAGAGGACAAATCGCTTTTTAAAAAAAAGTCACCGGACAAAAGTTTTTAAGGTCAAAAAGAGGACATGTCCTCCATAAGGAGGACGCCTGGTCAGCCTACTTGCACTCATAATTGTTACCTATGACTATAATATGATTTTTAAGTTGGATAAGATATAATATGAAAGTAGTTTAAGACCAAAATGGTGGAAAAAAAACAAAACAAGAAATGTTTGTTGTTGTTAAAGTGGACTTATTAAAATATAAGATGCTGTTTGATGATGAAGAGCCCAACTGTCGTACCTGGGCGAAATACAAAAATGCTCGTTTGGCATAAATAATTATTCATGGAAAAATAGAAATGAAAGTTTTGTTAAACAGTAAGATGAAACCTAAAGTCTACAAATGCGAATGCTCAAACGCTTAGCTTTTTTACTTTAGTCAAATTCGTGAGTAATCACTTTTCCGAAAGCAGAAAGCAAATCGAGAAGTGGTTTGTCAGAAACTAGATAGGTAGGTACAAGAAACCAGAAATCTATGTATTTTCAGCCTTTGGTGTTGTGTAGACCAAACAATAAGATCTTACCAAGAACTCAAAACAAAGTTGAGTCTTAGCATAGAAGACTAAAGGTTTTAGTTGGTAAGTCGCACGTTGGCCTGTACATTTGTACAGTACAAGCTGATTCATGTTTTAGTGCAGAAGTCGGTTCAGGCAAAATGTAAGGTAGAAAAACTTGTAATGGGGGGAGAATTTAATATGAGGCGTGAGTATGCCACGAATTTTGACAATAAAAAAATAAAAAAAAAGCTATATCGGTTTCTTAAGAATCTTAGCTCCCTTTTTGTTAATTGATTATTTTGTTGAATTTTGTAAAATTTTGTTGAATTTTGTAAAATTCTGTTGCTTTGTTAAAAGTAAGAATAAATAAAATTACATAAATACGTTTTCTTTCTGAAATATGATTAAAAATTAAATCTCGCAAGATCTCGAATTACCATTATTTTTTGAGATTTTTTTCGAGATCTTGTCCTTCGAGATACTTAAACGTTCGAGATTTTTGTATTCGAGATAACGTCATGATCCCGGGCGAAACGCATTGGACTAAAAGAAATTTTTAAATAAAAACAACTTATTGAAAGATTATTGACCTTGCCGAAACGTCGGGAAAAGCAAAAGTTTCACCTTTTTGTTTCTTTGCAAAAAGCAAAAAACTATAGTGACCAAAACAGCCGACGGAAAATTCAATTACCATTTCAATAAAAACAATTTAGTAATTTAAGACCCTCTTCACAATTCTTAAATAACATTTTAACAACCCATTACTCAGATTAGAATTACCTATGTTTTACCAAACCTTATTGATATCTTGTTTTATTCCGTTTTAAAATCTACCCGCCATTTTTCATCACAAAACGACCGAGTTCCATATAGAAGAAGAAAAAACAATAGAGCAAATGTGAGCGCGTTCTAGTCCCTCTACTGCCCGGCAAAAATCCTCATTCAAACCCTCCAAGTGGGTGCCAGGCCGGCAATGATCACTACAGAGTCCTGTGCGTTTTTGGCAGGATGGTGATTAGCTAAGGTTGAGTTGGGTCGCTGAATTGTTGTAACTCCTCAATAGTGCAATGTTCGGAAACCTAATTCAATCATAGTTTAGAGGTTCCTAATTTCAGTGGTGGTGTGAGCGTACTTTGTACGAAAACCGTGCCGAAGAATGAAAGGCTGGGGGATAAACCAGTCATTAACGAGCTCTTTCGGATGCTGTGGCAAGGTCCGTCATATTTCTTGCCTTGCCCCGGTAAGCGGCTCTGCCGGGGCTGACCGTCTTTCCGCCTCACTCGTGGGAACAAAAATGAAACCAAACAAACAATCAAACAGAAAAAAAAATAAAAAAACATAAACAGAGCCAGGGCTGACAATGCGGTCACATCTCCTGGAAAGGCTGTCGAGCCAACTCAGAGGTGTGAACGGGTTGTCAACCCTGTGGTTGCCACTAGCAGCGGGAGTCCTTCTCCCTCTACTAGCCGCAACCTTTACTTAAAGGAATTACCCGTCAGTGGAACAGCTGTGACGCTCGGCTGTCCCAAGGGCGGCAATTCCAAACCCCACATCTTCCCCGCCCCTGCTAGGACGTCGCAAGCGACCCCAAGAAGGGACACCCCATCCAGAGAGACAAAATCTGCGACGAGTGGAATTGAATCGAAGGGTGAGGGCACACCCCGATTGGTATCGGTAGCGACCAATTCTGGTGGTCGACCCACATCTGTGTTACACGGACATAGCTCTGGGCCGGCTAACAGGAAGTCCGGGAAGTCACAGGCCAATCGAGACCAGCGCAATGCTGAAAGGATTCTGGCCGCAGTCGGTGTCATACCGGTGACGGAAAGAACCCCTGAGCAAGCGCGGAAACTCGAGTGGGCTAGTGGCGTTCTCAGCAGAAATACAAAACCGACCGGCAGCGACTCAACGTCAAAGCGCAATAGGTCTCTCGAGGGCGACAAGCCTGAACCGAAAAGGCAGAAAGTGCTTCCCAGCAGCACAACAGCCTTCAATAAAGATCTATCTTTCAGCGGTGGTGATCAGAGATCTTTCGATCTGTACAGGGCTGCTGTTAATGGCTTGCCAGAAGTCTGGCCGGGTGCCAAGCTCGAAGTTGTTACAAGGGAGAATATCCCTTGCCGACCGAGAGCACGTATAATGGTCCCAGCTCTACACAACTGCCCAGACATGATTATGAAATTAATCAAAACCAGCAATCCAAACCTGCCTACTCACGACTGGAAAGTCCCAAAGGTTGAGAAGGAGACAGTGGGTCGCTATAGATCAGCTCTCTTGGTGATCAATAGGGAATCATTGGCTCCACTGGCCGCGACCGAAGGCGTGATTAGGTATGGTTTCGATGAAATCATTGTCCGTATCTATAAAAAAGATGAAGACTCGCTCAACGCACCCCCCATAGAAGCCCCTTCAGCGGAAGAAAACGCTTCACTACCCCCAAAAATGGAAGTCGATGCAACACCACAAGTGGAACCATCGACCTCCACAGCCCCAAACAAGCCATCCGACGTGGAGGCGAACACTATAGTCGACAGCAATTCCGACATGGATACTGAAGACGCAACCTTAGGCATCACTTTGAGTGAGGAAGACCTACTTCATTTCTCCTCAGACGATGAAAACGCCGAGAAAACAGTGGTGGAGGTTGATCTGGCTAAAAGTAGCAATGCTGCGATTAGTTCAGATTAATCTTCACCACGCCATCATGGCCACAAACAACCTGGTTCTCCGATTGCACAGAAACAAAGAAGACATCGTCTTAATACAGGAGCCGTGGGTCTCAAACTCCATCATCAGAGGCCTCAGGACTCCTGGCTATAAACTTTTGTATGCATCGGAGAAAGGTGAACCAAGGTCATGCATGTTAGTAAAAAATAACTTAAATGTATTTTTCTCCCCAATTACAGCGACAAGGACACCACCACCGCTGTCTTAACAACGGATAAAGCCACCTACTGGCTTATATCCTCTTATCTTGGCCACGACAGTCCTGCTCCAGGAGACATCTTGAGGAAGGCAATTGCGGACGCGCAAACGAAAAAAGCTGGCCTACTAATTGGTTCGGACGCTAACGCCCATCACACGGTATGGGGTAGCTCGGACATAAATGAGAGAGGTGAGTCCTTATTTGATTACCTATTAAGCACTAACCTACTCATAAATAATATTGGTAATGAACCCACTTTTGTTACCAAGAACAGAAAAGAGGTACTTGATATAACACTAACCTCTGACTCAATCCATAATCTGATTTCAAACTGGCATGTCTCAAAGGAGAATTCCTTCTCTCACCACAGATATATTCAGTTTGAACTCAATGATGTGGCTAATATATGTACGGGTTTTCGCAATCACCGTAACACAAACTGGGAACGATATAGAGAGGTATTAGCACAACTGCTTGGTCACAACCTTCTCAAAAGTTTCTCCACTAAAGATGAACTAGACCATTCTGTAAACCATCTCACCGAAGCCTTCAACGAATCAATGAGAACTTCGTGCCCTGTAACCATTTTTAAGGGTAAAAAGAAACCTCATTGGTGGCACAAAGAACTAGAACCATTCAGGAAGAGTTGTCGCAAACTCTTCAACAGATCTAAATACACAAGATCTGCTTCTGACTGGGACTTATACAAACAAGCTCTAAAGCTTTATAAGAAAGAATTAAGGAAGAGTAAGAGGTCTTCTTGGAGAAACTTCTATGGAAAAATAGATAATACTTCAGAAGCCTCAAGACTCAGGAAAATTCTCTCAAAAAGTCCAACAATACCTAGTGCTTTGAAGACAGAAGCAGACACGTGGACTACCACAGATGAAGAATCTCTTAATCTGCTATTAGACACCCACTTTCCAGGTAGCTCTAACATACTTAACGACTTACCATCAGAGTCGCAAGCTTCTACAAGCGATTTAGTTGATCTAATAACACGGGAAAAACTGCAATGGGCGATAGACAGCTTTGATCCATATAAATCTCCAGGACCAGACGGAATTATTCCGGCCGAACTACAAAAATGCTCAGACATGATCATTCCACGATTGGAAATCATTCTGACAGGCTGTGTAAGGTTGAAATATATTCCCAAGGCCTGGAGAATGGCAAAAGTAGTCTTCATTCCTAAACCAGGGAAACCCTCCCACGTTAACCCTAAAGATCTACGACCAATCAGCCTATCATCCTTCCTTCTTAAAACCTTGGAAAGATTGATTGAAATTCACATCAGACATAACTTAAAACCATGTCTCATTTCCACAGCTCAACATGCGTACTCTAAGGGAAAATCAGTAGAAACAGCACTTCATTCGCTGGTACGTAGTATTGAATATTCCCTCAAATACAAAGAATATAACCTAGTAGCGTTCCTAGATATTGAAGGAGCTTTCAATAACGTCAGTTACCAGGCGATCACAACAGCAATGGATAAGCTGAAATTAGAGAAACCACTCATAGATCTTATAAGTCTGATGCTCAAAAGCAGGACAATAACTTCTAACATGAGAAGTTTTACCACCACCAGATCGGTGAATCGGGGTACCCCCCAAGGTGGGGTCCTCTCGCCTCTTTTATGGAACATGGTAGTAAACGACCTACTAACATCATTGAAAGCAGAGGGTTTCAGGGTGATTGCCTATGCTGACGATGTTGCAATATCTGTATCTGGAAAACATCCCCAAGTTCTCTCGGAACTCCTACAAAATGCCTTAAATAAGCTAACAAAATGGGCTAATCAATGTGGCTTGGACGTCAATCCACACAAAACAGAACTTGTACTCTTTTCGAGAAGGTACAAAATTCCTCAAATTAGCCCACCCAAGATTAAAGGAATACCATTAAGTTTTTCCGACCAAGCTAAATATTTAGGCCTCATTTTAGACAAAAAACTAAATTGGAAGGCAAATATTGATGAAAGAGTAAAAAAGGCTACCGTAGCGCTTTTTACTTGTAAAAAGGCCATAGGATCAAAATCTCCCCAAAAATAACCCACTGGCTATACACTTCGGTAATCAGACCGATACTCATTTATGGAGTTGTCGTATGGTGGACCGCACTGGACAAGATGGTAAATCTAAATAAACTCATCAAAGTTCAGCGGTCAGCAGGTATGTGCATCACAGGAGCACTTCGCTCAACACCAACCGCAGCCCTGGAAGTGCTTTTAAACCTAACACCTCTTGACATCTTCTCCAAAATGGTGGCAGCCAACACATGTGTGAGGCTTAGAGCCACCTCTCAATGAAACAGTAACAATACTGGACATACTACTATTCTAGACAATTTCAGATCTATCCCAGATCGCTTAGACTATACCATCACAAAAATGGTATTCGGTAAAAGCTTCCATGTCTCCATCCCTTCAAGATCCTCCTGGGAAGAAGAGAGACCCCTGGAAGACAATGTGGTACACTTCTATACAGACGGTTCAAAGACCGATTACGGAGTTGGAAGTGGTATCTATTCAGAACAACTGAATCTCAGTCTATCATACAGACTTCCCAATCAATGTAGTGTATTCCAGGCAGAAGTAATGGCGATTAAAGACGCACTATCCTGGCTCAAAGAAAACGTTATATCTTGCAAGGATATACGAATCTTCTCGGACAGCCAAGCCGCTCTCAAATCTCTCGTGTCTGTCTCCACAAACTCTCAAATAGTCCACGATTGTCGATCATCTCTGAATGAGATGACGGAACAGTTTAATATTCACCTCATTTGGGTGCCGGGCCACAGAGACATTCCGGGAAATTGCAAAGCCGACGAGCTCGCCAAAAACGGAACACTTCTGCCCAATGTTAGACAAAAACATAACATAGGAACACCACTTGCTACATGCAAATATCTTCTCAAACAATATGCTCTAGAATCAACCAATGCTAGATGGTCACAGGGTACCACCTGCCTAGCAACCAAGCAAATATGGCCAAGCATAGACATAAAACGGTCAAAAGGCTTGATATCCCTGAGCAGACAAAATATAAGCTCTACAATTGGAGTAATAACAGGACACTACCTCATAGGTAGACATGCTCTGAGGCTAGGAGTCTACACAAATGGCTTCTGCAGAAGCTGCATGGACGAGGAGGAAGAGGAAACAGTCCAACACCTTCTTTGTACATGTCCAGCACTCTCCATTAGAAGGAACAACTTTCTCGGTAATCCCTTCTTCGATAATACCAGTGAACTGGCAACGATCGACATTAAATGTCTCTCTAACTTCATTAAAAGCACGAATTGGTTTGTTTAAGGTCATTACTCTCCCATGAATATTTTACGGTATCACAACGGATCCTTGAGGTCTAAGTGAGTCAACAACAACTAGAGAGCAACTATAACCTAACCTAACCTAGTCCCTCTACTCCGAAAACGGTTAATTTTAGAGAAAAATGCTTAAAGGATTTTTTTTTAGATAATTCTAAAACGAACAATTGGTCCTTGATTACTATTGACCTCCACGCATTAGGTTGCGAAATATTCACGAATAACTGAATTTCGCGACCTTTTGACCACCATAACTTTTTTAGCCGGCACGATGTCAACGTCGATTTTTCACATCTTCATAAGAGCACTGTAATAAAGATGTACACAAAAATTCGCCCACTAGGAATTTTCCCGCAAATTGGGGTCTTAAATTACTAAAATGACTGGACTATAAGGAAATCCCAATAAATTATATATGAGAATAAAGATTGTGTTTGTGAACTGGAATACTTAGCCGTTCAAAAAAACTGTACATATGACATCGCTGAATTTTAAACGATATAGGCAATTGCACGAAAGTTTGCTGTTTATTCAAGGGTTTAATTTAAAATATCTCAAAATATGTAATTTGATTGAGTTAAGCAATTTTGGTGAAAAAATGCTGATTTTTAACGTTTGGACTGTTTAAACTTCAATATCAAACATCTCGGAACTCCCATAAGCAAAATTTGTTTGCAGATATATCCGGCCTATCATGGCCTTTAATTTGACAACAATTTGTTTGTATAAACTCTTAGCTGAATATGGGCAATCCAATTTGTCAATGGTATTGTGTCCCAAAAGTGGTGGTGGCGGGCTGTTTGTCCACGGTTTTTTTTTTTTGAGGTACTGCAGTCAAACCGGGCACCCTGAGAAGTTGGCCCGATGACCAGCTTCTTTACATTTAACGCAAGATGGAATTGTGAATGTGATATCATTTTTTGGCCCAAGTTGGCATTCACCTATTTGGTGATTGAGAAGGCACTTCTCACAGCGCGGTATATACGAACAGTAATTAGAACCATGGCCAAATCTCTGGCATTGGTAGCATTGTATGGAGCCAGAGTTCCGCACTGATTCCCACTTGATTTTATGTTTAAGTAGGTACTAATTTTTGTTGTTTTGCTTGCAAAAAGATCTCACGATTTTCAAATGAGCAAAAAAATAAATCCAAAGCGATTTTAGCTTGCAAAGACCACTTGGTCTGAAAGGGCTTGATTGTAAACTTCAAAGAGGGATCCAGTTTTAAAAGCTCTGCAGCTATTTCTTCCGAGAAGACGTCATTGGGGATGCCCCGCAATATTAGGTTGAACTTTTTGTTATCTTTAGGAGTGAAGGAGTGTCCTTCAACTTTATTCATTTTGAATTGTTCTAGTAATGGGGCGGCGTGAAGCGCAACATTATGCAGAATAATTTTAAGCTGACCTCTGACCATTTTTAAGTTTAGTAATTCGGATCGGAAGTGTTCGCCGGGTACTTATTAGCAATAAGAAAATTAAATATAGTTTTAGAAGATACCCCTCTTACATAAATTGGTGGGCACTTTGGAGGAGCACTGGGATGGTTTTCTTCTGGATTTTGGTGATCATCATGTTGAGCAGCAGTTGGTCCCTCTTCTGGAGCTTGAGCATTTGTTGACACTTCGTTCGAACTGGAACCGCAGACAACCTCTTTCTCAGAAATTCTAACTGGGATGTTGTTGTTGTAAGTGGTGGATTTGGCGAGATAACCGAAACGGTTGTTCGTCATGTCTACATCAGCTTGTTTCTTATGGTTGCCAGGTAATGACGCTTACGTTTGCCGCCTTTTTCTCGCATTTACACTAGTGAAGGCCTGTTGGTCATTATCCAGCAATTTTTTAGTGCGTTTGTAGTTTCTTCACAGAAATGTTGGCTGCTACTTGCGGCTCCACCATTTACTTTGGCACAGCCAATAATCACGCTGTTGCATTGCATACTATGTACGGGAGTCACGTTCGCGTTTGCGTTCTTTAAAACTGAGGCAGCTGTATTATCTGTAGATTCACAACCTATCTCCATTTCATGTTGTGTTTCGTCAGACGCACCGTTATTATTGTAAAACCACTCACTATTGTCTTCAACTTTCATAACATAACACCTTTATACATACCCCTTTACCAGTTTCCTTAGAGCGCCCGGTTGGGGCCAGTAAGTTAAAGACCCTATTATGTAAGACAACTAAGAAGAAAGTTGAGTTGTAATCCGGCAATCGGTATTACCGATCACAACTAGTTGACTCTCACAAGTCAACCACCAGTCAACCAGTAGTCAACTAAAAAATGGTTTACTTTTTAGTTGTGTTCGGGGTATTATGTAAGCCAGTTGAGTTGTCTCTCAGTTGTGATTGTTGGCAAAATTAGACAACTGCTATTAACCAGTTGTGTAGTGTATTTTTGTGTTCAAAATTTTTTTTTTTTTTTATTGAGAAAAAATGCAAGTTTAAGAAAAAATAATCAAAATATTTGCAAGCAAATAATTTGTTTAGTCTAAAAATCACAAAACTTGCCAAATTTTAGAGGTTGATTGAAATTCTACAGCAGAAACCAAACCAAAAGCAGATAGAAGGCACGTGAAACTTTTGATCACGCCAATCGTTTTTTCAATAATGTTTCTTGTTTGTGCATGTATGGTATTGAGACAAGATTCTGGACTCCCACTTACAGCCAATCGAAATTGAGTTATTAAATGTTACTCTAAAGGATATCCAGCATCTCCCATCGGTTGGCTGAGCAAGGCCTAGATTAAAATCATTACCGCTGCACTTTTGGTAACTTCCTTCTGCCATGAAACGTTGGGCAGGGCTGACTTTGAGATTTGGTGGAACTGCGGAGGAACGCTGTGGTTGTTTCAAATAATCTTTGATTTCATTTAGCACATTTTGCGTCTTTGTTGAGTCAAAAATAACTTATAGATCTGCAACAAAACGGAGACATTAAATCAACACTTCTCATCTAAGAATTTATTTACAAATAACACTTTTGATGTATTTTGAAAACAATAGCAACTTAGAGGTGCTTCCACCAATGGCTTTTTCCGTCAATTCCTTTGTTTGGCTGGAGTTATAGCTATTTCACGGGTGCCAAGCCGATCATCAGACTCCTTTATTAGTGGTGCTGTCTAGTTATTTTTCATATTATTCGAAAAACTTTTTGAGTTCACTTTGGGATTTGAACCTAGACCAGCTAGTTGGGAAGCCAATGAAAACGCATTGCCAAACAAAGGAATTGACGGAAAAAGCCATTAGTGGAAGCACCTCTAACTTGCTACCGTCGTTGTTCAAAATGCATAAATGGAATTGACGGACGCAGGCTAACTGCAGTGTTAAAATAACACAAAAACAAACAATAAAACTTTTTTTGTTTGGAAGTTCCAATGGATTGGATTGATCTCGAATATTTTTTATCAGAGCAACATTGAGAGGATTTTCTTCTTCTGAATTTACAGAAAACAAATTTAGAGAACGGTCCATTTCGTATTATTTTGTCTTTTTAATAAAATGTTGCACTGAATTCAAAACATTGAAATACTTATTTTACACAGCTGTTTTTGATACAAAACAAGCACAGAAAGGTATGCAACGTATTTGGTATACTCAACTGAAAAAAGTTGTCTACCATAATACGAATTTTTTTTGCAGTTGTCTTCAAATTGAGTTGTCTTGATTACAACTCAACTAAGTTGAGTTGTGATCCATAATAGGGCCTTAAATATAAGATTTTAGATCATAAGCTAGTTTGAATTCATTGTCTAGTATTAAGTAGTCATAAGAGAATTGAATAAAATGAATTTTGAAAAAAACCCTTTACCAGTTTGTCCGGAGGAATATTAGAGCTCATCTTAGGTTAAAACGCAATAAACGAACAATTCAATGGAGCAACTCGGCAGAACAACCGAACACATCGAGTAACAACCACCGAATCACTCGAAAAAAAATATTTACATATCACGTTTGACAAAGCAAATCAATGTGGTAGCGTGGCCGAGCGGTCTAAGGCGCTGGTTTAAGGCACCAGTCTCCTCGGAGGCGTGGGTTCGAATCCCACCGCTGCCAAGATAATTTTTTTTTTGTAATGAAGCTGCTACCAACGTTTTATATCGTACATTTTGAGCGTTCAAGCTTGTAGAAGTTATGTATATGTGCATTATTTTCCATTAGTAAGCCAAAACAACAGTCAGATTATGGTATCACTTATGTATGTCATGCATTGCAGAACCATTGCCATGAGAGAGGGTTAACATAATAAATGTCTCTTGCAATGACGGTTTAATTAAATTTCCTATTTCCTAGGATTTTTCAACACCTGCATAACGGAGTCTGAGTGTACTTTCTCTCAAGTGGGTATATTTTTGCTTTAAACTGAAAAATGTTGTCAATTAAAGTAATCCTTAGAAGGTGAAAAGAAATTGAAAAACTACCCTTTTCATATAGAATATACAATCTTAAGTCAGTTTTATTAAAAAGGAGAACAATAACGTATACTACATGAAATAAAGTACAAACAAACAAAAAATACGGCTATTTCTTGGGCTTGTCCTTTTTGGAAGATACAACTTTTGGTGCATTGTCCTTAGGTTGGGCGGGGATCTGTTGCAATTCACTACCAACACCACCACTACCTCCCAGAGCATTCACAGACAATTCGAAATATTGTTTTAATAAAAGAATAACCGTTAAGGGCACAGCTTTGGTAATGTTGTGATTAAGTTGGAAGGGATCCTGCAGGTTCATTAGGGAAACATTGAATAAGGCGTACTTGTTGTCTTTTTCGGACACGATATAGCTCACATATCTGCAATGAAGATTAAATACAAATTTGATTACTCTTCAAAACACGGGTAGGAAGTTTTCTTACCTAGGAAGCTCAGGGCATGTTTCTAAGTTTGCTGCATCTAAGATTTTGCCCAAATATGGACAAAGGAGTTTGTGCTTAAAATCGAATGTTTTGTAGAATTTGAAAAACGATATCAATTCATGTTTGAAATTTTGTAACATGTACGGCGCCTTTTCAATATTTAATTCTTTCAAACTTTTCTCTGCAAAAACCGCAAGCCAAGCTATGGAAAGTGTTTGTTAGGTTTGAACAAAGGTAAAGCAGTGTCAATGCACTTACGACCAATCATGGGCTGATCCTCTAAGCCATCCTGCAATGTTTTAATAGGCGGCAACAGCTTCCTCGTCTGAAGGTAACAGATAACCAACAGAACGGCACTGTAAGTGTTGATGTGCTCATGAAGCTTCGAACGTTCTATCCATATTTTCAAAAAGAAGGCTAGAGCCTTGGCTAGAAAGACAACAATGTTTGTTTGCTAAATTAACGAAATTAACTCTTAAGGCAATTCTCACCAATTGGTTGGAGTTCCAAGAGATACTTTATCATATTTGTTTTGCAAAATCCCAGACTATTCGAAAACCCGATGTCACAATTCATTAGTTTTGGTTTGTAAAAAACTTTCAATATCGGTACTCGGGCATTTGGAATGGCAATTATTTGTGCCCATTTGGAGTTTTTGCTAAGAACACTTTGGACGGTTTGTAGTTTTTTAATAGTTTCTTCAGATGGTCGATTTTCAAATGTGTTGAAAACTCCACCAATATCAATGTAGATATCCAAATCGGAATGTATGGTCCCGATTCCAGACATACGTGAACCGAAATAGTAGATTTTAACTGGCTGATCGGGGAAGGCTGGACGAATTAGGTTCAATAGCTCTGTTTCGATTTCTTTGTACTCTGGCAGAGTGAGTAATTTCTTGGCAACAGCAAGTTTATCGGTGAAAAAGTTTTGAAAATCTCCTTGAAGCATAGCGCTGACTTCTGTAAAATACAAAAAAAAAGTGCATAAGTAATAATTGATTGTTTTCTGGGACGTGAGCATAAGTTCACACTTTCGTACTGTTCATGAAAGACAATATAGCGAAATCCTATAGTTGGAAGCTAACACAACAACCAGAAACTTTATTTCATGAGAGCTTCTCCCATAGAGAATTATCATTGTCATGTTTTGGACAAGAGCTTGTTCAATCTCCGTAATACAAGAGCTCTTATCTGGTGAAGAGAAAAAAAGCTTCTGCAATCGGTTAGGTTCCCCCTACAATGACATTATCTTGCGGGAGACATTAATGACAAGACTCGAAAGAAGAAGTTCGGACCAAGGTCAAGCTTCCGGACAAGTCTCTAGGATGTAAGTAACAGAAAATCTGATATCGGGCAAGTGTAACAGCAGGGCCATCTACAGAATAGCTGTATTACAGCTATAAAAAAAAAAAACAGTGATAAAAAACAACTAACATCTGAACTATAATGGCGATGACGAGCAAAACTCCGCCAGCAATACAGAACCATTCAATTTGGATGCTGAAGGCCAACAATTCCACCCACCCGACATTGACGAAGTGATGATAGCGATATCTACATTTAAGTCGAACAAAGCTGCTGGAGCAGACGTGCTAGCAGCCGAACTGTACAAAGCAGCTGGAGATGATTTGGTTAGGAGCATGCACCAGCTCATATGCAAAATTTGGTCGGAGGAATTTGCCCGACAAATGGAACCTCAGCATCGTATGCCCGATCCTCAAGAAAGAAGATCCCCTGAACTGCACCAACTACAGAGGTATAAGTCTCCTTAACATCGCCTATAAGATCTTGTCTGCCGTGCTGTGTGAAGCCCTTCGTCAACAACCTGATAGGTCCTTATCAGTGTGGCTTCAGACCGGAAAGTCCACCATTGATTAAATATTCACCCTGCGCCAGATCTTGAAGAAGGCCCAGGAACTTCAAATCGATACCTACCACCTTTTCATCGATTTCAAGGCCGCGTATGACAGCGTCTATAGGGACCAACTATATAGAGCAATGTCTAGTTTTGGCATCCCAGAAAAACTCGTCCGTCTGTGTAAGATGACAATGGAAAACTCACGCTGTTCCATCATGGTCGGTAAAAACCTAACGGACGCATTTGATGCCAAAAAAGGATTAGACAAGGCGATGCGTTGTCATGCAATTTCTTCAACATCATTCTTGAGAAGATTGTGCGAAACTCGAACGTCAAGAGCAGAGGCACAGTCTTTCAAAAGTCCGTCCAGTTACTAGGATACGCAGACGACATTTACATAATCGGAAGAACACAGCTTGATGTGAGTGGAGCGTTTGTGAGTCTTAAGACGGAGGCCAGGAAGATGGGTCTAGCGGTTAACGAGGCAAGACCAAGCTGTCAACAAGAAAGTACAACCAACATCGACGTCTTGGAGCAAACGTCAGCATAGACAGATTTAACTTCGAGGTATTTAAGGACTTTGTCTACCTAGGATCCGCTATCAACTCCGACAACAACACCAGCGCTGAAATCAAAAGAAGATTCACTGCTTCGTTGGACTTATAAAACAATTAAGTAGTAGAGTCCTCTCCCGAGCAACTAAAGCGACACTCTACAAAACCCTCATCATCCCGGTCCTCATGTATGGTGCAGAGACATGGACCATGACAACATCCGATGAAAACGCTTTGGGCTGCTTTGAGACAAAAATTCTTCGACTGATTTTTGGTCCTGTCTGCATTAATGGAGAATGGAGACGAAGATTCAACCAAGAACTGTACGAGCTGTACAGCGACACTAACCTAGCCAGAGAAGTCGAGGTCCAACGACTTAGATGGTTGGGTCATGTTGAGCGAATGGTAGTCTTCGAATCCAACCCGGAAGGACGTCGCAGAAGAGGAAGACCGAGACTCAGGTGGAGCACACAGTTGGTAGAGGACCTGAACCAACTTGGCGTGCGAAACTGGAGCCAGCTAGCTAGGGACCGAGCTGGTTGGAGATGTTTGTTGGGTGAGACCCTGGTCCGACCTGGACTGTAGCGCCACCATAAATAAGTAAGTAAGGTTTTGTTTAGATAGAGAATTAAGTTCCTAATCTTAATATTTGCGAGTTCGCTAAGCTCGCGTGGAAAGGGAGCACCCAAAGCCATTGTTCTGGCATTTAGAAGGGCCGGGCACTCACACAAAAAGTGCTGAAGTGTTTCCCTTTGCGCTGTATCTCTACAGCTACAACAAAATTCGTTGTGGGGAATACCAAGTTTCAAGGCATGTTGTCCGACTGGCCAGTGGCCTGTGCAAAAGGCAACTATCTTGCCAATGTCTGACCTGGGTTTCTTCAGAAGTTCCTTGGTACGTTTTTGGTCATAATTGGGCCATAGCTGTCTCGAGATATTGCAGTTGGTGAGATTTTTCCATCTTACGTTAGATTTTTTATGAAAATGGTTTTGAATATCCGTTTTCATGACTCCTACGGGAATCTTAACTTAGGGATATTTGAAGGTTTGATCCCGTCCTGGCCAGTACATCAGCGATTTCATTACCTTGAATGTCACTATGCCCAGACTAGATTAATTTTTATATTGTCGTTGAGACTTGCGAGCTCTTGCTTGCAATCTCTAACGATTCTGGATTTAGTCAGGTTGCTGCTTCTGGCCTTGATTGGACTGCTTGTTTTAGAATCCTACATGCTTGTCTAATCGCTAGAACTTCAGCTTGAAATACGCTACATCTATCGGGAAGTCTAAAGGATTTTTTAATACCCAGATCTTCGGAGAAGACACCAGCTCCAACACCAAGTTCCATCTTGGAACCATCAGTGTAAACTGTGAGACAGTTTCGTGAATGTGAAGGTCGATGGGAAAAAGATTCAGAATGACTGTGTGCATCAGTAGGGCAAGATCTAATTGCTCCCGTAGTAACAATGCAGGCAGTTCTTTGAACACTTTTTAGCTTATCGATGTTATGTTTTTTGTCTAGGGCAAGCCACCAAACAATTGATCTGTATGTCAGAATGGGACGAGCTATGGCCGTGTTAATCCAGAGGATCATATTAGGTCTTTGTCCCCATTTTTTACCAAAGGTTTTATTACAAGAGTAGAAGGCGATACTAGCTTTCTTTACTCTTTCTTCTATGTTACTTTACCAATTTAACTTGGTGTCTAGGATAACTTCTAGGTATTTAGCTTCTTTGGATAAAGCAAGTGGTTGTCCATCTAACCTTGAGGAAAGGAGGGTATTTTATATCTGGTTGGTACTCAAAGCTATAAAAAAAACATCTGTTAGTAAGACGTAGAGAATGGAACAGCAGATGTTGTTGGGTTGAACTCGTGAAAGCTTCTGAGTGGGATTCGTTTTCAGGGGCAATGCAATGGATATAGGGAAGGATAAGATCGCCCAGCAGAAGTATACAGCTATCAAAGAAACAGTGGTAGAAAACAACTAACAACTACAACTGTCCCTGAAGAATTTGAAAAACCGCAACAAACTGTTCTTCACAGTTCGGAACTACATATTTCCAATACCACCACTTACTTTTAGGCAGAATTTTGTTTTCCAGTTTGGCTTTTCGCGAGACATTTGCTGGAGATTCTTGCTTTTTGGAAGTCTTTATGCGATCATGCTTGAAATGTTTCATGTGGTCCATAACAGCGTGCATTGTACTTCCGATCACCTAGGAAACAATGGACATGCATTAACCTGTTTAGTAATACTAAATAAATCTCAATTTTACTTACACCATCTTCACATTTATTACAGATGAATGTTTTCCTTATACCGAATTTCCTTACCATGGTAGCAGTCAATTGGTTGGCGGGTGATTCTATAATCTTCGGTTTACTATCAAGAAAACTGTCTATTTCGGATACAATTTGGTAAAGATTCGAACATAGACTCTCATCAATGGCATGGTTACTGTTACGGAAGCGCGAAAATGCTGCACGGAATTGCTCCGTTTCAAAGTTAATCTATTCAATAATTCAATTTAAAGAGACGATAAATATATTTTTTTACAGTAAAAAAAACTGTGAGTTTCGTACTTGCAAAAGTGATTCGTCCATGATTTGTTTGTAATAAAGTTTGTTTTGGCGGCGTGTGTTTTAAACTTTGGGTAAAATGTGTTGTCTAACAAGATCCGAAAAAAGAAAACAAATGCGGCACAGCTACTTAATTTAACGAAATAAAATACAATAAACACTAAACAGCATTAACAGCAGCATTGAATTTCCAGATTTCCACTTCTAGTAGTAGCATGGCGCAGGATTTTGTATTTGGTGTCTCGTCCGCAGAATTGGTCGCGCTTCTACATACCGCAAATAACCACGAAAAAGTTCCTTAGAAGAGAACACCTTAATATAGGTGTCGCTAACAAATTAAAAGTGCGATGCTTGTACTAGATGGAGAAACAGAATAGCAACAAGCCAACATGTGAAAAGTGAAAGTGAAACAAAACAAAAGCAATGACAGGAAGTGTCAATAAAATTATTTTCCCTTTCTAGGGATTTTTTTTTTACTTTTTGGAGGATATTTTCCATAAGGCCCCGTTTACATAATATTATATACAGGGTGTAGCCAATTGAAAAAGAATTAAAAAAAGTAAAATTAATTTTTTTTCTCCGGTAATGGAATTCCCATTGAATTTTGTGAAATAATATACAAAAAAATAAATTGTCTTCCCTCACAGTGGATCAACGAAAAAACAATTCTGTAATAAAGATTTTTGCCTGAACATAACGTTTTTATCGATTTGTTCTTCTGTAGTTCTGATGTCCAGAGTTTACTCACGATTGTGAGCAAATCGATGTCGATGTGGCTAATAAGCTGTTTCCACTGAACGATAATCTGAGATTATCTCAAATCTACATGAAATCTATTCGAAATCACTTGATTTACCATACAAAATTTAATAGCCTTTTCACACCAGACGCAAAACGCTGTTTTCAGCTGTCAGTTTTCAAAAACTCGAAATCTGTTCACACCTAAATATCAGGTTTTTGTTTGACATTAAAAATCTTTGATGTCAAGTAAGGGATGCCATATGTTCTCTTTTTAGAAGATTCACACTTTTTTTTCACAAACAATCGCTCTTTGTTTTTCTTTTCATTGAAAACCACTGGATGAAAAAGATTTCCTCATCGATTTTTCAAAAGAAAAAAATATTTGTTTGTCGCTGCTAAGAATTTGTTCATTTGTATTTTTATATGTTCTCAAATGGCAACTCTATATTAACTGACACGTTTAGTCGTGAACAATTTTACAAGCAGACTGTCAATCTACTCTTGCTATTGGAGGGAGGGAGAAATATATACGATCGATACATACGATATATACGATATAATGAATTATAGACTGCTGAATGCTTTCACTTTTTTGGTTTTGACTGGTTTTCACAAAAACTTGTTGTTTTGCAAAACAGGGCTGTCAACAAATTTGTATGGGAAAACACTTGATTTCCTTCAAGTTTTTGAAAAGTTTTGCAAAACCGCGTTTTGCGTCTGATGTGAAAAGGCTATAATCATCTCGATTCAAGATTTCAAATTAATCTACTTGATTTGGACTGTGCTGAACGGACTCACTTTCCAATTTCCAAGGAATCGGTGGAAGAGGGAGAGAAGAAAAGACAAAAAAAAAGAAGAGACAAAAGGAGATCGGAAACTGACTTACGTTTTACCCTCCGGATACCGCAAATTTCATTTTACTGTAACTTCGTGTCTGTGAATAAATGAGAAAAAACAGCAACAAAAATGAGGTGGTAGCACCATATTTACTGTGATAGTATTGGTAAAAACACGCATACTATCACAGTTACTATGGTTCATAGCTTGTAGGCATTGTAATTTTGACAGCTCTAATCTAACAAAATCCAGTGGAAACACTACTAGATTATTTTAAATCAAACTGGAAGATTATCTAGATTATCGTTCAGTGGAAACGTAATATTACCATACAAACTTTAATCATCTCGATTCAAGATTTCAAATTAATCTACTTGATTTGGACTGTGCTGAACGAACTCACTTTCCAATTTCCAAGGAATCTGTGAAAGAAGGAGAGAAGAAAAGACAAAAAAAAGAAAAGACAAAAGGAGATCGGAAACTGACTTACGTTTTACCCTCCGGATACTCGTGTCTGTGAATAAATGAGAAAAAACCGCAACAAAAATGAGGTGGTAGGACCATATTTACTGTGATAGTATTGGTAAAAACACGCATACTATCGCAGTTACTATGGTCCATAGCTTGTAGGCATGGTAATTTTGACAGCTCTAATCTAACAAAATCCAGTGGAAACACTACTAGATTATTTTAAATCAAACTGGAAGATAATCTAGATTATCGTTCAGTGGAAACGTAATATAAGATCGGCAGATAGGGGAAATATTTTTCTCCTTCAAAAGTGACAGAACTTACAAAAATCGGGAGTAAAAGAACAGAAAAGTGGGAGAATTTGGGAGTTTTCGGCAGTTTTAGGGAGTAAAAGAACAGACCTATTGTTTAAAGTGTATACTTGCCAGTTATGACTCAAACGGCATTTTAAGCTAGTATCACACTAAATTATCTTAAAATTGTTCATCAGCGGACTATAATTTTGCACCTTGTGTTTTCAACAAATTCAAGATCTAACATTTTCATTAACGAACACGAATTGAAAAACAAATGAAAACTGCGGTATTTGGATGGTGAATTTACATTGTAAATCCTATCCAACGTACTGTGTGAGCGTCTTAAACCGTTCTGCAACACAATAATTGGCACGTACCAGTGTGGCTTTCGACCACTTCACACTGAGGCAGATCCTGGAAAAGACCAACGAATTTCAAGTCGAAACCCACCATCTTTTCATCGACTTTAAAGCTGCTTATGATAGCATCCACCGCCAAGAGCTTATGATGGCGATGTCTGAATTCGGGATCCCGAAAAAACTGATCCAGCTGTGCCGCATGACGCTAAACAATATGCAGTGCTGTGTGCAAATGGGTAACAGCTCATCCGAGTTGTTTCAAACATACGCAGGGTTAAGACAAGGAGATGCGCTGGCATGTGATTTTCTTAACATAGTCCTGGACCAGTGCGTAAGGCAGGTGTGAGCGCGGAAAACACTATCTTCAACAAATCCACCAAACGTCTAGGCTTCAGAACAGGCGAAACTCGTTCAAACTGCTATCAAAAAACAAAGCAACATCTGTGCACCGCCTAGCACAAAACGTCACTGTTGGTAGCAGCAATTTCGAGGTAGTTCACCTACCTTGGAACAAACATCAATCCCACAAACGACACCTTAGTGGAGATCCGAAGAAGAATTACCCTAGCGAACCGCTGCACAGTGGGTCCCGTCATAGGTCAAAAATAAAAAAGTGAATGTCACAAATCCAAAAATTTTTGATGAAATTATGTTAAAGACATTCCCGTTAATCAAAAACAACAAAAAGATTGTGTGGTTATTTTCTTTTTTATTACTTATAAGCCCTTCAAAGTGAATATATATTAAAATGCACATCTCGCTTATCAGTTCAATTTTTTGGTTGTGACCTTTTGGTAGTGATAACACGTGTTGAAAAAAGCTTTACATTATTGTCTTAAATATGGATATTAAACTAGAAGGTTAGTTCTTTCTAAAAACATACATTTTATTGTAAAATATATTCAGGTGTTCTTGTAAGCGATCTCCTTCGTAATGTGGTTTTTAAAATATTTTTCAAAGACTTTTTTAAACTAAATTAGAGATTTAGTTGGGTTCCCTCCGAGCTCATTCTAAAAATTTGGTACTAAAATGTAGAATATTGTCTAACCTTTCAAAATAACTTTGATTTTTTTCCACTTTTTTCCCCTTTTGAAGTTATAACAGTTTATGTGACCATAAATCCTTTAAATTCAGTGTAAAATTGAGTGAAAAAGCCTAAAAACCAAGGAACAAGAATATACAAAATTAAATTTTACAAGAAAAATGTCTCACGTAATAACAAATAAGCACCTTTTAAACGTCTTTTATTAACTTCAGACCCGCTTATTTTCAATTTATGAAAATAGCCTAGTAAAAAGAAATGTCTATTATCGAAAAAAGCAGTAGTGCTAATAAAAACATAGTTTTTTCTCAATATTTCAATATTTATGTAATTTTTTGTTATTTTTTCCTTATAATTATGTTCAAATAAACAATATTTAATCATATGGCCAGGTTTTTATTGAAAAAAAGCAAGAATAATATTTTTGACCGCACTTTGTATGGGCGGGTACCCACTGTGCGCTGCTGCTTCAGTTTGGCAAAACTGGGTTCAAAACTCCTCACTCGAAAGACAAAGTGTCTGCTATACAAAACTTTGATTTTACCAGTCCTACTCTACGGCGGCGCCGAGTGCTGGACGATAAGTAAAAGAGGGGAATTGATACTGGGCACTTTCGAAAGAAAAATTCTTCGACGGATTTTCGGTCCCGTATGCAACGATGGCGAATGAAAAAGAAGGTTCAACCGAGAGCTGTACCAAGATGTGGATGTAGTTCAGAAGGCCAAGAAAAGGCGACTACATTAGCTTGGCCACATCGAGCGAATGGACGACAACGCTCCAACCAAGAAAGTCTTCTCATGCCAGCCCCCAGGTTCGAGACGACAAGGAAGACCGAACCTACGGTACAAGGACCAAGTGACTGCGGATACCGGAGCACTTGGTTTCGGCGACTGGAGAGTGCATGCGAGGAACCGTTCATGATGGAAGGTTGCAGTATATCAGGCTGAGATCCTTCATGGATTGTGAGACGTATAAATAAGTAAGTAAGTAAGTAAGTATTACTTGAAAAGTTCAAGTCAGCACTGAAACTCATATGAAATGAAGCAAAATGGTGAAAGAGTGCGACGAAGATTCATGGAAATCCACCAAATGGTATAAAATAAGACCCCATAAGATTCTCGAAATTACAGGGTTCCAGCTTGCAACGAATCCTTTTAATGGCACTGCTCAAACGTGAAGAAGCCAATGAAAGAAAAAAAAAAACAAAGAAAAACGTAAAATTCCTAAACTCAATAATTTACATTTTTTGAATTTTTTCCTTCCCTTTACGTCTTCTGTAACTTGGGGTTTCCATTGAACATTTCCGATGACAGGACTATCGGCCTGTCATCAGATAATCGAATAGAGACCAACAATCCAACATCCAGTCCATGATCCGGTCATCACAGTCTGGATTTTTCTAGCGGATCAAAATACTGTCATCAAATTGGACGTTTGTGTTGTATGTAGTGATGTGCGTCTATTTTCCACACTTTTTGCAGTAGAGTACGGTCATATGTACCTACATATTTGTGTAAGTGTGAAATGTGACAATTTGAGGTTGCTGATGGCAAGCCATAATATGCCCAGTCAAAAAAACACTGGATTGTGGATGAGATTGCGAAAGAGAAGTTGGATTGGATTTTACTCTTGTGGAGCCTCAGGGTAAGCAACACCGCAAGCCATCACTAATCAAAGAAAAATTTCGATTTATTCCCGTGTGAACAAGGGCAATCAACCTATTTCTACATCTCTTCAACTTGGCATCACTTAAATCGCTGAACGAAGCCATTGATTGATAAAATGAAAGAAGCGCAAAAGCGGTACGTCGCCAAGCCGTAAGCCACTAGCTTCGTCACTTTGATTTAATTCTTTTCAAGAGAGTCGACAATTTTTGATGTTTCGGTAGAACGAGGTTGGAGAAAACTTTTATTAATTTTCCAAGTGTTCCAACATATTTAATTAATTAAAATGTCAACAACGGAGGGCCAAATTAGTGTCAATACTAATTTACAAGAACAAAATCTTGAAAATCTCGTAAGTACTCTATAAAATGCTTCTTAAAAATGCATAAAAAAGAATGCCGCTGCTGTTCCACCCAAAATGAATAATCGTATGGTTGAAAATGTCTGACTGAATATGTTGGCGTTGCAAACTCCTAATCCAAGAGAGGGAAACTGTTCCTGTTAAACTGGTGGCACGTGGCGTTATTTTTTCATTTATCATAAATTTAACCAAGATTCAATAGCTTGCATGTAAATAAGTTAGTTAAAAGACAATTATTTAACTTCTTAACCTAAAGAATTAGGATAATCAGACTGCTTTCATGCAGCTGATGCAATCTCAACAAAATTCTAACCTCAAAATTTGAATGGTTTCATTATTCATTATTCATTACATTAACAATAAATTTCTTAGCAAACTTTCTAAGGTTCATGTTTAAAATGTAGCTCATTTTTTTTTCAGGATATTAACAACTTGACCGCCCTCTCCCCTGAAGTAATTTCACGTCAAGCAACAATTAATATAGGAACAATCGGTCATGTCGCTCACGGCAAGTCAACCGTGGTGAAAGCACTTTCAGGAGTGCAAACTGTTCGTTTCAAAAACGAACTTGAACGGAATATCACCATCAAGCTTGGTAAGATTTCAATTCAGTAAAACAAATAGAAACTTTATAAATGCATCATAGACTGTGTTGGAAACAATTTTCGGACGCAATGATCGAAATCTTACAATATATATGTATGTCTGTGTGTAAAATATTTGAGTAGAAATAACCTCAATTAAGTTCCGGGGTTCTACTTATTTCATCTATTTTTCATACTCTGTCGCAATAGATCTTGAAAACTTCTCTAAATGTTGTGTTTGTTAAAACCGGGTAGTACATAGTTACTATGACTTGAAGAAGAAGTCAGTTTACATGGGTTTTGAAGTCCTGAATACCACTTTCTTTTCTTCCTTATGGTGGTGGCGCAACAGTCCACGTTGGACCAGAGCCAGCTCAGTCGCTAGCTAGCTGTCTGCATTTTCGCACGCCAAGTTGGTTCAGGTTCTCTACCATTTGTGTGCTCCACCTGAGCCGCAGCCTTCCTCTTCTACGACGTCATTCTCTGCATAACCCAGCCATCTAAGTCGTTGGACCTTAACTTTTCTGGCTGGGTAAGTTTCGCTGAACAGTTTGTACAGTTCTTGACTGAATCTTCGTCTCCATTCTCCATTTATGCAGACAGGACCAAAAATCAATCGAAGAATTCTTCTCTCAAAGCAGCCCAAAGCGTTTACATAGGATTTTGTCATGGTCCATGTCTCTGCACCATACATTAGGACCGGGATGATAAGGGTTTTGTAGAGCGTCACTTTAAGTTGCTCGGGAGAGGACTTAACTACTCCATTGCTTTCTTAGTCCAAAGAAGCAGCGATTGGGAAGAGTGATTCTTCGTTTGATTTCAGCGCTGGTGTTGTTGTCTGAGTTGATAGCGGATGCTAGGTAGACAAAGTCCTTAACTACCTCGAAGTCAAATCTGTCTATATTGACGTTTGCTCCAAGACGTCGATGTTGGTTGTCCTTTCTTGTTGACAGCATTAACTTGGTCTTGCCCTCCGTTAGACCCATTTTCCTGACCTCCGTCTCAAGCCTCACAAACGCTCCACTGACATCACGCTGTGTTCTTCCGATTATGTCAATGTCGTCTGCGTATCCTAGTAGCTGGACGGACTTTTGTAAGATTGTGCCTCTGGTGTTGACGTTGGGGCTTTGCACAATCTTTTCAAGAATGATCTTGAAGAAATCGCATGACAGCGCATCGCCTTGTCTTAAACTTTTTTTTTAAAATCAAATGCGTTGGTTAGCGTTTTTTCCGACCATTTTTTTTCCATGATGGAACAGCGTGAGTTTTCCATTGTCATCTTACACAGACGGACGAGTTCTTCTGGAATGCCAAAACTAGACATTGCTCTATACAGTTGGTCTCTATAGAAGAAGGGCTTCAAACGATGGCGATATTAAGGAGACTTATACCTCTGTAGTTGATGCAATTCAGGGGATCTCGTTTATTGAGGATCGGGCATACGATGCTGAGGTTCCATTCGTCGGGCATGCTTTCCTCTGACCAAATTTTGCAGATGAGCTGGTGCATGCTCGTAACCAAATCATCTACAGCTGCTTTGTACAGTTCGGCTGCTACCACGTCTGTTCCAGCGGCTTTGTTCGACTAAAGTGTAGATATCGCTATCTTCACTTCGTCAATGTCGAGTGGGTGAAATTGTTGGCCTTCTGCACCCAAATTGAATGGTTCTGTATTGCTGGGGGAGTTTTGCACGTCATCGCCATTATACAGCTTGGAAAAGTTATCTTTCCATATCCTCAGCACTGACTGCGGTTCATGATGGTCTCTACAGGCTTCGGTTTGGGGGTGTATAAGCCCTGGAGGTTTGTTTCACCTTTTTGTAAAAGTTTCGAACCTCGTTCCTTTTGTGACATCCTTCTATCTCCTCGATCGCGCGCTTCTCATGCTCCCTTTTTTTCTTTCTGAGAAGTTATCTCCTTTTCTGCTTGTAAAGCCAACGAGCTGCTCGTGTCCTTTGCTGCTCCGCTTTGTATGCTTCTTGTTTAGCTGCATGTGCTCGCCGGCACTCGTTAAACCAGGGGCTTCGTTGTGGTGGCCGTGTAAACCCTAGCACATCAGAGGCGGCATCTCTGATGGCTGCTTGGCAGTGTTGCCACTGGTTCTCTACATTTTGTGCTGGCAGCAAAGGACTTCTTTCGGAGACACGATCGGAAAAGGATCCAGCAATCTCTTGCGATTGTAGCCGTTTGACGTCGAATTTTCTCCCACGTGTTGGCCTTGATCAGGATATCCGCATTCGTACCTTGCCTACAACAAGGTAGTGGTCCGAGTCGATCTTGGCACCTCGGAATGTGCGGACATTTTGCATGCTAGAGAAGTGCCGTGCGTCGATCGCAATGTAATCTGGTTGACGGTTGATTGGTCAGGAGATTTCCATTTCCATGTTCCCTTGTGGATATCGAGAAGTGGGAAACGCGTACTTGCTACCATTACGTCTCGCCCCGCAGCGAAGTCGATTAGCCTTAATCCGTTATCGGAGGTGGTATCGTGTAGGCTATGTCGTCCGATTATTCCGCCAAAGATTTCTTCTCTACCCAGCTTAGCATTGAAATCTCCAAGGATGATTTTAATGTCATAGCTAGGGAATTGCTCATAGGTCTTGTCGAGGAGCTCGTAGAATCTGTCTTTGGTGTCTTCATCTTTTTCCTCAGTGGGGAAAAGCGCATGAGCGCAGATGAGGCTGATGTTGGTGAATTTAGCCTTGATGCGGATTGTCGTGATGCGCTCATTCACTGAGTTAACCTTCCTCCTGAGTCGAGTCCCAACTACAAATCCACATCCAAATAGACGCTGGTTTAAGTTGCTATCGTTATTCAAATACATAAATGGAATTGACGGACGCAGCCTAACTGCAGTGTTAAAATAAAACACAAAACAAAAAAGACGCTGATTTTGTTCCCGGTAGCAGTCGCCGTAGTATACATCACATTTTTTCATTTTACGTACGCCCGAACCAACCAATCGCATTTCTTGGATGGCAGTTTTATCTGCTTTATAGCAGTCAAGGGCTTCCACTAGTTGATCGGCTGCACGTGGTCTGTTAAGGGACCTAACATTCCAAGTGCAAAACAGAAATTCGTTGTCCTTAAAACGTTTGCGTGGGTCGTCATCATTAATTCCATCCGTATCCAAGGCTTGTTGGTGCTTCGGAACCATGTCTTCTTTATGTGGCCGGGCAGAGTCACCCCGACGCACGACCCCCCAAGCTGGAGGGCCAGGGGCCCTACTATGTAACTCGATTCTTCTTTCGAACCAACGAGAATCGAATAGTTTTAGTAGTGCCAACTATATTCTTATGAACTTTCGAATAATCGAGGAACTAGGTAACTTGAAAGTAGGATTCAAAACAAGGCAAAATCGAAAATAATCACTCTACGATGAAATATTGTTCGATATAGATACATAAAGGCGGTAGTTTTGAACAAAGCTGAAATTAAGTTATTTCATTGGATTAAAAATGTCTTAAGTAAATACTGCAAGGGAAACCCTTTTCTTCCTAAGATCTTTTATTTACTTTTCATCCGCCTTTGCTCAATTTGTTGAACTCCTTCCGGATTCGTTCTGTTTGAATGCAAGTCTAACCAAATCGCGACACTTTCCATATTTATGTAGCATTATCCAATAGAGACGGGTTGATTTTGATGGCTCGTGGCGGCCATATTGTTTCTTTTGGTATTTGTTAAAATATTATCTTTTATTCAGTCACTCAGGACTAAAAAATCATTATGCAAGTTATATCATCGAGCAATACAGGCAAATGATTATACATACTTTATTATCAAAATGGGTGTTCTCTTAAAGCAACGATGCGAACGCTGCGCTCTCCACCGGATCAGTGAACAACCAGCCAATAGCCGTACTTAAACGAAACGCAAGATCTGCCGAAAATATCGCCACACTTCGTGAAAGTCTGCAGCAGAATCTGAAGCAGTCAATTCCGCGGACCTAAGAAACAACTTAATGGACGCCATCGACCAAATTCAGCCTGATTCATGCGCCAAACCCATCGATGTTTCGAATATATGCCACTCAGCCAATTGAACTATGTAATATCTCACACATGACGTCATTGAGACCTTATTGATTTCACATATACAATTTGTGTTATTCAACTTTCAAATCGACCCGGCCTCAATGGAAAACACTTTATTTTAAAGTTCAAACAATTTTTTCCACAGCAAATATTTTTTTTTTTTTTGAAGATTTTGTCAAAATATCCGAGTCTCGTTCGAAAATCGAAAATTGCAAGAAACAAGTAGCTTAACATTATTGGCATTCTATTCGACTTTCATACTTAGTACGATTTGAAAGTAGAATCGGAAATGAGTTTCGAATAGAATTAAAAGTAGATTCGAGTTACATAGTAATAGTAGGGCCCCAGCATATTGCTAGGATTAGTAGTAAGAAAAACAACAACACAACAAATAACAACAAAATCATAACTTGCTTGGATTTTGTAGTTTTATAACCTGTATCCAGTAAAATGGCATGAATTTCGAATGAATTTCGAAATGAAGTTTTCACATACATACATATATATGTTGGAAATTCATCGCAAACAGTGAAAAAGATATATGGAAGCACTGTTTTTATATCCGCTTATTTCATAAGCGTGGATAATTATCAACGCTTACGAAGCGGATATAGAAATTTGTTGTTGTTGTATTTTGCATGTAAATATTTTTTTAAGCGTATATACGCGTGCAAAAAAACACCATTATCTTGCTACCTTGCGTGGCATGATCGCTTTTAACCAAACGCATAGCCGCTTTAGTTTTATAAGAGTTAAGATATGTTTGCAAATTGGAACCATAAAATGTGTAATGGAAATGATATTACTTCCAATTTTTATTTGTCTTGTTAAAAAAGTGCTTTTCAGTCGTTTCGGAATCGTCATAAAATTGTTGAAGAATGTAGGGCTTGGGTCTTCGAGCTGGTTTAAATTGATGATTCAAACATGGAATTAATGTTTAGTAGAATTTCAACAAACCAAATGGCTTCCCTCAAACCGAATATGTGCTGAATATGCACTTCTTTCATCATATTGAATGCCTATCATTTATTTTCAAGTCTAAATTTAAAACTTTTGAATAAATCTAACTTTTTTTTGTTGCTAACCATATTTTTATATGCCTACGTTCTGTGAAAAAAGAAAGAGACAAAAAATCTAAATAAAATGCTGGAATCATAATTTGTAAAAAAAATTTAAATAAAGAAAAAAATTAAAAACAAAATAACCGATAGGGTATTCAAAGTTGTTTATTTCTATTTTTTCATTTTAATTTCGTTTGGTGTAGCTTTTTTGTTTGATTCATTCTCCAGCAATTTATTTATGATTTTTTCTTTCTTTTTGTTTTTACTTGCAGAACGTATTCCATATGAAAAACTTTTGCGAATATCCAAATCAACACAACTACTTCGTGCATTTATTAGGGAGGTTAATCAGAAATATCAGAAACACAGTCGTGAACAGATTCACGATGAACTAAGATTCCAATCGCCAATGACACCGTCGCCGAGTAGTGAACGTTCAATTAGACACGCGTCAAGTCCAAGTTCAGGCTATGAGAGTGCCATCGATCTATCCGATCTGGAATCGGTACAAAGTCTTCGTATTCGCCAGACTACACCGAAAACACAAAAACAAACCCACGCGGCGTCCATTGCTACTAAAAGCAAAACTAAAAGCAAACCGAAGAAAATCGCCGAATATGTTGTTGAATCAATTGTCAGCATGGAATCGTACCATTCACTGCCTTTGTACTTTGTTAAATGGATGGATTATCCGCCAAGTACAAACACATGGGAGCCCTATGCGAATGTTAAGGAATGCCAACATTTGAGCATATTTCTTGAAGAGGAACTAGACAAATACCAGGTAACCATCGATGCTATTCACGATTCGATTTACAAGGAAATCGAAGAAAACAACGAACAAATCAATGAAGCAGATGCAAATGTAGAAGAATTGGACGAATTCGATATATTGGCACACCAATCTGATTTGGTGTTGTTCGCACAATTCAAGTTGTCTGGCTCGAAAAGTAGGATTGAATCGGGTAAAATAAGACAACGTATCAAGAAAACAATTTTACTTAAGCCTCTGGTTTTGCGGCGAATGCAACAACTTAAAGACATAAGCCGTTGGGAGATGTTAGTCAATGATATCGAAATTGACGCCAAGGTGAGTGTAGAGAACAAGGCTGATTTGGACGTACCCGATCCACTGTTCACTTATATCAAAAGCAGTATTGCCGGCAAGGGTGTTGAAATACCCGATGACCCACCGATTGGTTGTAAATGTGACGAGTGCGAGCCAACATCGGCTTGTTGTACAAAAATGGCTGGCAGTAAGTTTGCTTATGACAAGAACGGACGTCTTAAAATACGTTCGGGTGAGGCTATTTACGAATGTAATAAGTTGTGCAAGTGCGGTCCGGATTGCTTGAATCGCACCATTCAGCGTGGACGCAAAAATGCACTGTGTATTTTTAAGACAAGCAACGGTCGTGGCTGGGGCCTAAAGACACACAATCCAATTCGTAAAGGAGAATTCGTTTGTGAGTATGTTGGCGAAATTTTGTTAGCTGACGAAGCTAATGAACGTGGCAAAAAGTATGATGCGATTGGACGTACGTACCTGTTCGATTTAGATTTTAATACATCGGCAGAGAGTGTCTATACGATTGATGCGGCCTCTTATGGCAATGTATCGCATTTCATCAATCATTCGTGCGATCCAAATTTATCAGTTTTCCCGGCATGGATAAATTGCTTGGACATCAATATGCCGAGATTGGTGTTTTTTGCCATCAAACCCATTAAAGCCGGTGAGGAATTGACTTTTGACTACATTTGTCGTGATCATGACACCGATCTCAAGTACGAAAACTTATCAGAAGCCGAAAAAGTAAATTGTCGGTGTGGATCGGCGAACTGCCGCAAGGTTTTATTCTAATTTCTTTTTTTTTTTTTTTTGAGTTAAAGAAACGCATGTAATAATATCATTGTAATTCTTATTATAGTTGAATGCATTTTTTTCACATTATTTGTTCTTTTAAACTACGTTTACAATTTATTTAAGCTTTTTTGGTTTTGTTTCCACAGTTTTTTTCTCAGTCAGTTGCCAGATAACTGTACACTAAGTTATACAAACCTTGATTTTTCTTTTTTTTTATATAAATAAAATAATAACAAAATAAAACAAGCCTTTGTTTTCTGTTTTATGTTTAAGTTGCAGCCTTAATTCTTATTCATTGTAAAATATTCTGTTTCTGGTCTGAATTTGTTTGCTTTGAGAACGGAACACCACTTCAAAGTTTTCCTGTCAAACTGTATCGCTCGCATTAGGAACATTTGAGAAACAAATACTCGGCTATTTGCGTTTGGTACGATTTCGGGTCAGATACTAGCAGGAGTATCCCATTGCTGTGTTCAATATTTTCTATTTTTTCCGGCTGCTTAAAACGTTTATGACAAACGTAGGTAAGGTTAGGTTAAAGTGGCTCTCAGGGATGTAAAAAGACACACTTAGGCCAATTGTAGGCCCATTGTGATACCCCATGAATCTAAAAGGCTTTCTTCGAAAGCTCAATGCAACCAATTAGAATTCCTAACGAAACGAAGATTAATTAAACTAATGTGTTTGAGATCGCCCTCCATGGCGGAGCGGCTTACGGTAACTACTACGATGAAGCTTAGAGCTATGCGATCGCGAAACTTATTTTCGCAGAAGGGCCTCCCATGATCGACAGGTGGAAGCGGAGTAGGCTGTTACTACTAATTACCCCACAACGAAGAAGTGTTCCCACCTAGGCACTCCCAACGAGGGACGGCAGCGGATGAATTTCTTTTTTTGGAATCAACGGTGTCGTCTTCAGTTCCAGTAAAGCCGAACTACTTGGTGAACACCTTTACGGGCTACTTCGACTTATTTGAAGCCCAGGCCGTAAAAGGAGCAGTTTTTCCGGCTCTTGGAGTACTTGGAGTCACATCAAGTGCCTGGTACTCCAGGTTGGGGGTTGTACGTCGGAGTGACTTCCCGACTACTTAGAAAAAGAATTAGTTGCAAAGCAACAACTGGCCTCGGAAACGGACGGGTACACTGATGACGGCCCAAGCAAATGTATTAACGACAACGAATTTCGGATATGCACGTGGAATGTTAGGTCCCTTAATAGACCGCGTGCTGCCGAACAACTAGCGGAGACCCTCAACTGCTACAAAGCAGATATTACCGCTATCCAGGAAATGCGATGGGACGGACCGGGCAAAAGGAGAAAGAAAAACTGCGACATCTACTTTGGTAATTGTTACCAGGAGCAACAACAGCGACTCTTTGGATACGGATTGGTCGTGGGAAGCAGACTCAGGCAAAAAGTCTTGAGCTTCAAATGCGTAAGCGAACGCATCACGACGATCCGAATCAAGACTAAATTCGGCAACATTAGCATGTCCCCACAGAAGAGAAAAAGGACGAATTCTACGAGCTCCTCGACAAAACATATGAGCAATGTCCTAGCTATGACATGAAAATTGTCCTCGGCGATTTTAACGCAAAGCTGGGAAAAGAAGGCATCTTTGGCAGAACGGGCGGAAAGCACAGCCTACACGACACCACTTCCGACAACGGATTCAGGCTGATCGATTTTGCTGCGGGGCGAAATGTTGTGGTAGCTGTAAAGTAAAAGTTGAGTGTTGTCGAAGGAGAAGGTTCTCCAGTGCTGTGTGTCGTTCCCTGTGTCCGTCGTGTCTGTTTTCTTGCGTCTCGTCGGTCGTCGTCTTCGTTTTGTTTTATTAACGTGCGTCGTTAGCCTACAAAGAGGAACAAAAACAGTTAGACTTAAAAAAAACAGTAAACCACCAAGAACAAATAACAATAATCAACATCAACCAACAACAATAACACTAATCCCACAAAAAAAAAAGAAAGAAAAAAAAATAATAGAAAAGAAAAAAAACAAGCACCACCACTCAACAAACAAAAAAATGCACAGCCAGCCTACACAGCACATGTGAGATGTGAGTACCCATCCTCTCTTACTTTCCCTTCTCGTACAGTTGCATGCCTATCATATGCATTTCATTGTAATGAGCTTTTTTTGCACATACTATGTTTGCATATGGTTCGGCATCAATAACGGATAAATAGAAAATTTGCAACTTAAGTTCCAGGGTCGGATCGACTCACGTCACCGCTAAGGCATAACACTAGCGGCGGCGTTGATTAGAAAAGATACCTGTTACTCATTTAGGCAATATTTCTTAGTTTTTGTCTGTTTTGGTTTTATTTTTATGAGCATTGCAATGATTGAAAATTTCAGAGTGGATTATAGTAATGTTCGTGGGCTACGTACGAATTTTCTTGCTACGTACATCCACACTGTTTTAAACAGGCCAGCTGTTTTGGCGCTTAGTGAAACCCAAGTAGGTGAGAATTCCGATCCTACTGAATTTCTCATTCATGGGTATAGCTTAGTGTCACAATTCCTCCTCCACCATGGTCTCGCCGTATACATTAGAAATGATGTCGCTTATCAATTTCTACCACAATATGGGAACTGCTCCGACCCTTTTTTCAATTCAATGTGGTTCAAGTTCACCGTAAATAAGCACATCATTCACTATTGTTTTCTTTATCGAAGCCCAAATTTGGACAGAGCTTCAACTTCTCGCGAATTTGACGCTCTGTCTGACTCCATCCAAAGAATTGTTTCCCTGTACCCTCACACTGAAATCGTTATTACGGGCGATTTCAATGTCCACAATTCTTCGTGGCTTCTCCATTCGGGCCCGACAACACCCGTAGGAATGTGTGCTGAGATCTTTGCTGAGTTCAACCACCTTACTCAGCTGGTCACCGAGCCCACCCGAATATCCGACATTGATGGCCAAGCTGAAAACACTCTTGACTTGTTCCTTACGTCTGACCCTGATAAATACACTATCAATGTATTAACTCCTCTAGGCAGATCAGACCACAGTATCATATCTTCAAATTTCTCGTGTCAAACTAATCCAGTTAAAGAAAGAGCTCCGAAGAGAACCGTATGGCAATACGAGAAAGCCAACTGGGACGGTCTCAATAACTTTTTCCGGATCTTTAACTGGTCATTATGCTTCCTCGATAGTGACGTAGACTCCAGCGCAGATATGATTACTAATATGATTATATTGGGAATGAAAACTTTTATCCCGAATAGGGTTAAAAGCATCAAACCCAAGGAAAAATCATGGTTTGATTCAAGCTGTAAAGAGGTTGTCAGGGAAAAAGAAGTAAAGTTCCGGTGTTTTAGAGCCAACCCAACTGAGGAAAACCGGAACCAGTTTAAACAAGCCAGGAAGGCCTGCAATGCCCATATTCGTCGGACCAAATTTTTACATGATCAAAAATTAAGGCAAAAAATACTTCAATGTCCCAAAGGCAGTAAGAATTTTTGGTCATTTGTAAAAAATATGAAGAATTCTTCTTCTTCCTCGGTTCCTACGCTAGTTGACAATGACACTCCAGTTGTTAGTTCTCTTGCGAAAGCTAACCTTTTTGCTAGGCAGTTCGCCGCTAACTCTTCACTGCCAGAGAGTGTCATGACTCCTCCAGTTCTTGAGCGCGCCAATGATTCCATGGGACAAATCTTCTTCCGCACTCGTGCTGTGGCGAGAGTCCTAAAAGATCTCAACATACATAAATCCGCTGGTCCGGATGGTATCCCCGCTGTTATTCTGAAGAGGTGTTCTTCCACGCTGGCAAAACCCTTGCGTAAGCTTTTCCATCTATTTTATTCTTCTGGGCTCGTTCCGAGCAGTTGGAAAACAGCATTTGTCCAGCCAATCCCAAAAAAAGGTGAATCTTCTTCTCCCTCCAACTATCGACCGATTGCACTAACGTCCCTTCTTTCTAAGGTCATGGAAACGCTGATTAACTATCAGCTCAAGAAATATCTTGAAGACCGAAAGCTCCTTAATGACCGGCAGTATGGCTTTCGCAGCAACAGGTCCACTGGTGATCTGATGGTTTATCTCACCGAACAGTGGAACAAATCTTTACATCGTTTTGGAGAAAGTAAGATTGTTGCACTTGATATTTCAAAGGCATTTGATAAAGTTTGGCATCTTGCTCTTTTATCGAAAATGCGTGCTTTCGGTATCGATGAACCCCTTCTTCGTTGGATTAGAAACTTTCTTTCGAACCGTTCAATACAAGTTGTATTGGACGGTTTCAAGTCTGAAACCCACAATATAAATGCTGGCGTGCCCCAGGGCTCCGTTTTGTCTCCGACCCTCTTTCTCATTTTTATAAATGATCTCTTGTCTGTAACTTCTAATCCAATAAATTGTTTCGCTGACGATAGTACCCTTAGCTTTTCATATTCGTTTCCAGACTCACATCCCTCCTCTTCGGATGTGGAACTACAACGGCAAAATATGATAAGCTCATTAAACTCTGACCTAAACAGCATTGTACAATGGGGAACACAAAATCGCGTAGAGTTTAATGCTTCGAAAACTCAATGCTGTCTTGTATCGTCGAAGCGAGACATACCCCCCTTGCCACTATCCATGAGTGGCACTTGCATCAATGAGACCGAACATCTCGAGATTCTCGGTATGTGCATCACTGACCACCTTTTGTGGAACGAGCACATATGCGATGTCGCCAAAAATGCCGCAAAATGTTTAGGTTTCTTAAGGCGATGCAAGAAATTTTTTTCCCCTTCTGATCTGGCTACTATCTACAAAACCTACATACGTCCAAAGCTTGAGTATAACTCCCATGTCTGGGCTGGTGCTCCAGTGTCATACTTAAGTCTTCTGGACAGTATCCAAAAAAGAGCATTCAAGATGATTGGTGATCATACCATCGTTGAGTCATTTACATCTCTCGAACATCGCCGTAATGTCTCATGCCTCACCTTATTTTACCGTTACTTCAACGGTATTTGCTCTAGTGAAATAGCCAGTTGCATTCCTCCCCTAAAGACATTCAACCGTAATACCCGCGCCTCCAGGAATGCCCATCAGTTCACCCTTGAGCCCAACTTCGGTCGTACCGTCAAGTATAGAGAATCGTTCTTTAGCCGTACTACGCGAATGTGGAACTCCCTTCCACACTCTGTCTTTCCAAATCATTGCAATGTTCAGGAATTTAAGACCAATGTACACCGGCACCTCCTCTCCAACCCCTTTCCTCCTTCTTAAAGCACTCACTGTGTCTCTGGCATAATAAGGGCATAAAAAACCCCTTGAGTGCGTGCTAATTATATAAAAAAAAAAAAAAAAAAAAAAAAAAAAAAAAAAAAAAAAAAAAAAAAAAAAAAAAAAAAAAAAAAAAAAAAAAAGCAAGCACCTGGTTACCACATCTCAACATTCATAAAGGTACATGGAGATCTCCTGATCAATTAACCGTCAACCAGATTGATCACATTGCGATCGACGGGAGGCACTTGTCCAGCATTCTAGATGTTCGAACTTTCCGAGGAGCCAACATCGACTCGGACCACTACCTCGTCGTAGCCAAGGTAGTGCTACGAATATCCCGACAACGGTCAAAACAAGGAAATGCTGCAAGAAAATTCGACGTCAGACGGCTACAATCGCAAGAGATCGCCAGATCCTTCTCTGATCGAGTGTCAAGTAACCTCTTAAGGAGTCGTATGCCGCCAACATCAAGTATCGAAGACCAGTGGCAACATTGCCAGAATGCAGTTAGAGATGCCGCCTCTAATGTGCTGGGTTTCACACAGCCACCAAAACGAAACCCCTGGTTTGACGAAGAATGCAGGCAGGCCCATGCAGCTAAGCAGGAGGCATACAAAGCGGCGCTGCAAAGAAGGACAAGAACTGCTCGTGAGCTCTACGAGCAAAAGAGGAGAGAAGAACGCCGGCTTCTCAGGAGAAAAAAGAGAGAGCATGAGAAGCGTCAGATCGAAGATGTTGAGAGAGCTAACAGCAGGAATGAAGTTCGGAGGTTTTATCGGAAGGTAAAACACCTGGCTCAAGGTCATCGAGCAAGAACCGAAGCCTGCAGAGATCACCAAGGGAACATCATAGTAGAGCCGCAGTCAGTGCTGGGGATTTGGAAAGACCACTTCTGTAGACTGTATAGCGGCGACGACGAACAAAACCCCGTCGTCAGACATTAGCCTTTTATCGCACACGATGACAGCCAACAATTCCGTGAACCCGACCTAGAAGAAGTGAAAACGGCAATATCACGCCTGAAATCCAACGAAGCGGTTGGAGCAGATGGTCTTGCTGCCGAGCTGTTCAAAGCAGCAGGCGACGATCTAGAAACGAACATGCACCAAATCATCAGTAAGATATAGTCGGAGGAATGCATGCCCGATGAATGGAACCTCAGCATTGTTTGCCCGATCCAGAAAAAGGGAGATCCTCTAAACTGCGTCAACTATTGAGGAATCAGTCTTCTTAACATCGCCTACAAGATCCTCTCTGCCGTAATATGTGAACGTCTGAAGCCTTTCGTCATCAATCTGATTGGTCCTTATCAATTGACGTTTTTATTTTTTACCTCTGAGCAGATTAGATCAGATCACGGATTTGTCAAAGCGAAGCTCTGTGCTGATCATATTCAATGTCCTCCGATTTAATAAAAAAACAAACAAAAAGCACTGAAATTTAATTTTTTACTTATTATTACTTTAACAATTTTTTGTTTACCTGCAATAGACGCGCGACTGTTTGTTTTTGTCTTTAAAATCCGAAAAAACAAGTGAAGTTGTCTTCGTTTAGCTATCTGCTCTATTTGCTCGGTCGTTTTATCCCGAGCAAATAGATTTAGCTCATCGCGACTCAGGTGGCGCACACAAGTGGAAGAGGACCTCAATCAACTTGGAGTGCCAAACTGGAGACAGCTAGCTAGGGACCGAGCTGGCTGGCGGAGACTGTTGATTGAGGCCCAAGTCCACACTGGACTGTAGCGCCACCTTAACTAAGTAAGTATACAAAAAGAGCAATCCATTTAAGTAGAGAGTTCTTCAATCGTATTGAGGAACTCTCTGAATTCAAGATCAAAGACTTGATCTCATACCTCATCACTACAAAGTGGCTTTAGCGCTATACTAAAATCCCTTTATTCCTAATAAACTAAATGGCACTATGAGATATACATTAAGTATAGGATTGTACGTGTGGAACATACGTCCTTCCTAACCCATTCTAAATCATTGTAGGTATCAAAATGGCGCACCCAGCGCTAACTGTGTCCTACATGCAATTAGGACAGCCATTTCTACATAGCTACCATAATGATTATACACGTTTACCTTTGTGCAGTACAATACAAAAATGTATGACGTTTTTGGATAACCTGTTTAAAGGGATCTTCATAATTGCATTTTTTGCTTTGCCTAATTTTCGCAAGATTGCCTCCAATGTGCACCATTTTTTTTTGTGTGATGTGGGCCTTGGTTGCGGAAAGATGAGGCTACGTATACTCATACACCTTTAGTCCAAGAATGTTTGCCCGTTTTTAAATCGCTGTGAAGGCTCGAAGTGATTTGAAAGAAGAAGCCCATTCGACGGAAACCCGACCTAACAAATTCTGTTAAAACTCAAATCCTTTTCTTCACTAATCAATAAAAATGATTTCTCTTTTATTTCAAGGTTATGCAAATGCCAAAATTTATAAATGCGACAATCCGAAATGTCCGCGTCCCGCTAGTTTCATTTCTGGAGGTTCCAGCAAGGACGATAGTTTCCCTTGCACCCGCCCAGCATGTTCAGGACGGTTTCAATTGATTCGTCATGTGAGTTTTATTGATTGCCCCGGTCACGACATTCTTATGGCAACAATGTTGAACGGTGCCGCTGTTATGGATGCAGCTTTGCTTTTAATTGCTGGTAAGACAAGATCAACTAAATTCTTAAAATGCAATCCATTGACTCACTAATTCAATTTTATAGGCAATGAATCTTGTCCCCAGCCACAAACTGCTGAACATTTAGCAGCCATTGAAATCATGAAACTCAAGCACATGATTATTCTTCAGAATAAGATCGATTTGGTTACAGAGAGTCAAGCCAAGGAACAACATGAGGTTATTGTTAAGTTCGTCCAAGGTACTGTTGCTGAGGGAAGCCCTATTGTCCCAATTTCAGCTCAAATGAAATACAACATTGAAGTAAGGCAAACAAAATTCAAAGTAAATAAGAAAACGATAAATCATTCATTAATTCCAGGTACTTTGCGAGTACATTGTTAATAAGATTCCAGTTCCAGTGCGAAATTTCGATGCCCCACCGCGACTGATTGTCATTCGTTCGTTTGATGTCAATAAACCCGGTTGTGAAGTACATGACCTTAAGGGTGGCGTTGCGGGTGGATCGATTTTGAGTGGAGTTCTGAAGGTCGGTCAGGAAATCGAAGTGCGACCAGGTGTTGTAACGAAAGATTCCGAGGGCAATGTAACATGCCGACCAATTTTCTCAAGAATTGTCTCCCTCTATACTGAACAAAACGAATTGCAATTTGCCGTTCCCGGTGGATTGATCGGTGTGGGCACAAAAATTGATCCGACACTCTGCCGTGCTGATCGATTGGTTGGCCAAGTATTGGGCGCTGTTGGTCATTTGCCGGAAATCTACACTGAATTGGAAGTCTCCTACTATTTGTTGAAACGTCTTTTGGGTGTTCGTACAGAAGGCGACAAAAAAGGTGCCCGTGTTCAAAAATTGGCTAGAAATGAAGTGCTTTTATTAAATATTGGATCCCTAAGTACTGGTGGCAAAGTGCGTGCCACAAGAGACGATTTGGCCAAGATTGTTGTTACAACCCCCGTGTGTACTGAAATCGGTGAAAAGATTGCGCTCAGTCGTCGAGTGGAACAACATTGGCGGTATGTTAAATCTTCAGATCGCCCATGACATTGTACTCAATGATTTTTTTTCTTCTTGCAGTTTAATCGGTTGGGGACATATTCGTGCAGGAAAAACAGTGCAACCAGTTATCGATAGACAGCCCAAAAAATAAATAAATTATATTTAAAAATTAAGTATATTTTTTGTTGAGCTCCCATTAATAGACAAAGGAAAAGAACAAGGAAAACATACAAAATCAAGGGATATAAAATGAGAATAACGCATTTTTTTAAAACGAATAAAATAAAACCACAATTTTATTATTTTGATTGGAGATTTTTTCTTTTGATTGATAAGAGCTTTTGGCATTGAGCTTCGGACAGCAAGTGAAGCAGGTGAGAGGCAACCTAAGAGATCCGTCGACTGAGGCCACATAAACATAAGAAAATGGGAATTTGGGATTTTCCGATTCTGTATGAAAATGGCGATTGTAACCAAATAATTTGATTTTTACCGAAAATTTTGATTTCTGTACTAAAATTTGTCACCTCTTCGGTGTCTGTTACATAAGCAAAAAATACGATTTTTTTTGGAAATTTTGAAATTTTCCGATTGTTTATGAAAATTTCGGTTCTAACCAAAAGAAATTGGTTTAAATACATATTGAAATTATAGAAATAAAATATAAAAATACGAATTTTACTTGCGACCAATAGAATGTATGGCAAGTATTGAATTCGTAAAAAAAGTCTTAGAGAATTGTTGATGAGAGTAAGCCACTTAGGCCTTGGCTCTTCAAAAGCTGTCGCGCCACTCTATTTATTTATTTTTATGACATTACGATGATAGAGAAGTCGAAAAAAATTCCGGCGATGCCGATCGTCTGTCTGTCCGTCTGTAAATGTAACTACATAGCCATTTATTGAAGATTTTGGTTTTATGGTTCTAAATGGGACAACTAAGTGATAAAAGAGGGGAACTTACTTTCGTTTCGGGTTAAGGCACTTCAGTAATCGATTATTGCCTAGCGAGGGGTAATTGAATTGGTGCTATTGAGGATTTTGAAATTTTAGTTGCAAATTACTCTGGTCATTTACCAACAGTTTCAACGCTTAAACTTGAAGATCTGTCGTTGATGCCCAGGAATGCAATTAATAAGTTAAAGTGGATAGATAATCGTGCTCATGTGTTTAGGCGAAGACTCGACGCGAAATTAATCTGCGTTCTTGCTTAAGAACATCGTAATTGTGACCAAACAGCTGAATTTATAACTAAATGTATTAGAGAAGCTTGGTTTACCAAAAATACTCACTGGGAATATGTTGTTGCTGAGTGGTTTGACTAGGAATGTAGAAAATTGCGTAAAAATTCAGAAAGACCAATTAAATTTTTTTTAAAACCCTGTATTTAGATTCGAATAAGCTTTATAAAAATCTCTGTGTTCAAAAACGGAAAAACTATATTACTAATGTTGCTGTCACCCTTTCATCGTGTAAAGGGCAAAACAGATGTGCAGAATTGCTGCGCAGCAAAATTAAAAATACACAGGCTCTTATGGGAGCAAATTCTGCATGCAGAACAGCGCTGCGTGATGTCTCTATTTCTAAATTTTCTGCCTAGTTTCATTGCAGCCATAATTGAAAAACTAAATTTTTCAAATAATTGCTATCTGGCAATGCTTATATTGACACAATATTGACACTGTTGACAGTGTCTGTTATTTTTCAAATTGTCAGTTTGAAAATTAATAAGCAAAATAATAAGTTAACTTAAATAAGTTTTTATTGGCGGCTCGAATGGAACTACAAATGGACTTGTTCCTATGTTGAAAGTCTTGAACAACGTTGCTCTTGTTCGGTACGTTGATCAAGGAAGTGGCAAGCGACTAGGAGCCGTCGCCATCATCTATCTAAAACCCTGGCATTCGGACATTTTTTAGTTCCTTGACTTGAAGAAGAACACCGGAAAGGAGAAAACTCGCGCACGTGATCTCTTCTATGCCATGTGGATTCCTGATTTGTTCATGAAACGTGTCGAGGCCGACGGAGATTGGTCGTTCATGTGTCCGTACAAATGTCCAGGACTGCACGAAGTCTGGGGTGAAAAATTCGAAGCTTAACACTCGCTACGAGAAGGAGGGTCGCGCCAATCGAACAATCAAAGCTTAAGCCCTCTGATTTGCCATTATCAAATCTCAGGACGAGACCAGAACACCCAACAAGCTCTACAAGAACGCCTGCAATCGCAAATCGAATCAACAAACTGTGTTGTTCTAAACAATTTTCCAAAGTATTGTGTGTTTTCGAAATTATAGATACTAATTGTAATTCCTATTCTCTTGTTTCTTTGCGGTCCACAAAACCTTTCCTTCTCCTACTCGAAAAGCATAAAATAAAATAGAGTAGCGCGACAGCTCTAAAGCCAAGGCCTAAGCGGCCTACTCTCATCAACAATTCTCTGGGTGCGTGTTAAGAATTGAGTGGACCTAAAATTTAACGAGTAGGTCCCGAACCCACAAAGTTCTGCTTAGCAGCCAACGCATCTAACCACTAAGCCACGGACGAACATTACTTGAAAAGCATACCTATGCCAAATGAAAACAATTTTTTTCCTTGATGACTGTTTTCAAATTTTATTAAACAAATCAAAAAAATTTTGACAGGTATCGTTTTTTTCTTGACAGAACTTGGCAGAGTTTCTGCACATGTGTTTTGATTGAAGCGCTGCATGCAGCGCTGCGTGCAGAAATTCTGCACATCTGTTTTGAGCATAATGCTCAAAACAGATGTGCAGAATTTCTGCACGCAGCGCTGCATGCAGCACTTCAACCAAAACACACGTGCAGAAACTCTGCCAAGTTTTGTCAAGACAAAAACGACACCTGCCAAAATTTTATTGATTTGGTTGTTTTGTGTTTAATAAAATTGTAAAACAGCCAATGCTCAAAACAGATGTGCAGCAGATCTGCACGAAGTGCTGCATGCAGATATGTTTAAATCACGTATTTAAACATGCCAGAACCATTTAAAATTAGATTTCGGTATTCGGTACCAAAAAACAAAACCTAGCAACGTTTTAAAACATGATTGTCTTTATTCAGTAAAAAGAATTGGATTCAGTTTAACTTAACCGAATAACTCTACCTAGCATAAGAACTGTTATGACCAATATGTTTTTTTGGAGGTGGCAATTGCAGATACATCATGATCTTATGGAAAAGCTTATTTGTTTGATTGGCCTGGTCACCGTCCGGTTCATTCAATTACTCGTTAAGTTCATCTTCTTTGTCGTCAGACAGTTGAAAGAACTAGATACTGATTTTTAATTTTCCTGGGCATTTCCTTGCGTTCTTTTTTTTCTTTAATCTTTGCTGTTCTCTCCAAATTGATCTTTTTCCGCATCATACTCCTCCAATATCTCCCGTTCGTTTTTGGTTTGCAAGACTCCTTCATCGTATGATTAATCTTGTTTGTTTCTAAAAGAAATTTAACTTACTGGAATAAATCTATCTCTCCCAAGATTGGCCAAGCGTTTCTTACCATTCTCGATTCTTTGTTTACAAATTTAAATCGTCACGCCGTTTGTGCTGAACATTCGCAAAAATAAAGGCTGAACTACATCGAAACACAAAGTGTAAAAAGTACAAAACAGTGGAAATTATGTGCTGTACTGCTTCTACAAATGAATTTCTAAATATCTCCCTCTCATTTTTTCAAAGTGAGCGTAAACAAAAGCTTGACTATGAGCGAGCTTTCACTGTGCACAAAGTTCTCAAAACGAATACACTCAAACAATAGTTTATATGTATTCCACAAGATGGCGCTACAAACTCTTACTTCCTGTGCTTAAAGCTCGTGCAAATATTATATTTCTTTCTCTGATCTTTGTTTTGTTTTGCTTTGTTGCTGTTTGTTTCCTGTTAGCGAAGTTGGAAGGGTAACTTTTGAGTTCCTTCCAAATGTTAGGACTAGATCTCTGAATGCATTTCTGCATAGGAGAAACTTGGCTGACTCGGCGGACTGTGCCTGTGGGGAGAGAGAGGATTGGCGTCACGTTCTTGTGGATTGTATTTTGTACATTGAGGGTAGAGATCTTGAGGCAATGGGAATTACCATGGTTGGAGATCGATGGGACTTCAGCCGCGTTCTGTTTTCTAGGGACACGGTTGATGGTTTCGAGATCTTTGCTAATGGTCTTTTCCAGAGACGAAGAGAGCTCAATAGAATTAAGGATTTTTAGGATTAATGTTTGAGTTTCCTTTTTCTATTTCTTTTATTTAATTTTCCCCTTTTCTTTCCAACTTTCACTGTTGCCAACAATATTTCCCTTTTATATCTTTTCTCTTTTCAGCTTTCCTTCTTTCAATCTTGGTGTCTATGCCTGCACGGCTTCTTGCCTTAAAACGCTGTGCCCTTTTTGCTGCTCAAATGCAGTCGGTTATTACCTCGACCGATTGCAGGAGATGCGAGCATTGAGGTTGCCAGGCCTCGGATTTTAAGGAATTCATCTGGAAGTGACCTTCACGGTTGCGAAGCTCCACCGGAAGCTATATTCTGGTACCACGGGAGACAGGAGCCCCTGCTCAACTAGGTTTTCTGGCGTCTTATGACATCAGCCTACATGATGCAGCCTGTCTATGAGGTAGGCCCCCTTGTGGGAGCATCGTGGTGGCTGTGGTTGTTCTCAAATTTGCGAGAGATAGGAGCACACAAAATGGTCTGTTATCATCTAAGATCAATTGTGTGAAAGAGGTGTTAGATAGACCTCGCCCTTCAGCAAAGGGAACAGCAGTTATGCCTTAACATAAATGTAAATTGTACTGGAGTGGTACTTTTACTGCCCCAGGGCGCTGGCCGGCGCTTTTCCTCGGCTCTGATATTGTGGGTAGGCCCACCGGAAAATTAGGCCCTAACGGCAGGTGTTTCCGTGAAGTCTGTTTCGATATCTGTTTCTTTCCTGCAAATTTCATTGCTTCGTTTTTGTTTGATCAAGTGCAGTGCAATATTCAAAAAAAATGGATACTGTTTTGGAAAGGACTTGGAATGGTTTGTTTATTCAAAATTAAATTAAATTGTTTTCAATACAAAATATTATTCTTGCAGAAGCTGATGATGAAGCGCTAATTGGGATCATCCAGGAAAATCCAACGCTCTGGGACAACCGTCCGTCGGTACGACTTCAGAGTACATAATTGAACTGAGGAACTGCCATCCTCGTGTAGTGGAAGATTTTATCCTCGTCGTACTCAAGTATTTCCTGCAACAGGTTGCTGTAGTCACCTTGAGTGGTTCGATTTTGGTTGATAGGATGCACCCACCACCTGCGTTGGATTTTCGTTGTCCTATCAACAACACCCACAACTTGCACCAGTTGAAAAATTGCATTTGCCGCGTCTTGAAGTTTGGTTAAGCGATTCTGAAAACTTTTATTTTCACTGTTTCTTTAATAATTTATCAATTTACTTACCTGGAGATTAGACATTTTTTTGACAAATCAAATCAAACCAAATTTTAAACTCAATTCAAAAAATTTCGTCCTAGCCAATATTGTTTTTTTTTTTTTACATATGAAATGAGCAAAGTCAAAAAGAGCTTTTGAGATTTTTTTAGTTCAGATTTTGCTCATAGATGTCACACCAGTATACGTGTGTTTGCTATGTTTTTATCGCTTTGTACTTTTTTGTACTTTTTACACTTTGTGTTTCGATGTAGTTCAGCCTTAATCCTGATAATTAGCAACTAACTTCTCTTTTGAATAGACAATCTTTTGGCATTCTTTCTAAATTGAATACAAATACGATTGGCGAGGATTCTTAGTTGTTTTTTAATGTTAGTTAATAGATTTATTTGCGTTTTATAGAACCTAATTAAGAAATTTCCAAATTTAACTCCTAAAAACAAAACTAAATTGGTTTTTATTTTTCAAAACTGACAGTTTGAATTTTGAAATAAAACACACTGTCAACAGTTTTAAAAATCTGTCAATTTAAGTAGTTCCAAATAGCAATTATTTCGAAATTTTTGTTTTTCAATTTTGGCTGCAATGAAACTAGGCAGAAAATTTAGAAATAGAGACATCACGCAGCGCTGTTCTGCATGCAGAATTCGCTCCCATAAGAGCCTGTGTATTTTTAATTTTGCTGCGCAGCAATTCTGCACATCTGTTTTGCCCTTAAGAATTCAAAAGCTTTCTGGGCAAAGGTGAGACTGCTTGGTGGCTGTAAAGCTGTGTCATCTTCAGTTATTGAAATTGAAAAACTCGCAGATCACTTTCAAGAGCTCCTAAACCCTGTAACAACTAGTATTCCAGTATGTGTTACCTCTAGTCTTAGTTCCTGAACTTGATGGGCCATTTACAGTTACAAGATACGCTCCAATCAATGAAAAATGATAAAGCACCAGGGGTTGATAGCATTCCCGTTGAATTCTATAAGAATTCAACATCAAGTTTCTTGGAAGGGGAAACAATCCCAAAATCGTTTTTAATGGCTTGGATTTGTGCTATTTTAAAAAAAGGTAATCTAAGCCTTCCCAGCAATTATAGGGGTATATCGATCCTACATTGTCTTGACGAGATGGGTTGAAGAGAACAAACTCCTTATTCTTTTTCAAGCTGGTTTTCGAGCGGTACTATCGACGGTTGATCTGATCATATACAGGGTGACTCACGAGCGTTGTGCCAAAAAGCTAGAGCGTGTAGGTTGAGTTGAGACGGGGGTCTATTCCCCCCGTTTAGCCGGAGGGGCAATTTTCTGAAAAATTGACTTATTTTGTAAAAAAAAATATTAAAAATCAACGGCTTCGTTTACAACACCGTATTATACCTTTCTGAAAAGTCAAAAACTTCTTCTTTCACTTTAAAAAAAATAAATTTTCAAACTCAACATTTAAAAAAAAAGCAAAAAAAAACATTTTTGAACTAATTTTTTTCCAAATTTTATCCAATTAAGTACTAATTTTGTTTTAAAAATTCAATGTGTTTGTTAATTTTTAGTCGAAAACAGAAAACCGGATGCAAAAATGTCTTTTCGGTTTTGAGAAATTAAGAACAAACCAAAACCATTTTTTTTTTTAATCTTTGTTTTTATTTTTACCTATCTGGTTTTATTTATTTATACTTTTAGTTTAATTCATTGGTTTATTTTATAAATTTAATTTTTTTGTAATTGGAGTTTTATGAGAACTCAATAAAGAAGAAAAGTATTTGATTTTCCCTGGATTAATAATTTTGTTCAACAAAAAAAGTTGTTTATGAAATTGGGCATAATTTTTCTAAAATTATGTTTTCTCTAACTTTAACTTTTTCCATTTTGTAAAAAATCTCGAAATAAGTGAATCGAGGCAGACGGCAAAATTTGCAATTATTCTTAGATAAATATAAAATTTTGTAAAATATCGAGAACTTTAATTAAGAATTTATAATAATAATAATAATAATAATAATAATAATAATAATAATAATAATAATAATAATAATAATAATAATAATAATAATAATAATAATAATAATAATAATAATAATAATAATAATAATAATAATAATAATAATAATAATAATAATAATAATAATAATAATAATAATAATAATAATAATAATAATAATAATAATAATAATAATAATAATAATAATAATAATAATAATAATAATAATAATAATAATAATAATAATAATAATAATAATAATAATAATAATAATAATAATAATAATAATAATAATAATAATAATAATAATAATAATAATAATAATAATAATAATAATAATAATAATAATAATAATAATAATAATAATAATAATAATAATAATAATAATAATAATAATAATGTTCAAAATACAGTCAACATCATTTTCACATGACAGAAATGTGCTGACACGATGGGAAGTGATTTCCTTATCGCTTCCCACAAATAATAACAATTTAAATAAAATATTTAGCTATATCAAATATCATTAATCGTGAGGCCAGACGAAATATGAAACAAATAAAAGTTCAATATCTGGCCTCGCGCACCTTTAATTTTAGATACACATTCATATTATAAGCTAATAATGCTGACTGGGCAACCTTTGGGTTTTGCCTTCTGCAAGCCTTCTGTCCAGCCAGTCTAGTCACTCAGTGTTCACACTTCAATTTCTTCAGTTCAACTTGCCAATAAATATTTTATTAAGTTAAAGTTTGTTTTATTGTTTCTTTTTTCTTGATTACCATATTAAAGAGTACCTGTGATATTAAACAGAACATTTGGCGACCGTGACAGGACCATCTAAAAAAGTTTAGTGACCTGTGTATTGTGCGAAGTGAAGTTAAAATTAATAATAAAACAAACAAAGAAAAAACTCTAAAAAAATTTATTTGAAAAAAAAGTGAAAGTAATTAATCATGAACACATTGGAACAACTCACGAGTCAACAGGAGGAGGTAGGCAAGGAAATTTGCACCCTCGCGCGCAACTACGGAAAGGACGGTGCTGACCGAAAGAATGTCCAATATCTAAGGACACGGTGGACCAAACTCCAGTCCTTATGGGAGTCCTTCGATAGCGTGGACAGCGATATACGGAACAATCATCCGTCGGCAGCCGACCACGACTACTTCACGAAGGCGTATTATGATGAAGTGAAAAAGGTGTACGAGTCAATAAAAAACGACATGACCAAGCGTTATGCTGAGCTGGAGGACAAGGATACAGCCAAATCCAATGGACAAGGGGAAAAGACCTCAGCAACCATTCCTCTGCTAGAGCATCCAGGATCAGGAGCAGTCCAGTCCCAAGAAGAGCACAAAAAAGATCGGGACGACGACACCCAACTAAAATCATTCCAGGTTCCTGCAGGGCTGAATAAGCCACGTTCTGAGGGTAATACTGGCAACGCTAGGATAACGAAGGAACACAAGTTCCGATTGTTAAGTAAAATCTTCCTGGCATCGTTGAACAAATGCCAAGTTGTTTTACAGGAAACAAGGCCAAAGGAATTCGAGCAAAAGGTGAAAACACTAGCAAGCAATTGGGAAGACGTAACAACTGCATACAGACGCCTTGGAGACGATGCATCTGTAGGCGATATTGAGCTTTATTTTGAGCTTCAGGACCTATTGGACTCAAGAATCAGTTACTTGCCAGGCAACACATTGACTAATACATCATTCCCATCCGACCAAGTAAGGACTACGTCAATAAAATTACCAAAAATTGAGATACCAAAGTTTGATGGTAGCTACCTCAATTGGCCCCAATTCTTTGATTTGTACACGCAAATGGTGCACAATCAACCAATCCCGCCGGCACAGAAGCTATACTTCCTCAAGACAAATGTCACTGGCGATGCCCAAAATTTAATTCAGCATTTTCATGCAACGGATACCAATTATAATCTGGCATGGAACACACTAGTAGACCGATTTGACAACAAGCGGCTATTGCTGACGGCGCAGCTGAGCAGATTATTCCAACATAAAATCTTTAGTGACAACGCCAACAGTTTAAAACGGCTTCATGACACTACGAAGGAAGTCATGCAAGCCACCAACAACCTCGGCTACGATACTTCTGGATGGGATCCGATAATCGTTTATCTCCTGCTGGAAAAATTGGACAAGGACACCCGGATGCTGTTTGAAGAATCACTGGAAGCACCGAAGAGCAGTCCAACTTTAACGCAGCTGTTGGAGTTCATTGAATGCCGGTTCCAGGCGCTTGAAGCAGTTAAGCCAGGTGATAAGAAGAAAGTGGTGACCGCTGCTTCTCAAAGCTCTAGGGAAGTCTCAAAATGCAATTTTTGTAAAGCTAATAACCATAAGATCTTTAACTGCAAAAAGTTTTTATCTCTTTCAGTGGAACAGCGAAACCAGAACGTTCGAAAGCTCCAATTGTGCACGAACTGTCTGCAAGGACATCATTTTTCATCGTGTCAGCAGCAACGGAGGTGCAAAACTTGCAACGGGAGACACAACACCATACTACACTATCCTGGAAAGAAGGAAGCAAATGTTAGCCCGATATCCGGTAAGTCATGTGAAAACGATGTTGACCAAAAAAGTGATTCTTCTGAAGATAGAGCCAGCTCATTAGGAGTTGCGTTAAGGGGCCGTGAGGTCTACCTTGCTACAGCAATAGTTAACATTGTCTGTTCAAATGGCGTGCGTGTTCCCTGTAGAGCCATGTTAGATTCAGGTTCGCAACTCAATTTCATAACAACCTCTCTAGCTCAACAGTTAGGATACAAAAGACAAAAAAGGAATGTCATCATAAGTGGAATAGGAGGAAAGGAAAATGAGTCTAACTTCGTTATGAAAATTCCTATAGAATCAAGAACCTCCTCCTACCGAGCGAAGATAGAAGCCTGTATACTGCCTACAATAAGCGATTACATGGCAGCAACCCCTTTCGATTATAAGATTTTAAAATTACCATCAAATATCCAGCTCGCTGACCCGGATACCTTTAATTCACGACATATTGATCGACATATTGATTTATTAATAGGGGCTGAGTTATTTTTCGACTTGATTTTACCAGGTAAACATAAAATTTCCGATAATCTTCCATTTTTGAGAAACACAAAGCTAGGTTGGCTCCTAGCAGGAAGTACACTAGATTCTGAAGGCAATTCATTTTGTCATTCAGTAACAAAACCTACTTTGACCTCATTAGATAAATTGGTTAGATCATTTTGGGAAAGTGATTCATTTGAAATCGAATCGAACGTCTACACCGAAGAAGAATTTCAATGTGAAAAACATTTCAAAGACCATGTGGAAAACACTCCTCAAGGTCAATACATAGTACGTCTACCCTTTAAAGAAGACCCATATAAAATGTTAGGGAATTTAATGGAGACGGCTAAAAAACGTTTTCAATACTTAGAAAAAAAACTTGATCGCAATGCAGAGTTAAAAAAGGGCTATATCAATTTTATAAATGAATATGAAAATCTTGGCCACATGACTCAGATTGCCCAAGATAAAATATCAAAGTCGCATTATTTTCTCCCACATCACTGCGTATTCAAACCTGATAGTTCATCTACAAAGTTAAGAGTTGTTTTTGATGCATCTGCAAAAAACAACATCAGGTCATTCACTCAATGATATACTTATGGTTGGCCCAACGGTACAACCAGATCTATTTTCAGTCATTGCAAATTTTAGATTACATAAATACGTATTTACTGGCGATATAAGTAAAATGTACAGACAAGTGTTAGTTCATCCAAATGATAGAGCATATCAGCTCATTCTTTGGAGGGAGAGTAATGATGATCCTTTAAAAATATTTCAACTTAATACAGTTACGTATGGAATGGCTTCTGCCTCCTTTTTATCAACCAGATGCCTTGTGAAATTATCATCTGATTTTCAACATGCATATCCCAATGCATCTAAAATTATTACCCAAAATATTTATGTGGATGACTGCCTTACAGGAGCAGACACCATCCATGATGCCAAGATGCTACTAGACGAAACTAGGTCATTACTTAGACAAGGGAATTTTGACTTGACGAAATTTTGCTCAAATGATCAGCGAATCCTTGAAAACATACCCAAAGAAAATCGTGAGAAAATGTTAACGATTTATCAATCTGAGGTAATTAAAACACTCGGATTGGTTTGGGATCCAATTCAAGACGCATTCAAATTCTGCTATACGTACAATACGCCCTCTGATCAAGAAGTCACAAAACGTACAGTTCTTGCCGACTTGGCTAAATTCTTTGATCCCTTAGGACTTATTGGACCAGTTATTTTACTAGGTAAAATATTTCTTCAAGAAATTTGGAAAACCAAAATCTCTTGGGATGAAAGACTACCTACAGAGCAGGCACACAAGTGGAAAAACTATTTGTCCCAATTTTCATTACTGGATTCTTCAGTGAAATTAGAGTTACATGCATTTTCTGACAGTAGTGAAAGTGCCTTTGGCGCATGTATTTATTTGAAATCTTTTGACAAAGATGAAAATATATTTATCCAATTATTATGTTCCAAATCACGAGTTGTTCCTTTAAAGGCAACAACTATAGCACGGCTAGAACTTCAAGCAGCAGTACTGTTAGTAGACTTAATACAAAAGGTACTACCAATAATATGCAAGCCAATTTCATCTGTAAGCTATTACACAGATTCAACAACAGTTTTATCATGGATAAGGGCACCTTCCTACACTTGGGAGACCTACATTGCAAATCGTGTTGCTAAAATTCAATCTAAATCAGACTTCAATCAATGGAATTATGTAAAGGGTGAAATAAACCCTGCAGATCTAATATCGCGTGGACTAGGAATGCGCGATATCCTTAAATCAAATGTTTGGTTCAATGGCCCAGAATTTTTAAAGCAAAATAAGAATTCAAAAACTCAAATAGATTATATTACTCCCGAAGAAATACCAGGGCGTCGCAAGCAAAAAACGGTGTTGATTATGTCATGTCAAAATAATTTAATCAGTTCTATTGACCATAAAAACTCGTTTTATACCTTGCAAAAAATATTTGCATTTTCCTTTAGATTTTTAATGCGTGTTAAACATCAATGTAATAGGAATAAGATTGATGATTCCCTAACGGTAGAAGAGATACAAGAGGGTACTCTTCTATTATTCAGAAATGTGCAAATAACAGCATTCCCAGAGGAATATAAGGCTTTGCAGATTGGGAAACCTTTAAGCAATACCTCTAAAATATTGGGACTAAGTCCGTACTACGATAAGACTACAAGGCTCATACGTGTGGGAGGAAGACTTAAAAACGCTGATATTCCCTTTGAAGCAAAAAATCAGATACTTCTCCCGAAACATAATGTAGTCACAACACTTCTCTTGGACTATTTGCATAGAAAACATTTGCATGCCTCTCATAGAACCTTAATTTCTATCTCCAGGCAACAGTATTGGATCGTAAGCGTAGGACGTGAAGCACGTAATGTTCTTTTCAAATGCATTACATGCTTCCGTACTAGGCCAAGATCAATAAATCAATTAATGGGAAATTTACCCCAAGAAAGAGTGGTACCTTCACGACCATTCTATTATTCGGGGGTCGACTTTTGTGGACCAATTCGAACACATTATAAGGTTCGAGGAAAAACCCCAACAAAATCCTATCTAGCAGTCTTTGTATGTTTTTCTACTAAGGCTGTTCACATTGAAGTAGTAAGCAATCTCTCAACCGAAGCGTTTATCAATTGCCTTAAACGATTTGTTGGAAGAAGAGGAATGTGTCACACCATTTTTTGCGATAATGCTACAAATTTTATTGGGGCAAAAAATCTGTTAAACGATTTTAAAACCTTTCTGAATTCCTCGGATACTGAAACATCAATAAATCAAAATTGCCTGAAGATGGGAATTAATTGGAAACACATTCCACCTCGATCTCCTCATTTTGGTGGGCTTTGGGAGGCTGCTGTTAAATCAGCAAAAACATTACTCCTCAAATATTTAGGTGAAGCTTCCTTGACTTATGAGGAACTTTCAACTGTTGTCGTTCAGATCGAATCTATATTGAATTCGCGCCCTCTTACACCTATCTCTTCAGATGTTAATGACCTAAATCCATTAACACCAGGCCACTTCCTCATCGGAGCTCCTTTGACCTCTTTACCAGAACCACACGTAGATGATTGTAAAATTTCGAGAATAGACAAATTTTGTCAAATACAACTCATCCAACAACACTTCTGGAAAAGATGGTCAAACGAATACCTCCATCTTCTGCAACAGAAGCTAAAATGGAAGGAACAGTATCAAAATCTAGTACCCGGAACGATGGTTGTTCTAAAGGATTCACACCAGCCTCCAATGAAATGGAAGTTGGGACGTGTAACTGAAGTGGTTAAAGGGAGTGATGGATTAGTGAGAGTGGCAAATATCAAAACAGACACGGGAACGTATCAAAGAGCCATCCAAAATGTATGCCCTTTACATATTGACAGCGGTAAACAAGAAGAAGATCTTTCAAGATCCGAATTGAGAGATCAATCAATGAAATTAAGGAGTGGAAAATCCCTCAGAGTGTCCATTCTGTCACTTATTTGCCTAGTATTCCTTTTATTCCCCTTAGTCTCAACGTTAGAAAACGAGCCATTATTTATTTCCAAATTTGAAAACTCTACAGGTATATATTTTGAAGACATAGGCAGCGCTAGCACAGTAAACAGTTTTTGGAGCATATATATATTCTATAACTTATCGTCGTATTGGCTAGAATTAGGGGATGTTAAAATTTATCTTGACAGAATAGATAAAATTTGTTTCAATGAATTAAAAACAAATACTTACTGTTCACCTACGATTGACTCATTTAAACATAGAATATTTGCAATCGAATCCAACAATGACTTAATTCATAATTATCACACTTCTTATACCAAACGAGTAAGAGTTTCCAGATCCCCCTTTGACTTCATTGGAAATGTTGCCCATAGTTTATTTGGCATTTTAGATCAAAATGATGCAAAGGAAATAGAACATCAAATTTCTAAGGTCGATCAAAACGAGCAACATCTTCTTCATCTCTTCAAAAAACAAAGCTCAATTGCAGATTCCACAGTCAATTTAATGAAACGTAACAATGAACAATATCAGGGTCTGAAAAATATTTTTCAGACATCCTTAAATAATCTCGAGAAGCATCAAGAAATAATTGATGCAAGTCAAACCTTTTCAGCCTTAAGTTCGTTTATGATATTATCGCTTACAAATTTAGAGAGAATGCAAGACATATTGCTTGATGTTCTGCTTAGCCTCAATGGAGCCAAAATGAATCCTCATTTCATATCCACGTCCCAATTTATGAAGCAACTTCAAATAATAAGGAATAACCTTCCATCTAATATTAACATTCCAAGAGCATCAGTTCTTGATATTTTTAAATTGTCATCAATCAAGGGACGAAGTCTAAATGACTCATTAGTATTTGAAATGGTGATTCCGTTAGTAGACAATCAGGAATTCCAATTTTTTAATCTGGTGCCATTCCCGATTTTTCAAAATAATGCGAGCTTTGTTTTGGAATTATCATCCCGTTATTTGGCAGTCACTCCTACCAGGGACAGATACTTCGAACTGTCGGATAACCAACTAATGTTATGTAATCTTCTCTCAACAAGAAATTATATATGCAATCAACAACTGCCAACAATGATCCATCAGGCAAATAGTAATACATTTGAAATTTCATTGCTTAATCATCAAACAAGTGCTCTAAATCACTGTTCTTTAAGAAAAACTATCTTTCAAGACCAATGGATCAGTTTGAGAGCTTCAAATAGTTGGATATTTGCCCTTAAAGACGCTACCACTGGTCTTCTTATATGTGATGGTATTACAAAAAGTTTAACCTTAAATGGAAGTGGTCTGATAGAATTTTCAAAACCATGCACTCTGAAACTGCCACACATAATTATAAGTGGACGAGTGAAACCCAATAGTAGTATGCAAAACTCATTCGTTCCCTCTCTGAAGATCTCAGAAGCAATTAGACCAACAACTCCATATAAAGATAGAGATTTTATCGCATTCTCAAAAAATAATACCGATTTTGCTGGAATTGAAGAGTTAAGGAATAAAATAAAAGAAGTAGTTAATAGGCCAGTTCCACAAAGAAAAATCTCACTGAGCGCTCAATGTCACATTGACGGAGCGTAAACAGTTTTTTGGAACATAATTCTCAGCTGTACTGTAGCTGTCATCAAAAATATATCTATTTTTTTAGATTCACTGAAGTTCTTGATGTGTTCGGTCTTGTTTTGTCGATTGTTCTTCCGAGAAAATTTTTGAATTAGAATCTAGTTGTTGTGCTTTATTTTTATTAAACTAAGTCTTTGTTAAATGTTAAATTGCATAATGGAAGAAGGTTTACGTCAATCAGGATTTCGCCCGGGTGTTTTTCCGCGTCAGTTTATTCTAAAAACAATGTTGAATTATGGAATAACAAATTCATTAAAAAAACATAACAATAACGAAGCCGAAACGCGTTGCATAGAGGAAATTCTTAGGAGTGATGAAAGTGATGAAGACGATGATGCCTCATGTATGTGTTGTTTCCTTAAAGTTATTTTATTTCTCTTAAAACATTACATTTCAGATGTGATTGAAGAACTTAGAAGAGAAAGATCACATATTTTCCCTTGCGGGCGGTTTTACAAGGACTACGATGATATCTTTTATACCAATGCCGTCCCAAATTTTTCGGAAGATGAGTTTAGTCTTCATTTTCGTATGCGCCGAGCCAGTTTTGATGTTCGTGTTCTGAAACATTTTTTTATATTTCAGTGGGTTAATTAATCACTTTTTCTTTACAGATTCTAGTTACTAAATTAGAACCACATCTTCCTATAAGTCTGCCGAACAAAAAAAAAATCGTACTATTCACGGTTTTCATGCTGGCTCACGGCGAAAATATTCGGCTTGGGTCGCATAGATTTGGATTCCCTTCTACGACAGGTTATCGTTTTTTTAAAACAACTGTGAAATCCATAGGAAAATTAATGCCTGAATATATTAAATGGCCTTCTTCCCCAGAAAGAAGATCAATTGCCTCCGTAAGATTATTTATATCATAAGTTTTGTGCCGCTTAAAAACATTTTGCTAATTTAAGGAATTCGAATCAAAGTGTGGGATACCAGGCATTGTTGGTGCCATAGATGGATGCCATATTCCAGTTAAGCAACCGCCGGGGAACGCCATAGATTACTACAACAGGAAGCAATTTCATTCAATTTTATTGCAGGGTATGTTATTTATACGTTTACTTATACAATTCCTTTTTGATGAAAATATTTTTGGACATCAATTTTTTTTTTTTTTCAGGAACTTGTGATGACAAAATGCGTTTTATTGATGTTGAAATAGGTCATCCTGGACGTGTCCATGACGCACGAATGTTTATGGAAAGCGAACTAGGAAAGTCGTTGTCAACAGTCCCAAGCTCATTGCTATCCGAAGGTGAACATATTTTGGGTGATTGTGCTTACCCTAACTCAAATTATGTTGTGACGCCATATAAAAATAACGGGAGGCTGACCCAAGCAAGAATATTGTTTAATATTCGGGTCTGCTCGGGTCGAAGCATTATTGAAAATGCTTTTGGCCAGTTAAAAGGCAAATTTAGAAGGCTTAAATATCTGGATATGGGCGAAATGGAATTTGTTGAAGAAGTCATTGCTGCAAGCTGCGTTCTTCACAACTTTATTTTATTTCACAAGGTTAAAACTTCATGCTATACATAGCCTAAGTATATACTTATTTATTTAAACATTTTCCTTTCGATTCAACTTTAGGACAACTCTCCACCTCTTCAACCGCAAGATATAGATAACAACGATGAACCAATAAATATGCATTACACCGAGGATCCTACCATTGAAGAAATTCATTCTTCAAAGAGGGACAAACTTATCCAAACCCTGGAAGGAAAACAGCCCTTTGGAAAAAGAAGACGCGTTAATTTATAATGTACATACTTTTTTTTTAATTCATTTCAAAAAAAAATAAAAATTAAATTAAATATATCACATGCAATTAACGAAAAAAAAAACTTAAAATATCAATTCTTGATTAATTTAGGAACTTTAAAAGTATGTTTCACATTTCACATACAAAAAAAATTACAAATAGTTTCTCTCGATCAGCTTTCGGAGAAGATCATTTCTTTCCTGCTCTACCAAGAGCTCTCTTTCACGGAGCTTTATAAATTTTTCAGAATTTTCTTTTGCTGCCTTTAATTTTTCCGATTGGAGCTGAATTTTTCTTTCCTCTCGCTCGTCGCTTCGTTGGAGAAGTTCCATCCGTAGCTTTTCATTTTCAAGCGCCATTCTTTTCTGATGGTAGTAATTCTCGGTTGCTGCTGACCGCTTGCAAGGCGTATTTTTGCTGGAAGAAGAAGAAGGTGTCGGCGGAGATGGGCATGGAGAGTCATCTGTGAAGATATAATATAAAAATTATGGCATTATTTTTTGGTCCGTTTTTCTTTTGATGTCAAATACAAATAATAACTAATATGTATTACTAATACTTATTTCAAACAAATTATCTCCCTCAAACATCGAAATGACGTGACGGCAGCAATGCGTCGAGGGGTGAGGTAGCTGGTTTATGCAAGAATTTAAAGATTTGTTAAAATCGGAAAGAAACTTTACACATAAATCTAATCAAATATTAATAAACTTACTGGTCGTGGTAGATGGAAGTGACGAAATGTTTTTTCGATCACGCTTCACTGTTTCATCATTTTTGAAAAAATCAGCCATAGCTTCTTGCAGATGCCAGGGCTTAAGCGCCCCAGCACCACTGGTCTTATTATTGCTTAGTATTCCATTATACCTTCGTTTTAAGTTGGCTAATTTCTTGCTCATCATTTCCTCGGTTATGGGAGCTTTATATTTCGCAGAAAAAGTGGCTTTGATTTTTTGCCAAAACAATTTTTTTTTTAATGTACGACTCCTGTACAACATAACATTCTTTTGGAGAAGGCTCATAAAATATTTTTCCGAGTCGTTGTTCCATGGGAAGGAATCTTGGTCGGTCTGCAGTTCGTCGGCGTTTTCGTCAAACGGAACGGGTGATGATTCCGGACGCCAACCGCTTTGAATTGCCTCTATCAGATTTTGAATCTGGATTGGATCTAGGATATTTGTATTTATTATTAAATGCAAATTTTAATGAATTTTAATTTGACCTCTTACCATTTTTTAGGGCTTCAATTTTTTCAACTGTGTCCACTACCTTTATAGTGACACCATCCATTTCAAAAATTTGCTCAACTTTATCACTTTCCATGGTTTTTTATTTTTAAATTAATTTTATTTTGTTTTCAAACTTTTAATCATCAGAATGTACAGCGAAAATGATGACACATAAATGTCAAACTTGCTGAGAGAGAAAACGAATCCTAAATTTTTTCGTCTCAGAAATCTCTGACAGAAAAGTGAGCGCTCAGCTGAGATTTTATATTCCATAAAAAAAATCTCAGAGGGCTCAGAGATCTCTCTTTGTGGAACTGGCCTAATGAGTTAGATCAGGATTCGAATCAATCAAATGTTATGAATTTTCATGACTACCATCATTATGGAATGAATTTTATCTTCTCTTTATTGATACTTGGGGTCATTATCTTCTATTGTCTTAAGAAAAGGAATTCGCAACCCCCTCCCAGGGCACACGCATCTCGTTTTGAAGTGGATACATCTTTTTAATGAAATATTTTTTTTTTGTTTTTTCTCTCTCTTCACTTTCTTCCTTTAACTTTTGAGGGATTGAGTCCCTCAAAGGAGGGGAGTATGTTCAAAATACAGTCAACATCATTTTCACATGACAGAAATGTGCTGACACGATGGGAAGTGATTTCCTTATCGCTTCCCACAAATAATAACAATTTAAATAAAATATTTAGCTATATCAAATATCATTAATCGTGAGGCCAGACGAAATATGAAACAAATAAAAGTTCAATATCTGGCCTCGCGCACCTTTAATTTTAGATACACATTCATATTATAAGCTAATAATGCTGACTGGGCAACCTTTGGGTTTTGCCTTCTGCAAGCCTTCTGTCCAGCCAGTCTAGTCACTCAGTGTTCACACTTCAATTTCTTCAGTTCAACTTGCCAATAAATATTTTATTAAGTTAAAGTTTGTTTTATTGTTTCTTTTTTCTTGATTACCATATTAAAGAGTACCTGTGATATTAAACAGAACAAATAATAATAATAATAATAATAATAATAATAATAATAATAATAATAATAATAATAATAATAATAATAATAATAATAATACTTCATATCCAAATTAATTTTAAGAAATCTTTACATATAAAAAATTAGTTAAAGTTTTGTTTTTAAATTAAAAAAATCAACAATTTTTGATGAAATCTTATAACATCAGTCTTGTTCAGATAAAATGTATTTTTGAGGTAGATATTTCAATTTTTTATGGATAATACTTACACATCAAGTACCTGGTACTCCAGGCTGGGGGTTGTACGTAGGGGTGACTTCCCGACTATGTAGAAAAAAAGTTTGTTGCGAAGCGACAGCAGGCCTCGGAAACGGACGGTTACACTGATGTCGACCCAAGCAAACGTATAAAGGAAAACGAATTTCGGATATGCACGTGGAATGTTAGGTCCCTTAATAGACCGCATGCTGCCGAACAACTAGCGGAGACCCTCAACTGCTACAAAGCATATATAACCGCTATCCAGGAAATGCGATGGGATGGACCGGGCAAAAGGAGGATGAAAAACTGTGACATCTATTATGGTGATTGTTACCGAGAGCAACCAAAGCGACTCTTTGGATGCGGATTCGTCGTGGGAAGCAGACTCAGGCAAAAAGTCTTGAGCTTCAAATGCGTAAGCGAACGAATCACGACGATCCGAATCAAGGCTAAATTCGGCAAAATTAGCTTAATATGCGCGCATGCCCCCACAGAAGAGAAAAAGGACGACACCAAAGACGAATTCTACGAGCTCCTCGACAAAACATATGAGCAATGTCCTAGCTATGACATGAAAATTGTCCTCGGCGATTTTAACGCAAAGCTGGGAAAAGAAGGCATCTTTGGCAGAACGGTCGGAAAGCACAGCCTGCACGACACCACTTCCGACAACGGATTCAGGCTGATCGATTTTGCTGCGGGGCGAAATGTTGTGGTAGCAAGCACCTGGTTACCACATCTCAACATCCATAAAGGTACATGGAGATCTCCTGATCAATCAACCGTCAACCAGATTGATCACATTGCGATCGACGGGAGGCACTTGTCCAGCATTCTAGATGTTCGAACTTTCCGAGGAGCCAACATCGACTCGGACCACTACCTCGTCGTAGCCAAGGTAGTGCTACGAATATCCCGACAACGGCCAAAACAAGGAAATGCTGCAAGAAAATTCGACGTCGGACGGCTACAATCGCAAGAGATCGCCAGATCCTTCTCTGATCGAGTGTCAAGTAACCTCTTAAGGAGTCCTATGCCAAGTAGGAGGCATACAAAGCGGCGCTGCAAAGAAGGACAAGAGCTGCTCGTGAGCTCTACGAGCAAAAGAGGAGAGAAGAACGCCGGCTTCTCAGGAGAAAAAAGAGAGAGCATGAGAAGCGTCAGATCGAAGATGTTGAGAGAGCTAATAGCAGGAATGAAGTTCGGAGATTTTATCGGAAGGTAAAACAGCTGGCTCAGGGTCATCGAGCAAGAACCGATGCCTGCAGAGATAAACATGGGAACATCATAGTAGAATCGCAGTCAATGCTGGGGATTTGGAAAGACCAATTCTGTAGACTGTACAACGGCGACGACGAACAAAACCCCGCCGTCAGACAGGAGCCTTTTATCATACACGATGACAGCCAACAATTCCGTGAACCCGACCTAGAAGAAGTGAAAACAGCAATATCACGGCTGAAAACCAACAAAGCCGGTGGAGCAGATGGTCTAGCTGCCGAGCTGTTCAAAGCCGCAGGCAACGATCTAGATAGGAGCATGCACCAAATCATCTGTAAGATATGGTCGGAGGAATGCATGCCCGATGAATGGAACCTCAGCATTGTTTGCCCGATCCTGAAAAAGGGAGATCCTCTAAACTGCGCCAATTACAGAGGGATCAGTCTGCTTAACATAGCCTACAAGATCCTCTCTGCCGTAATATGTGAACGTCTGAAGCCTTTTGTCAACAATCTGATTGGTCCTTATCAATGTGGCTTCAGGCCAGGAAAGTCTACCATCGACCAAATTTTCACGTTGCGGCAGATCCTGGAAAAAACCTATGAACTCCAAATCGATACCCACCGTCTCTTCATCGATTTTAAGGCCGCGTATGACATCATCTACAGAGACGAACTGTATAAAGCCATGTCTAGTTTTGGCATCCCTGCCAAGCTCGTTCGCTTGTGCAAAATGACGATGGAGAACTCACGCTGCTCTATCAAGGTTGGCAATGAGCTTACGGAATCTTTCAACGTCAAAAAAGGATTCAGACAAGGCGATGCACTGTCGTGCGATTTCTTTAACATTGTTCTTGAGAAGATAGTCCAATACTCCACCGTCAGGCACTATCTTCTATAAATCTGTTCAACTGCTCGCGTACGCCGACGATATTGATATAATGGGAAGAACACAGCGTGATGTCAATGGCGCCTTTGTGAGAATTGAGACAGAAGCGGCAAAAATGGGTTTAGCGGTAAATGAGGGAAAAAGGAAGTACATGCTGTCTTCGAGTAAGGACACACAACACCGACGGCTCGGACAGAACGTCACAATAGACGCATACAACTTCGAGGTAGTTAAGGAGTTTGTCTACCTAGGCTCCGCTATCAACACGGACAATAACACCAGCGCTGAGATAAGACGAAGAATTACTCTTGCTAATCGCTGTTTCTTTGGGCTAAGAAAGCAACTGAGTGGAAAAGCCCTCTCTCGAGCAACTAAGGTTAAACTGTACAACACCCTCATCATCCCTGTCCTGCTGTATGGTGCAGAAGCATGGACCCTAACAAAATCGGATGAATGTGCCTTAGGCTGTTTCGAGAGGAAAATTCTTCGGATCATCTTTGGCCCCGTGTGCATTGATGGGGAATGGAGAAGGAGATACAACAGCGAACTTTACGGGTTTTACAACGACGTGAACTTAGCCAGAAGGGTCAAGGTCCAGAGACTCAGATGGCTCGGTCATTTAGAGCGCATGGACACCAATGCCCCGGCCCGGAAAGTCTTCGACACTATTCCCGAGGGACGCAGAAGGAGAGGAAGACCGCGATACACAAGTGGAAGAGGACCTCAATCAACTTGGAGTGCAAAACTGGAGACAGCTAGCTAGGGACCGAGCTGGCTGGCGGAGACTGTTGATTGAGGCCCAAGTCCACAACGGACTGTAGCGCCACCTTAAGTAAGTAAGTAAGTCGAATCTCTTAATGATTTACTGCCGAAAGAACTACTACAACTGTTCAGATTCTCAGAAATTGAGGAGTTTTCTTGATTCATTTTCATTTTTTCGTTGTCTGTATTTACAGCTGTCTCTGGAAGTTCGTCACTACGAGAATTAAGACTTCTTGAGGTCGTTGGAAGCTAAGAAAATTAAATAAAATCGTTATATAATGAGAATATATAAATGGTCGATATGAAAAACGTAAGAAAATGTTAATTTTTATTAAGTATATTGTAATATTCGGCTTGGTCCGACAATTAAAACTTATTCACTTTTTAAATAAAACACAAATTCACTTTATTCAAATCACTCACAAACTTATTTATTCAACACTTTCAATTATAACTTTTCAAACACAGTGTACTTTACTTATCACAGTTCACAATCAACTATATCGTTTCGATTTCGAATCGGGTATATATAGTCCTGATAATGGTTCTAGAAACTACTAAACCGAATGTTCCAGAAGTTCTCTTTTTAACCACTAGATGTTGCCCCTCATTTTAACTGTTATACACATAAGTGTTTACTACTACAATTAAACGATATTAAGTAAAGAGAGTATGTACATTAAATAAACAAGAGATACAGAGTAAGTAAAGAGAGTAATGAAAAGTGTGTACATTAAATATAGAAAGAGATACAGAGTAAGTAAAGAGAGTAAGAAAAGTGTATACATTAAACAGAGTGTAAGAGATAATAACGTATACACATTAGACATTGCAATAGAAGGAGATACAGAGCGTATGAGATAAAATAAAGTGTATACACATTACATTGCCCCCTCCTTAGGATTGATCGTCCCGAACAAATCCATCATCTTCACCACCACTGTAGCGATGTAGTCGGTCGCGATGTACGACTTTAAGTTTACCTCTGACTCCTTTTTGTATCCGGTACACGACGTCGTTGATTTTGCTAATCACTGTATATGGGCCTTCCCAGTCCCGTTGAAGTTTCGGTGACAACCCTTTTTGTCGATGGGGATTGTAAAGCCACACTCGATCTCCTGCTTGGAACTCTGTTGTTGTCGCTCGTATATCGTAGCGTGTCTTCATTCGGTCACTGAACATCTTCATTTTTGACCTGGTATCGTCGTGGATCTGAAGGAGTCTTTCTCTCAGGTCATCCAAGTAGACATCCTCGGCTTGCGGTTCCGACGTGGGACATCCAAATTTGATTTCGCTCGGCAGTCTGATGTTCCTTCCCATTAAAATCTCAGACGGTGTATGGCCAGTTGAGCTATGTCTTGCACTTCGATACGCCATCAAAAATAGTGGAATGTGTCGGTCCCAATCTCGCTGGTTGTCGTCCACAACTTTGCAAAGATGTTCCTTAAGGGTTCGGTTGAACCGTTCGACCATGCCATCAGATTGTGGGTGGAGTGGTGTTGTTCTTGTCTTCTTGATGTGAAGAAGCCCACAAACTTCCTGGAATATGTTTGATTCAAAATTCCTTCCTTGGTCGGAATGCAGTTCTAATGGAACACCGAATCTGCTCACCCAGTTGAACACAATTTGGTCTGCGACTGTTTTGGCTTCTTGATTCGGAATGGCGTATGCTTCAGGCCACTTGCTGAAGTAATCCATGACGACCAGAATATAACGATTTCCATTATTTGTTTCCGGAAATGGACCCGCCACGTCTATTGCAATCCTTTCAAAGGGTGATCCGACATTATACTGCTGCATTTGGCTGTGATTCTTTTTGTTCGGGCCTTTGGTGGCAGCACAGGTATCACATTTTCGGCACCACCTCTCGACATCTTCCCTTGCATGTAGCCAATAGAATCGTTGTCGAACCTTTTCTAGCGTCTTGTTTACTCCTAGATGGCCTCCCGAAACTCCATCATGCATCTCTCGCAGAACGTCCACAATCTTCGATCTCGGCAAGACTAGCTGCATTACATAGGACTTTCCATCTGCTGATTCCCATTTACGTCGAAGGACACCTTCTTGGACATGCAATGAGTCCCACTGTGCCCAATAGGCCTTTAGAGCCGGACTTCTGTCGGAGATATCAGCCCATTCTGGTTTTTCCTGGTGTTCCTTGCATGCGAGGATGGGTTCAATATCTGGGTCCTCTTGTTGAGCCTTCCTCAACTCGTCGTTGCTCCAGCCATAAATGGGATCGGTTCTGGTTCGTAGGACAGTGACCACTTCTTTTTCTTCTTGGCGTCTGCAATGCTTACAGTCTTGCTTACATGGTCTCCGAGACAGTGCATCAGCATTTGAGTGAAGCTTCCCCTTCCGATGTTGAATTTCATAATCGTACGTCTGCAGCCTCTCAATCCATCTCGCCACTTGACCCTCTGGATTCTTGAAATTCAAAAGCCAGTTTAGTGCTCCATGGTCGGTTCGGAGAAGAAACTTCTGTCCATAGAGATACTTATGGAAGTGCTTTGTTGCCAAGATCAGTGCAAGAAGTTCTCTTCTGGTCACACAATAGTTTCTTTCTGACTTTGAGAGTACCTTGCTGTAATAGGCAATTACCTTTTCTTCACCATTATGTACTTGTGATAGTACGGCACCAATCCCGACATTGCTGGCATCAGCGTCAATGATGAACGGTTTTCCGGGAGTCGGATAGGTCAGCACTGGTGCATTACACAAGCGTTGCTTGAGCTCTTGAAAGCTGCGCTCGCACTCACCTGACCATTTAAACTGCTTTCCCTTTTCCGTTAGCTGATGTAGACTCTTGGCGATCTCAGCAAAGTTTTTGACGAAGCGCCTATAGTAGGTGGCTAGACCCAGAAAGCTTCGGAGTTGGTGTTTGTCCTGTGGTGTTGGCCAATTCTTCACGGTGTCAACCTTATCAGGATCCGTCTTAACTCCTTGGGATGAGATGATATGTCCCAGGTATTTCACTTCGGTTTTGAAGAGTGAACACTTTTCTGGATTGAGCTTGAGGTGGGCTTCTCGAAGTCTTTGAAACACGGCTCTCAGATTTGTGCAATGTTCGTCAAATGTTTTCCCGTATACGATGACGTCATCCAAATAGACCAGGCAAGACTTCCATGTGAGTCCTTGCAGGACACATTCCATAAGGCGCTCAAAAGTCGCTGGAGCATTGCACAGTCCAAAAGGCATCACTTTGAACTGCCACAGTCCGTTTCCTGTCGAGAACGCTGTCTTCTCTTTGTCTTCAGGATGGATTTCTACTTGCCAGTATCCACTTTTCAAGTCCAACGTTGAGAACCATTGTGCTCCTTCCATTGCGTCCAGAGTATCACTGATCCTAGGCAGAGGGTAGCTATCCTTCTTGGTCACATCATTCAACCTTCGATAGTCTACGCAGAAGCGGGTTGATCCGTCTTTCTTCTTTACCAGGACCACTGGAGACGCCCAAGGGCTTTTAGAGTTTTCGATCAGACCCTCTTCTTTCATGGTGGTTATCAGTTCTTCAACCTCACCTTGTTTGGCTAGTGGAAGGCGTCTTGCAGGTTGACGGATCGGCTTTGCATCCCCGGTGTTGATTCGATGTTGAACCAGTTGTGTTCTGCCATATTTCCCTTGCGATGACGAAAAGATGTCTGCAAATTCTTCGAGGAGACCTTCTGCAGTTCTTCGTTGTTGGTGACCAAGATTTGATGACTTGAGAATGTTGGTCTTTATGGAGCTCAGCTCTCCGGACTTAGAGGTTTGCCTTGACTCTTCTTCATTGATTCTTGTTATCGCTGATACAGATTCGCATTGTCCGACAATCTCACCTTTTCTAAGCTTAACTTCGTACGGCTTGATGTTCAGTATTCGTACGGGAACCATGTTATTTACAGGTCTCACAAGAGTCTTCCCAATGGTGACGTTTTGGGAGGACTTTACAGATGCTGGTTCGACCATGAGGTATCGATGGCTTCCAGGCTTACCCTTCAATTTCGTCCACACGAATACTTCTGAAGAAGCAGGCAAAGTCAGATCTTCTTTAATGACGGTTTTCACAGATAGCGAGGTCTCATACGAGTGAATCCCATAGATCATCGGAATCTCGATGTTTCGATATTTCAGGACTTGGTTCCCGATGTCCAATATCACTCCGTGATCTTTCATGAAATCAACGCCGACAATGCACTCGTCGCATATATCTGCTACCAGGAACAGGTGAGAGAATTCCAGCTCTGCCATCCGGATCTTAAGACGTACCTCACCATAGACTTTTGCGGCTTCTCCAGTTGCAGTCCTTAGACGATAGCTATTGGTGTTGTGGAGCCATGTCTTCTTAACGAGGTCCTGCCGTACAATGGACGCCGTGGCACTTGTGTCGATGGTAGCCACACATTTGTTGCCGTTTATACTTGCTTCCACGGTCAGGCTCTTGTTGTCACGTTTCGTTTGAGAAACCTGGATGGTGTTTCTGTAGCTATCGGTACTAGAAGCCAGCTTCTGTCCCTCGAAGTTGGTGGGGTGAGAAACAACTTGGGAAGCAACATTGTTGTAGATGTAACTTTGACCAGTTGACATATTTCTGTGTTCACAGTGTTGGCATGCGGTTCCTCTTCGCGGTGATCTGCACTGTCGTTGAAGATGCCCGGTCTTGTTGCAGTTCCAGCATCGTGCTTGTCCGTCTCGCTGACTCCTTTCCAGAGTAGCCTTCTGACAAGAGCATTCTTGGACTTCCAATTCTCTCACGCGATGCACGTTTTGGGAAGCTTGTTCTGCGGCTTCCATTGTTAGAGCGAAAGCCAATGCTTCTGGTAGTGTTTGCTTTCCGGCAGTGCGAATAGCCCTTTGGAGTTTTATATCGCCCACAGCTCTCACAAAGGCTTCAACAGCAAGTTGATTTATTATCTCGTTGCCAGCTGTTGGGTATGCCAGGTGAACCAATCGCTCGATATCTGCCTGAAGCTGCTGCAGAGTTTCACCTCTTTTCTGTGCCCTGTTGTTTAGTTGAACTCGGAAGACTTCTGGCATGTGGCTATCCCCAAACCGCTGTTCGATTGCGTTTACCAGAACTTTGAAGTCACCGTTCTTCTCTGCTGGGATGGTTTGTAGCAGTTCAGCAGCTGCTCCTCTCAAGGCAAGCGTAAGAGCAATGTATTTTTCATCATCGTCCCAGCCATTTGTTAACGCTGCTGCTTCAAACTGTTTCTTGTAGATTGACCACGGTATCTGACCATCAAAGCTTGGAGGATTCACTTCTCTCTTCCTTGAGCACTCACCAGAAGGTTCTCGAGCTTTCATCTTTCGCACTTTTTCCAGTTCCTTTGTGATGATATCGATTTGTTCGTCGATTTTCTCGATACGTGCATTTTGTTTTCCAACGCACTCGTCGAGAGTATTGATTTTCTCTTCGAAGTCCGCAAACCTGCCTTCTAGAAGATTTTTCTGTTCATCAAAACGCTCTAGAACATCATTCTTTTGTGTTTCCAGTTGTTTGAGGACATTCTCTTGCTCGGTCTTCTGCTCGTTTCTTTGAGTTTCTAGTTGCTCCAGAACATTCTTGTTTTGAGTTTCTAATTGCTTGAGGACATTCTCTTGCTCGTTCTTCTGCTCGTTTCTTTGAGTTTCTAGTTGCTCCAGAACATTCTTGTTTTGAGTTTCTAGTTGCTCCCGAACATTCTTCTCGAATTTGGCTAGAAGAAGTGACATCATGTTAGATAAGTCGGCATTTGCATTTACCTCTTCCGATTTTGCTTCCACTTCGAAAGCAAATGTATCTGGATTTTCATTTTGTTGGTCCAGATATTCCTGTAGCCGTTTTACGAGTTCGTTTTTAATTCCTGCCCCACTTAAGCCACGTTTGCTTAATTCGGCCTTTAGCTCAGCGACAGTTAAGTCTTTCAAATTTTTACTCATTTTTTTTTTTTTTTTGTTTTTTTTTTTTTTTTTTTTTAACTTCACTATTTCACACAAAATAGTTTAATCACTGTTCACTGTTTTATTCTCAATAAGTTTTAATCCCACTTCTGACACCAATGTAATATTCGGCTTGGTCCGACAATTAAAACTTATTCACTTTTTAAATAAAACACAAATTCACTTTATTCAAATCACTCACAAACTTATTTATTCAACACTTTCAATTATAACTTTTCAAACACAGTGTACTTTACTTATCACAGTTCACAATCAACTATATCGTTTCGATTTCGAATCGGGTATATATAGTCCTGATAATGGTTCTAGAAACTACTAAACCGAATGTTCCAGAAGTTCTCTTTTTAACCACTAGATGTTGCCCCTCATTTTAACTGTTATACACATAAGTGTTTACTACTACAATTAAACGATATTAAGTAAAGAGAGTATGTACATTAAATAAACAAGAGATACAGAGTAAGTAAAGAGAGTAATGAAAAGTGTGTACATTAAATATAGAAAGAGATACAGAGTAAGTAAAGAGAGTAAGAAAAGTGTATACATTAAACAGAGTGTAAGAGATAATAACGTATACACATTAGACATTGCAATAGAAGGAGATACAGAGCGTATGAGATAAAATAAAGTGTATACACATTACAATATATACATAAACTCGAAGCAGAGAATAAATCATTACCTCGTTCAGATTCTCAGAAATTGGGGAGTTTTCTTTATTCATTTTCATTTTTTCGTTGTCTGTATTTACAGCTGTCTCTGGAAGTTCATCACTACGAGAACTAAGACTTCTTGAGGTCGTTGGAAGCTAAGAAAATTAAATAAAATTCGTTATATAATGAAAACATATATATATTTTTATTAAGTATGCATACATAATTAATATCTTTTACTTACTTCATAATCTTTAACGAAATTTTCGAATTTTTCCTTGTATTTCTTTTTAATGGCTGTCACTTTGTTGTAACATTTGGAGTGATAACCAACAAAATCCAACGATTCTTTAGTCAGTTGAACATCTCCATGCATAAAATTTTCCTTCTTGCGGAAAGCCAATTTTAAAAAGCATATTTCGAAAGAAGTTTTAGTAAATTTGATAATATTGTTTTTCGTTCCGCACAAAAAACACGCCATTTTAAAAACCAAAGAATATTATTGAGCACGTAATGTCACTATAATAAATAAATTTCGACAATACGCTTACTGCTATGTTGTATCCCGTACTATCACACGGGCCTCTGAAGCTCTTTCCTCTCTCTTGCACTTATTAAATAAGTATTGAAATTCTAAAACTTTAAAGCTTGCTATAATATTCTATACACGGTTTTTTGCAGGCAAGCCTATACGATTGGTTTTGTAATAAGAACACTTACCTATGGTATTAATTTCGATTGGTTAACAGACCGGTGCAGTTAGCTCTTAGAAAATAATCATTTCAAGCCAATGGGATTTGCTGGAAACCAAACACCGTTAACAATTGATGACATCGCAGAAACCTTAGATAATGAAGGTGATGAAGAATTTGAAGAATCTGATTTACAGTGTTCTTCCGATGATTCTGATGATGAATGATGTACATACATCATGATAAATTATTGAATTTAGTTGAAATAAATATAAAAAATTAACGATTTTTGTTGCGTTTTTTTCTTTATTAATGTGTAGGTACATATATTCAATTATTTATTTTTGGTAATTTAACAGCTCTAAGTTTATGTATTTACTTTGTGCTGTTTTGTGTGTGTGCCCTATTATATCACATGGGTATCTGAAGCTCTTTCCTCTCTCTTGCACTTATTAAATAAGTATTGAAATACTAAAACTTTAAAGCTGGCAATAATATTTTGTGCACGGTTTTTTGCAGGCAAGCCTGTACGATTGCTTTTGTAATTAGAACACTTACCTATGGTATAAATTTCAATTGGTTAACAGACCGGTGCAGTTACCGATTTTTTCTATCATTTTAACATCGGCTTGCCTGGTAGCCTGGCACAGATTTAAGGAGGCAAGCCTGCATATTCATATTCTGTGTGTTGAAAACTATCTTTTGAGGTTAATTTCATTTGGTTAACAGATGGGTGAATTAGGAGTTAGTTATTGATTAAAATAAAGTTAATTTAAACATAGCCTGGCACACTTTTTGATAGGCAAGCTATCATTTTCATATTTGTTTATAAATTATATTTGATAAAACATTTGTTTCATCCGGTTAACAGCTCGGTGAAGGTCGTTCTTCAACGGCTCTTAGACTATATATATAAGTTTTTATTTTTTTATGTTTTTTGTGAGTTATGATCAGAACAAAAACAAAATGTAAAAAAAAACAAGTTCTCTTATGTTCGAACAATACTTTACAAATTCAGCTACCAAAAGTAATGAGATCTAAGAGAACGCCAAGTTCTTACATACAAAATAGTTCTATTGAATGTTTTAAATCATAGAAGATAATACGACAATATTAAAAGAAAATAGAAAATAGTTTAGATACAAATTTACAAGTTCACTTGGCAAGTTTTCGTTTGATTCATGATTACTAATCTTTAAAAGTAAATTTTCATCCAAACTATTTTCTATTTTCTTTTAAGATTTGTTTAAATTTTTTTTCATGTCATCCAACCAAAACCTTACAAGAATTCCAAATTTCAAATTTCCGTTTTAAGATAGTGGGCGGACCCCACGCTGCTAAACGATACTAAAATATGTTACATATATTTTTGCTTATATTCAACCAAAACTCGGAATTTCAACATCCTACGACCATTTTAAGAAAGTGGGCGGATACCACATCCCCTTAATTAGCAAATTGAAATTTTCGGTTTTTTACCGTTGTAAACACCCGAAAACTTACCATTGTACCAAATTTCAAGATTCTGCTATTGTTAGAAGTGCTTCATAATTTCGATGATGAGTCAGTCAGTGAGTCAGTCTGAGTCAATTACGGCTTTTGAAATTTTTACTCTTCAATATCTCAGGAAGTAGTGGTTCTACAGGGCCTTTGTCTCAATGAAGTTAATACGTAATTCAAATTTGAAGCTTCTAACTCAATGGGTTCAATAGTTATAAAGGGTTAAAATATATTTGAGTTCGATCCTGTAAAAAGGGAGTAGTACTAGAACTTGGCTGGGCACTACCGTGCCCTTTGATTTGGAATACCAGGAGCAAGTTCGTACGACCCAGTCTTATATTATATTTTATATTATATTATATTTTTTATTTTGAAATTGCCTCTAAGTCAAAATTTCGCTCGGACAAGAAAAATTGAAAATCTGGCAGTTCTGAAAATATATCAGCCCAGTTAAACGTTGTTTTAAAAGTTACTATTTCTACTGAGAAAGGTTCTCAACATTATAGTTGCTGACAGAGAAATTGATCTTAACATGGGTCAGGGTACACCAAAGTTAGCACTTTTTTAAATTACTGGACACCCTGTATATTATTATTTAGCGATGTTTCCATCATCGGCATCGATGCATTGGTAAAAATTAATTATTTCGCGTTTCTTTTCACGAATGCAATTTGGGAATTCAAAGGCAGAACACTAATAATTAATAATAATTAACCGGCTCATTTACATATTTCCCTGCTGACTACATTTCAACAGCAACCCAAGACTTCCTAGATCATGAACTTCAACAGGCTCTCGATTTGTGCGTTGCTGAAAAGTTTGTTGCACTATTGCGCCAAATAGCTGATGTGTATTTTTATCTTATTGCAATAAAATTCTAAGGTGCAGGCAAGCAACGAGAGTGTATTTTAAAAATGAGAAAGTTTTTTTTACTAGGTATGTTAGCATTTGTTGTCGGCCACGTTCATCGGCCGGTTGTTTGTTTCCTTTCGGATTGAAATTTAATGTTAATTTTTTCCTAAAATCAATAAGTTATAGTGAATGTTTGTCCAATTAAGTATGTAACTAATCATGTCTCCACGACAAGAAGACGTTATGGGACAAGTGAATGGGGATTTCGGTCGTTGGCAATTGAGAACGATTCTGTTGATCTTTCTTTTGAAGATTCCTTCGGCATGGCTAATGGCTGCAATAATCTACACAGCACCATCTCCTCGCAAAGGAGAGTTCTACTGCCAGTCATCGGATTCGGTAAACGCAAATCCTACACAAAACTTGATTGCCGTTCCGCATCCTGTCCTTCAAGTTACAAATACCGACAGCGAGTTTGACATCGATATATGCAATTTGTATGAGAATTCGCTCAGAAATAAATTTGCAGGGCAACATTCAAATGTTTCAATTATTCCATTGCCCAAAAAAACAAAAACTGAAAAGATAATTTCCTGTGAAAATTTTCACTTCAATTCCACATTTCGTAGCCTAGTTTCACAATTTAACTTGGTGTGTTCCCGACAAGTGTTGGTCGGTGTTTCGCAGACATTTCATACTATTGGAACATTTGCCGGTGGTCTAGTAACTAAAAGTGTCTTAAATAAGTTAGTTGTAATTTGAACTGATATTTTTGGGAGTACCATGAATTCATGTCGTTTCTTGACACTGTAGCATAAGTCCTCGCAAAGTGATGCTTTTCGGGATGCTCGGTCAGATTGTTTGTGGAAATCTGACAGGAATGATGTCAACATTTAGCTTGCATGTGATTTTCAGACTTTTGACATCAGCTTTCTGCTGTTCAATGTACACTGCTGGACAAGTTATATGTAAGGAAAAAATGATGTTATTTGTGATCTTATAGTCTTATGTATAACCATTTCAATAGTGACGGACATAACCGGTGGACAAGCCAAAGTAATTGTAAGATGTCTCTTCGAGCTTTTTTGGTCAATTGGTTTGGTTTTGTTGCCAGGAATTTCAATCTTTGTAGATGGTTGGAGTCAATTGTATTATGTCATAGCATCTTTCACTATAATTTTGGTGTTTCTAAACAGGTGAGTTTGTTAAAAGTTTAGACATCCCTTAATCACGAGAATAGGTTTTTTTCACTTTGTCGAGCACAACATTTTTATGGTTTTAATTTTGTCCAAATACCCTCCATCTATTAAATTATTAAACCTACTTGTTCTTACTTATAAGGTTCCTAAACAACATAGGATCGCAATACAAGACACTGCGATCTGTAATCGGACACGGTACCTTGCTTGTCCGTTAGTCGTTGAAACTAAACACCCTGTGACTTGCAGTGCTGGAGTAACTTGGTTCGTCTTCTTTATAACGCAGTTTTGGTCTTCTTAGTCGTCTCGAACCATAGAATTCCGAATTGAAAGAACGATTTTCATATAACTAAAGCCTTGCAGTACATCCGCTCAATGGGATAACGCCAATGTAGTAAGGTTTGGTTGGGTTAGGTTAAGTGGGCTGACAGTTGGTATTCTTACCGTCACACTTAGATCAATGTAGAATTGTAGATCCATTTTGATACCCTCAACTATTGTAACTTCCTGAAAAATGATTGACCTACTTATGAATCATGTGGTTCTGGTTCGTCTAGCCATTAAGAGGTCTTGACAGAGTTCAGTAAGCTTTTGCTTTTTTCGGATAAGAAGTTGCCTTAAGTTTTCTTCTTAGTAAGACGAGTGAAGGACAGTGGCAGAGAAAGTGAGCCAGTGCAGTTTCTACATGCTCGTCTTCATTACAACAGCCTCTACTAAGACCATCGGTACCTACTAAGCCCTATTTTCTTTTTAAGGTAGCCAATTAGGTTATGCGCCGTTATTATAGCTACTAATAAGGGATCTTTAAAAGGGTTTATTAATAATTAAAATTCTGTCGGATATTTTCTTATCGTATCTAGGGCATAGTTTCCTGGTATTAAGGGGCCGATTATAGCTATCATTGAAATGGATCCGGAAAAATCTTTGAATGGATATTTAACTATGTTTTCTTTTGAATAGAAGTGCAAATTATATACCAATCGATCGGAAATCACTCCAAGAATTTTTATTGACATAAAAAAGTTGAATTACACACTTATTTTTCTTTAAAATGTGTTTTTCCATTTTCCGGTTGTAAATTCATTTTCCTGAACAGGGGGTCAATTCCCGATCTGTGATAATGTGAAATGATAAGTTTTATCACATTTTCACAATAAATTTGATTCTGGATCTGTGAAAAAAATCAAAACAAACTTCAAAACTTTTCATTTGATAAATAATTTATCAAAGCAATATAATTTTGTGAAAATCTGTGAAAAATAAAAGTCCCTAATGGAATCAAAGAAAAGAGGAGCAAGATCATCGGAAACCCAAAAAGAATATCTAATTAATTTTTTGGAAGAAAGACCGGATTTGGCAAATGACAAGTAAGCATCATCAACATTTATTGAATAGTTATGATTTATGAATAAGTACCAAAATATTTGATTTCACAGATTCACAACAGTTGATGGTGCCCATTGCCGAAATCGGCTTCGGCGTAATTGTGGTAAGAATGATTACTATAAATTTCAAATATGATTCCGTTATTAAAAGTTTGTTTCATTTTCAAGTCTCAGGTTTTAAATTGTGATGAAGAGGAGAAGGAAACACTTTCTTCCCAAAGCGTCAACATGCCGTCAGCATCGCGACTAAAAACAAAATTGAAGAAAAGAACAACAATCTCCAACTCCACGGACAATGCCCTTCAAGTTTATAAGGAGATAGAAGACAATAAAATGAAGCTTGAGCAGCAAAAAATTGAACTCATGAAAGAAAACAATATATTACAGGGAGAAATTAAACAGAAACTAAATGAGTTATTAGAGAAATGGAATAAAGATTAACAGCCGTATTAATAAAAAACGTCTAGTCCACTCTTAATCCACAGTCTATCTGGTCCATAGACTAAGCGTTAGTCCATGGCCTAAAATTTCTCATTAATAAAAATAATTTGATCCCAGAATAGTAAAGTGACGTTTACCAAAAATTCCCCTTTGGGAATTTTTGTTTTTGTTGATATTTGACATGCACACGAAACATGTCATTTCCAAAAAATGTTCCTATGAACAAAGTTAGTCGATTGTCCTGGTTTAGTGTCTCCGTCGTCGACGGCAAAGTATTTACAGGTCTTACTTGGTAGTTAATCGATTGCTCAATTGAAACAAATTTATCCAGTCAAGTTTCTGGCTGAGAATATTAACTTGCCGGCTCTGTTGAAGCTCAAACTTCCAGATGATTACGGCGAGTGGTCACCGGTGGCTATTTGTGAGGCCTGGACAGCGAAGAGAAAATTGCAGAAAAGGCGGCCTGACCAGATCATTATCGAGGTGGAAATGAATTGCTTCGGATGTGTTTGGATGGACAAATAACACTGGAGTTCTATTCCTCAGGCTTTTTAAAGGAGAGAGGTACATGATCGCCTTATTTTTCATATCAGTCTCTAATATTACTTTGTACCTTTATAGAACTATGGCAGCAGCACCCAGACATTGAGGAAGTGAGGAAACATCAATGATCAAGGATACAAAGAACTGAATGAAGAATCGTTCCTCAGATAAATGAGAGTAGCTCCGAAAGTGGAATGAATGCTGATGATAATTCTAATTCTAGGACAGCCTCAAAACACCAGCGAAGTAATATATTCTCTTTATCGGAAGACAAATAAACTACTTTCATTCCGAGTGAACATTTATCGTAATTTATTTCCAATTCTGTTTTTGGCTCTTTTTTGGTCTATCAATAAAACAATTCAAAAAGTTAAATTATTTCTCTAGAAGTGTAAAGAACATCCTCATCATCATCACCACGTCCATTCGTGTCATCGTCTTCCATAAAAATAGCCTCATCATGGGAAAAATTTAATTTTTATGCTCTGCAATACAATCAAATTGGTTATTTGATTTTGAGTGCTTCAGAAACTTACTTAATTAGAATTTCATCTTTGCTGTTGGAATCAATTGGTGAAGGGTAGAAGGCTTTCTTTTGCAAAATCCAATAGACAAATATTCCGTTTGAGAAAAAAAGTAAAATAGCTGGAACAAAATCAAGATCGATTTAAAAAAAAAAATCAACAATTTATTTTCACACAGACATTTCTTTTTTTTTGCTTTCACGATTGACATATTTCTTTCTTAGTCCTTTGCTAATCCACCTCTCAAGCTGGACTAAGTTAGTAAACGTCACTTAAGAGAAATTTTATTTTATTAATAGCATTTTCCACTGGTCCGCAGACTAAGAGTTAGTCCTTCGGTAGTCTATGTTTATTAATTTGGCTGTAACAGACTAATTTTATTTTTTAGTATTACTAATTTTTCTTTCAAATACATATATACATATATAAATTACGTAAAAAAATTTAAGACCTAAAAGCTTCGGCAACAATTTTCCTTTGGGTACGCCTGCCTTCTTGTAGAACTGGGTTGGAAGAGGGGTACATTTCGTTTTCTTCATCAAGATCTACTTCGTGATCATCTTCCGTCTCTATATTTTCCGGTAATGGAACCCTGGCCTTAACCAATATATTATGAAGGACAACACAGGCATTAATTATTATCCCAGCTCTAGCTGGACAATAAAATAGTACCCTTTCTTTGGCCAAACAACGAAATCGACTATTTGGCACACCAATGCATCGCTCTACCAGAGCTCTAGTTTGTTTATGTTTCACATTGTATGTGTTCTCTGCCACAGAGGTGGTCGAAAGAATAGGAGTCATGAGCCACGGTTGCAGTGGATAACCACTATCTCCTAAAAGCCAAAAGTTTCGCTCACCTTCATTATTAATCATTAAGAGTTGACTTAACTCTTGAACGTCGCCAAACATATGCGTCATGAGCTGTTCCTCCGTATTGTGCATTAGCACTAAAGATTATAAAATCTGCTCCACAAACAATTTGTACATTCATTGAATGTCCCCCCTTTCGGCAATAAAAAACGTGTTCGATTTCCTTCCGTGGTGCTGACACTTTAATGTGAGTGCCATCAACCAATCCTATTATTCCGGGAAATCTAAATTTGTTGTAGAAATTCGATTTGATCGCTGCAAATTCGTCTCTTGTAGGGAACTTCACATATCTGTGAGCTATCCTATTCAATGCAGTGGAAATCTCTGTAACACAGCGACTCACTGACGTCTGCGACAAACACGACAAGGAATCTTGCCCAACAGAACGTTGAAAACTACCCGTAGCAAAAAATCGAATGGCACTAAGCACTTTGATGTGACACGGAATCGCATTTATTCGTTGATTTGAGTTCAACATTGGCTTTAACTCATTTATTAAATCCATGCATATATGTTTCGGGAATCTGTAGAGCTGAATAAAGTGTTCCTCTGTAATAACTTCGAATGGATTCTGGCCATCTCGAAGGGAACGTCGCAATAACCTCACACTATTCCTAAAATAATTCAGGCGATAAGTTAATTTTCCAAAAAAGCGTAATAATTTAATAAAGTCAAATACCTCTGCTCAATTCGGCGTCTATTATTGATAATCAAATGAATAATTATTGCGGACATGACACAAAATATTTATTTCTCAATCAAAATGGGACTTAGAATTGACAGAATTTATCATTTAGTACTTTTTAGTACAAACATTTACAGTAATTTATCACAACAAGTTACAGAATCGCATAAAACGAGTTTATGAAAAGAAAAAAATGAAAAGTCTCTGTGAAAACTAAAATGATAAATTTTTTATCATTTCACATTATCACAGATCCGGAATTGACCCCCAGCTGATTGTTTTATGTCAAAAAATGAAACAAATCGTTCCAATGATTTGCGTTTCAATTTTGTACAATTCCAATGATCTGTGTTTCAATTTCTCACAATTCCAATGATAGAATTACGGCAGGAAAAAATTTCCGGACAGAAATTTTCAATGATTGCTATAACCGACCTACCAGAAAAATTCCAATGATGTGTTTCAATGATGAAAACCAATGATAGCTTTAACCGGCCTCTAAGACAGGTTTCTAGGAGATTCCACCTGTCGTTGGATTTTGGAAGAAAAATGGTACCGAATTTTTGTTTCATTGCACATAGTGGGATTCCTATGATGGTTTATGAGAGAGGGGTCAAGTGCTGAGCCTTCCCTTGCGAGCTCATCCGTTTTTTGTTACCTTGAACACCACTGTGGCCAGAAATCCAGCAGAGTCTTACGTAATACTTAGGGTATTCACGTAACGAGATAATTTTCTACTTTGCGGAAAAATAGAAAATTCCGCAAAAGATTTAAATGAACACCCCAGCAGAAAATAGTTGCGTAAACAAGGGAAACCAACAGCTGTTTGTTAAACGTCAAAGTGAATTTGTTCAATTCACGTCATTCGATGATTTATGTTAAAGTGATTCTTTTTTTTTTATTCTAATTAAATTACATTTTAATTTTTGCTCTTCAAGATGCCAAGAAGTAGTTTTAAAACAAAATTCATTCAATTGTATGAACAAATCACTTTAAATGATTTGTGGATGTTGGAGTTATTTGGTGAAAACGATAGTACCTATACGAAAAAGAAATGTACCTACAGCGTGAGAGCTTGTGATTCACTGTGTACCCTGATTCACTGTTGACACCTTTACCTTACATTGCTGAAATTGTTAAATTAAACTTTTATAAATTAGATAAAAAACAAGAGAAACAGGACGAGATAATAGAAGACTTGACGATTTTAATGTTAATTGCTGAAAATTCCCGATATGGAGCTCCGTTTTTGCAGCATTCTGTGCCTAAATCGAACATGTTCTTGGAAAATGTCTTGCCTCATTTGGATGAAGATCGGTTTAAGCAAATCGTTCGCGTCAACTGGTCAAATTTTGATATCATCCTAGACCGAATTAAAGATGATGAAAAATAGACCAAGATCCTGTCGACAGTTATTTTTCAAAACACAATTAACAATAGTTCTTATCGATTGGGATCTAGTGGTGAAGGAGGGTCGATTGCCAAAATTGCAAGATTGTTTGGAATTGGTGACGGTGGTACAATTCCGGTAATTGAAGATCTTATAATTGAAAAGACTTTAAATTAAAACTTTCATATACTCATGAAACTTAAATAAAAAACATCTGTTTTGGCCAGATGCTCAAGAGCGGAAAAAATTGGCTTTGGAAACGTCAAATGAATTGCCGCACTGCATCGGGTATGTTGACGGCACTGAAATAAAATTAGCCGAAAAACCGTTAGAAGATCCTGAAGCTTACTTTTCAAGAAAACATATTTAATCCCTCAAAGTCCAGGCAGTGTGCGACTATAAACTAAGAATTCGTCATATGGTTTTGGGATATCCAGGCAGTGTCCATGACGCACGAATATATAATAACTGCGACCTGTTCATCAAATAACAAGATTTTTTCACGGGGTCAGAATGGCTGTCGGGCGACAGTGCATACAAATTAACTGGCACTGTTGTGACTCCCTTCAGGGAGAATTCGGTTGAAATGACTGCAGAAAAAAGAAAAAACTTTAACAGGAATTTTAGTAAATACCGCATACGAATCGAACACTGCTTTGGTCTCTTGAAGGAGCGATTCAGTAGTTTAAAGGAATTAAAAATACAAATTAAAAACCAATCAGGGAATAAATTAGCATGTCGTTGGGTTCTTGTACCTATGTGCTATTTTACATAACATTATTCTCGCACAAACTGCAACAGAGGATAGCTTCGAAGTTCAAAATGAGGCAAACACTGCAGACATTCACGAAGAATCCAACCATGAAAGTGAAGAATCCAACCATGAAAGTGTTTGCACTGTTGTAGGGCAAGTGAAGAGACGAGCCTTGGTGGAACTGATCCACGAACAAAATTTATAAACACATATACTTACTTTATTTATTTATTTATTGTCATATATACTTTGTTGTCATACATATATGTATACTTACCTTAGTTCTCGTTTCCAATTGTTTGTTAATTTTAAAACTCTCAAAACTTTTTTTATTAGGTAACAAAGAAAATAAATTATATTTCATAAATAACTTCATTTTTTAAATTTATATTTACATAAAATAAAAACTTAATACTAATAAACTATAAGCTGGAATTAAAATTTAAACAACAATAATTTGCTTATAGTCTAAAAGCCGCAGCAAATTTTAGGAGTGGAGGTACAACCAAAATGTGAGAATGCAGTTTTATAACCTAATGGTTTCTAATTCGAAAGTCTGGCAGCTTTAAATCGGTGCCTCATACAACCACATAAGGTTGGGATTTAAAACTGTCAGACTTTCGAATTCGATATTAGAACCCATAAGGTTATAAAAGTACATACTAATATTTTGCTTATACCTCCACACCCAAAATTCGCTGCGGGCTCTTAAACTATAAGCAAATTATTGTTGTTTAAATTTCAATTCCAACTCATAACGTTGGGCTCTCTCTTCCTTTTCAATTTCTAGCTTCCTTAATTCGAAGTCTTGTTCTTGCTTCTTATTTTTCAATTCCATTTCTTCTTGGAATTTTTTTGTTTCAAGTTCTAATTTCTTGACTTGCAGTTCCATTAACTGCCCAATAGCATTGGAACTAGTTATTTTATTTGTTTTTTGTTCGGCAATTTCATTTGGTCTAAAAAGAATAAGAGATACAAACGTTATTTACTTTTAAGATATTTAAGATAACAGAATGAAAGAAGTACATAAGTATACAATTAGCATCAAGGCTTGACCACACCGGAAACGTATACGGAAGCGGTACGGGTAGTTGTATGAAAAAAAATCCACACCTAAACATTGTTGCTCCGTACCACTACTGCATACCCTTCCGGTGTGGTCCAGCCTACAATGTTTTAAATATTGCAGTCAGAAAAAATATCACAAAAACAGTTTGAAAGCACCCTTTAATACTTCTTTAGAAGTAGTTGCAAATGGAAGGACTAAATTGTAAAAATGGAACTAACCTTTGGCTTTGCTTACTGGCGATAGCTGTGGCGCCTCGTCCTCCTGGAAACTGTCTGTGTTCTCAATTTCAATATAGCTTGAGTCCTCCTCTGGGATTTCCTCTATCAGCTCATCGGTTGAATAATTTGTCTGATAGACGATGTTTGTTTGTTTCCAACTGGTCAAAAAATGGACAGATTTTTTTGATATACTCCAACACACTTTTCTCCTCTCCAGTTTCCAGGAGGCCGGCGCCTGTTTTCCCCTGCCAGTCCACCGCGGACATATAGGTCCCTTTAAGATAACGCATTTTACTCTTCATGCATATCCAGTCGATGCTGGCCAGTAGTGGAGACATTCCCGTGAACCTTTGGAAAAATTTTTGGGCTGTTGGTTTCTGGAAGGAAAAGATTATATTCATTAAAATAAATCTGAAAAAGAAGCATTAAAAGTAAACATACATACCTCAAAGCAGAGTTGGGCATTATTCGAATAAATTGTTATTCGAATAATTATTCGAATAAAAAATTATTCGCAACTAATTTATTTACGAATAATTTATTCGCGAATAAATTATTCGTGATTTTATTCGTTATTCGTAATTTATTCGTAATTTTATTCGTTATTCTGAATAACGAATAAAATTGACTTTATTCCTTCTTTCTTTGTCTGTTTATCTTAATTTTTTTTTATTTACGTTTCCTTTGGAATTAGACGCTCGAATTCCTTCATTCATTCTTTATTGCTGAGAATTTTTTTTGAACGAATTCTACCAATTCTACCTAGCAATTGCACCCTTTGTATATGGATTTACCTAGTACTATCAAGAATGGTTTTCGAGCAAGCAAGCAGAGAACACACATTACAAACTAATGTAAAAAACTGTCAAAAAACTGTCAAACCAAGCAGAAAACCATTCTTGATATTACCTGGTAAATCCATATACAAAGATTGCACCTCCCAACCCAATGTTGTGTTGTGGTGTACTTTTGATTTTTTTAAATGAGTGAGCCTTAAATGAAGTTATGGATTTGGAAATGAAAATTGGGCACTGATATTGATATAACTCTATGAAATCCAAACATTTCGAACATCTTAACAATTTCTAATGAATGTGCTACAAATGTGTCTGTTAATCAAATCTGTGCAAAAACGACATTGACTTTGTTGAATGGAGCATTTTTTTAAGTACGACTCTTTATATTCTAGTGGTTAAAGCATTGTGATGAAATGTACAAAGTGTGAACTTAAAGTTGTAAAAATCAAAGGATTCCCAAACCGTAGGCTGAAAGTCTTGGATTGCTATCCAGAAGGGAAAGGGACAATACATCATTGGCTTCATCTGCATCAGTCGAAAAAGTTTTTTCATACGCTACCATGATAAACTTGCCAATATGTTTAAACAAAGACAAGTGAAGAAGTCCAATCTTAGGAGCTTTAACCAATAACTATATAAATAACTTTTAATAAAAAAAAAAAAAAATAATAAAAAATTGAAATATTATTTGTTCTACCAAATTGCTTGTGTTTATTTTATTCGTTATTCGTTTATTCGTTATTCGAATAATGAATAAAATAATTTATTCGTCATTCGAATAAATTTTCTTCGAATAAATGAAATTATTCATTATTCGTGAATAACGAATAAAATGATTATTTATTATTCGAATGATTATTCGAATAAATTTTGCCCAACTCTGCCTCAAAGGTTTCGGGGTTATCCTTTACCGCCTCCACTATTAAATCCAGCATCGACTGGGTTTCCATTTGCGTCCAACGATGTGATGGTTGGTACGGCCGTATGCGCTTTTTGTTTTCTTGATTTTGATTCTGCATTAAAAGAAAACATATTTAATCAAATTTACTCAAATATTTGTTCTTCTTTCTTGATTCTGATTGATTTTTGTTTTGTTGATTTAATTTGACGAGAACTTCCCGCTTATGTCAGTTCAGTTAGAGAAAAGATGAAATGAGCGCCAAACTTAACGTCAAAATAAACGTCATAAATTTTATCAGGTTTTTTTTCTGCAGTTTCTGCTTCAAATTTGTGAGATAAAATTCTACGATTTGCAGAAAATGTTTCCCATACAAATTTTGACAGCTCATTTCTACCGATAGAAAATTCTACGGTTTCTACGGTTTCTATGGGTTTTCCGCGTTTACGTGAATACCCCTACTGTATACCAAGAACCTTTTGCTCTTCGAGACAACAAGAAACAAGCCTCGAATTGATTTGAGTGGCAGAGATCGCTTTTACTGCTGCTTGGGTATCAATGAAAAAAGTGATGTCAGCGCGACATATCGCCATCATGGATATAAGCTAAGCAGCGTTTTTCACTGCCAAGATCTCTGCTTGGAAGACGCTGCATTGGTCGGGAGCCTGAATGAATTGGCAGGATTAAGGCTTTCCGAGTAGAAACCTGCACCAACTCCTGTGTTAATTTTTGAGCCATCAGTTTAGAAGTAGATGGTAAAAGTCGAATATGTTTTTACCTACGTATTTCGTAAGAATCGTAGCGTGGCCCTTCTGGCCAGTTGTCCAGGTACTGGTTTGGATACAGTAAAACTCTGGAACCACTTCGAAATTGCTGCTATAGCAAAGATCTTGTGTTAAGATCGTTAAAGTTCTAATGTGCCTTGTGCCTTGTGTTTTTTCACCTTTCTTGGGTATTCCATGTGAAGAACTTACAACACTCCCATGCGACACAACTTTTCTGGATTATTTGTTTCCGATGAATATTGTCATGTAAAGATGATAGTGTTGTAAAAAGGTTAATAACGTTGGAAAGGATGTATGTTTATAAGCAGGGATGTGTCCTGCTTGTGTTTGCAGGATGTATGATCACTTTTGTATCCTTATAGAGCATAAAAAGCTTATTGACTACTCGGCGTTGCCTCTGAGGCGACTGTTTCCTAATTAACTTGTCGCTCTTACAAGCCAGTGAATAAACGTTTTCATCTGGAAATGAATTTAGCCAGTCTTGAAACTTGACACGCTTATGTAAGGATGAATGGTAATGTAATGACTGCAACTTGGTGGTATGCTGACTCCATTCGTCAGCAAGAAATGTGCCCAGTGGCTTGATTCGGGCTTCTTCTCTGGCTATCGAAGTGCAGTCCAGTGCAAATCCTTTCATACAGTAGAAGTTTCTGCATCACTGTCTGGATATGGTGAACCATAATATTAGAAAGCTGTAGTTGATCACTGGCTTGAGTAGCTGCTTGTAAAAAAGCAGCTTGGTTGGCTTGCTTACTTCGGTCTTCTTCTTCACGAGGGGATTGATGAAAGCATAGGTTAGCTTTGGCTAGCACCGCTCTTTCGTGAGGGTTGAAGCGCAACAACTCGATGAAGTTGATCCCTAAGTATTTGGCGTTTTATTTTGCTTGAAAACGGTGGATCCATTTGGGAACTTCAGAACAAGGTTTCTGCCTGCTGCCGCCGATCTACAGCGACTGCGGTTGAATACCGTTCTTCTGAAGCATACCAACTCCGACTTGGTGGTGTTGATCCTTATTCCCCATTTGGTGTAATACTCATAGAGTCTGCTTATTTAAGCTTAAACCTCCGGATTGCTATGATGGGTGAGATGGATGAGGCGTATGTGAGTGAGTCATCTGCAAAAAGCAGATTTTCACAGTCTGATGGCACATGTTGGTCTGACGTCATTAAGCTGTAGAGGAAGAGTGCGAGCTTCGAACCTTTCCTTGGGCCACTTCAGCCAAGATATTCCTTATTGTCAACTCGTTGTTTTCGGCTTTCACGAAGAACTTCCTGAAAGAAAGAAAAAAAATATTATTTTGATTAGTGCCTGAGAGAGCACCAGTGTCATGAGACATATAACGCCGATCACAACACCAGCGCAAAAAATGGAAATCGTTTGATTTTACCAACACCGTGTCGGACACCGAGAACGAGAATCGGAATCACACCAGCCAACACACATAACACACCTTAGAACACCGACACAAGTGGAGACACGAGTGTTGTGTGTATGGGCTGCTTATGCTTGCGTATGTCATTAGTCATTCATTACATTAGCATTACTATAAAAATCTAATTCAGCAACCACCTTTTTCCCTCTTTGTAAAAATTGGCGAACGGCGAGACTGTGGGAGTGTGTCGGATTCTGTAGTTACAGAGATATCTGTTGTTAATGGCGCTAACAACGTGGGCAATATTTAATTAAAAGCGAAACAATTTTACTGCCAGACTGACTGCACCGTTATGCGTTATGAAAATAATCAGTTTATCCTTCCATAAGAAGTTATAACTTCAAAAACGACTTAAAATTATTATGATTTGGTCTAACTACATGAACAAAATTTCTTTTATCAGGTGGATTGCTGACTCTCCGCGTTGGTTAGCAAAACATGGACGATATGATGATGCCCTACAAGTACTTCTCGAATCAGCAACAATTAACAACAAAAACATCCCCCTTGATCTCGAAGAACAAGTCATTGAATATGGAAAATTCATGAAAAACGACAAGTCGCTTTCCTACTTGTGCATTTGGGACGAAACAACTAATTGGAAGTATGTATTGGCCTTGCATTGGGCCTGGGTGTTGGCTAGTTTCCTATACAATGCAATGATATTGGCCATTCGACAATTTGGCGTCGATCATATTCATGTCAACACTTTTTCAATGGGTAAATATTTTAAAAAGTAAATTTTGAGACAAGATTTTGAAAATTTGAATGAATAGGTTTCGCAGAAATGGTTGGTGTCATCATTGGACTTTTCCTGATCCTCTATACGAAACGTCATTGGCTTTGGGCTGGTATATCAATGATAAGTACGGGAGTGCTAGCGTATTTCATCTGGATCATACCAACAAATCGTCAGTTGTTAATTGAACTCCTTATAAATGCGAGCTTTAAAACAAATTGATTCCCATTTCAGTTGGTGAAACTCAACGAATTGGATTGAGCATGATTCTTTGTCTTGGAATCAAAGGAGCTAGCGCAATTTCGATGTCAGTCCTTACAACATGTTCCGGGGAATTAGTAAGGAGACAATGTAGACGTACCCTGATGGCTTCGGTGGTAATCCATAGTCGGTTTTGGCTAATATTTTCATCACTTTCCTCAGCATTGAGCCTTGTCCACCCTCTAGCGCCACTAACTATGTTTGCTTCCTTGGCTGTATTAAATGGCCTTCTTATGTGTTTTCTTAATAAGGAGTTTTGGAATAGAGAACAACAGGGTACAGCTCGGATACCATCGCTGGCAGTTTATAGAAAGAGTCTTGCTTTCATTCGAATGAAACGGAATCCTGTTCAACAGACCAAAAAATATCCAAAACTGGAAATTCAAAGAAGTATAAGCATCAAGGACCTATGGGCTGAATCAAGGCAAACTGACAAACAATGTACAAGAAATTCGGTTTGAAAAATTTCAGGCCTTCATACATATGTGTGTTTAATATGAACAAGTACATTCATACTTAAGATAACAAAACATATTCTGTTCAAACAAATTCAAATAAAAACTAAATTGAATTCAATTAAACCACTAGAAACTTAATTAAAATAACAAGTTAAATAATTTCCCTATCTAAAGTGGTAATTAACTACACTTGTTACTGTGGGCCACAACTTAACTTCTGTGTGAAGCTTTTGTCTTTTTGCCCACACAAGGTGAGACAAAATTTCACTTCTCGTAACAGTTGGAAATAATTAGGTATCATTTGGTGTTGTTTACGTCTTAAGATGAATCACGAACGTAGTGCCTAAAAGCTAGAGATTGTAAAAGAACCTCGTGAGAAAAAAATCGTATGGGGGGGGGGGGGGGTAGCTAGTAGGATAAAAAGCAATCTATTGCCGTCTCCTGCTTTCCTGCTTCTAAGCTATCTCCCTATAAATTTATTGAGCCAAATCGGTTCAGCCGTTCTTAGAAATTATTTATATATGGCAAAACAACGTTTACCGGGTTACTTAGTAGGATAAGAAAGTATTGTATAGCCGTCTCCTGCTACTAACTACCTCTCCACCAATTTTGAGCCAAATCGGTACACCCGAAATTATTTATATGGCAGAACAGCGTTTACCGGGACAGCAAGTATGGCTGATTTGTGGTTCCAAACCATACAGAGCACCAGCAGAATACACAAAAAAAAAAATAATTTCAATCGGTCCAGCCGTTTAGGAGGAGTTCAGTGACATATAACCCATTCTTATAGAAACTACTTATATGACAAAATAATCTTTGCTGGATCAGCTAGTCGGAGAAAAACTATTATATGTCTCCTATCTCCTGGTTCTAAGCTACTTCCTCACCAATTTTGAGCCAAATCGGTTCCGCCGTTCTTAAAAATCATTTATAAGTCAAAAAAACGTTTAACAAGTAAGGCCGTGTGCGAATTCAGTTAAAAATGGGTTAAAAGTTGACGTTTGGTTAAATTTTGACACTTCGCATAATTTGACTAGCTGCTGAGCAGGTTAAAAAATGACAGTAGTGGTTAAAAATTCATCCATTTTTATTTTTTAACCACAATTCATCCAATTCGCACACGGCCTAACAATTATAATTCATTCTCAAAATGATTGAAATGAATGAACGAATGAATGTATAGAAAAAAAATTAATTCAAGTCGATCCAGCCTTGCAGTTACAGTATCGATAACAACTGCAGCGCCACCTGTCGGATGATTTTTGAATCTAAACTATCCAGAGCGCCAACTGAATTGTATGTGTCATTCCAATCGGTCCAGTCCTTCAAGATGAGTTCAGTGACACACACACGTACAGTAGAATTTTATACATAATGAAGATTTGTGTATTTCTTTTATTTTAATTTGAGTGCAAGTTAGGTACTCGCATGGGCTTGTTTTAATAAATCTTCCATCTCTTGAAAGTCATTGAAAATTTTTTCAATTCCGTTTCATTAATCTACACTAATATATAAAGCTGAAGAGTTTGTTTGTTTGAACGCGGTAATCTCAGGAACTACTGGTTCGAATGGTATAATTCTTTTTGTGTTGGATGGTGCCTTAATCGACTTAGACTTTAAGCTACTTAACATTAAGCTGTGACCAATAGCAGCGAAGAATCTGTTTAAAATGGGGAAAAAACGGCAAAAAATATACATTTTTCTGCGTTTTAACGCACTTATCTCAGGAAGTACTGGTTCGAATGGTATAATTCTTTTTGTGTTGGATGGTCCATTAATTGAGGAAGACTTGAGGCTATTTAACATTAAGCTGTGCCCAATAGCAGCGAAGAATCTGTGGAAAATATGGAAAAAACGGCAAAAAATATACATTTTTCTGCGTTTTAACGCGCTTATCTCAAGAACTGCTTTATGAAATTGAACAATTTTTTAAATGTTGAATGGTCCATTTATCAAGGAAGGCTTGAAGCTATATAAAATTTAGCTGCGACCAATAGGAGCGAAGAATTTGTGTAAAATGTGGAAAAAATGGCAAACAATACAATTTAATACAATATAAAGCTGAAGAGTTTGTTCGTTTGAACGCGGTAATCTCAGGAACCACAATTTCGAATTGTAAAATTCTTTTTGTGTTGGATAGTCCATAAATCGATGAAAGCTTTAAAATAAAATAAATAAATAGAGTGGCGCGACAGCTCTTGAAGAGCAAACGCCTAAGTGGCTTACTCTAATCAACAATTCTCTGAGTGCGTGTGAAGAATTGAGGGGACCTACAATTTAACGCCGATTCCGAACGGCAAAGTTGAGAAGCATTTTTTCATTACAGATTGATACTCTTGGAAGAATTGTCAGGTCTTCGCAAGAGGCAGTACCCGTGAAAGATGAAATAAAAACTTGGCCTGAGTAGGACTCGAACCAACGACGTTCTGCTTAGCAGCCAACGCACCTACCAACTAAGCTACGGGCAACTGCTTTAGGCTTTATTCTACTTAAAATTAAGCTGCGACCAATAGCAGCGAAGAATCTGTGGAAATGTGAAATGTGAGATCTCTGAGATTAAATTATTTTGGATTCGATTTCTCACTCAGCTATTTGACGTGGCTGACATATGTGCAGCAACAATTAGTAAGGTAACCATTAAATCTCAATGATAACTGAGAATTATGTTCCACCAAGGCACCAAATGATTTTGCCTCAGTCAAGGTGACATTGAGATCTCAGTGAGATGTTGTTAGGTGGAACTGGCCTAATAACTGCTCAAATTAGAATTTTGAGAGTTCAATTGATTTGTGAATGTGATTGATTGCACTATTTGTGCAGATTATTGTGTTTAAACCATATCATTTTATGTACTTCTTAACTAAAAAATATGCTCAGTTTAAAGAAAAAAAATTTACTTAACGAAAAAAACGATGCAGAAGTAAGAGAGATATTAGAATTAGGGAGAGTTCACCCAAGGGAATGCTTTAAGTATGAACAACTTTTTTTTTATATAATTCCCACGCCTCTTTCCCCCCCAGATACCGCACGCGCTGGGGTCCATTGTCACCGAGTACGGCGGCAATTACGGTTGCTAGCCGTAAACTGAAGGGAATCATAAAAAATTCTCAAATTTTTCAAGTTCAAGAGAATTACGACCTAGGGAGAGTTGACTGCAATGCAATTTTACAATAACTTCCGAACAAAATTCCCACGCGCGCATGATGCACAAGTCGAGATGATACTCTGGCCGGTGGACGAGGGAGAGGCGGACGAAGTCGCGGGCAACTGCTAGTGGTAAGATAACATCTTAAAATTATTTTTAATTCTCTTAGGCAAATTTAATTTATTAGTAAGTTAATAAACAGACTTGTCTGGTTCCTTGTATTCTGTATAATTACTGCATTTTATAGCTTTTATCGGATAAAGTATTTAAATCTGCTTTATCAGTCATTTGCAAGTTGTAGGTACTTAGATTCGTTAATAGGATGAGATAAAATTAAATAATAACCGTACCAAGTACTTGATATACTTGGAGATAAAACACAGAAAATAAATTAAAATAAAATAAGAATTAGAACTCATGTGACTATTTTTAATTTTTGGAGATAATTGAGATGTTTTTGAAAACGGCCTAAACAGCTAGTAAACGAAAACTGTGCAGACCTAGAAATGAGCAGAGCCAAGGAATTATAACTGCGTGTGCAGTTTACCTTAAACTACATTTCATGTCGATTAAAATGCGTCTTAGTTCAGCAAACATGTATTGCAATCAAACTTTTTGCTTATTCCGCTGTGTTAAGGATAAGCATTTCTTCCTCTACTTTTCCTATCATTTTTTTTTATTTTTCAATGTTCTAGTTCGACAGAAACACCCGCACAAGATCTAAATAATCTAATTCTAAACTTTCTAATACGAATACTGAAATTTGTATTATTATTTGTATTTGAGATATATATAGTGGCTGGCTGCTGGACGAATAATGAAATTTGTAACAAAGTAAATGTGGACGATATCATTCAACCCTAGAGTATGACACAGGAAACACTAAATGCATTATACATAACAAAATAGTTCTACAGGTGAAAAAGAAAAAAAAAACATGGGAGGGGATTTAATCTCCCCCGTTTAGGGGCAATATTCTTTCAAAAATTACTTATTTAAAAAAAAGGAATGCTGGGGACTGCCAAAAGAAGTGATAACTTAAAACTCTTATACTATGTTCCCACTGACCCCGAAATTGGGCAACTTTGAAACTCCAATTTCAAAATTAAAGAAAGTGCCCACACTGCACATGAGGCAGTTTCGATTGACAGGTAAGCTAAAAATAATAGCACTGTCAATTAACCGTAAACATTTGCTGTCAGTTTTGGTACCTCTGTTTGTTTACTTTAATAAAAACTGGTATAAACTGATATAAGTCCCAATTTCAGAGGCAATTTCATTGAAATTGGGGCAAATTTGAAATTATGTCTTAATAATTTTGAAAAAAAAATTGCGCAATTTAGTTCAGAGAGAACTAGCAAAATTTTTAATTTCATAATGGTTAAATCTAAATCATCAATAATTTTATTAATAAATGAAAAAAAACCTACAAAACTGCATCATTACGTTTTCATAACGGTAACATTTTTTATCAACTTTTCATTAATTAAGTATGAAAATACATACTACAGATGCAATGCAAGTGTACACTCGGGCGTATACTTGTTTTTTTTTTTATATACATTTTTTTACTTTTATACGTTTTGTTTTACTTTTTGTTTGTGAACCTTACGTTTTTTGTATCAAGTGTTATAGTACGGGAGGCAGCGCTTAATTTTTAAAGTCATTTTCTCAAGGCTGAAATTAATAGCTATATATTGTTGTTTTCGACCCATCTTTGACAAAAGTGAGCATCAGTCACCTAGCTAGTGCAGTGGTGGAATCAGAAATGGCAGCTCGTCAAAGTGGCAAAAAAATCCCAAAAGAAAAGTCATTTGCTCAAGGCCCAAAATTTGTGTGACGGTTATTTGGATCAATACAAACACAAAAACGACCGTCAGCCCCTTGGACAGTGGTGGATTGACCGTCAGTCGGGCCCATGAACATGCTAAAAAAATGTTTACAAAGTCATTTGCTCAAGCATGAAATCCATACAGTCGAATATTTATTCTATTTAAGTAATAAAAGTGACCGTCAGTCGCTCGTTTAGTGGTGGAAAGACCGTCAGTCGGCGTCATGAAAATTTTGCCTTTTTAGTGAATCTGTACAAAAAACTTAGTTTTTTGCTGGGAAGACGTTATGAGGAAAGGTTTGGATCCAAAAATTAAAAAGCTATCAAACGAGAAGCAAAACCACCATTTTGCAGACCCGAAACCTTATAACCTTGGCCGCCATTTTGTTTTTAACGCTTTTTTTTATTTTTCCTTGTAACTCCGTCAGTTTTCATTTAAGAGAAAAATGGCCGGTAACAAAGTTATAGGAAATTTTATTTCCTAAAAAAAATATTAAGTAACTTTTTTCTCTTAACGTTACCGTTTAGGAGCTGATTTTTTGGTTTTAGTGCCCTATTTTCTTTAACCGGTCATATTTTTAATAACAAAAGGAAAGGAACTATTTCCTATTTATATTATTTTCACACAATGCTCTTCTCCAATGGTTTGTTAGAGAAATGCAAGAGCAAGCCGCAATTAAGTTTCTAAAGTGGCCGGTATCTCATAAGTCATAACTATCGAATTAATTTTAAAGGCGGTACGTTAAATGAAAAAATAACTATTTCATTACATGCTTTATAAAAGGCGCGGTTTGTCTAAATGAAGTATTTGTGTTTTAATGTTCTGCCAAAACAAAGTGCTTAAGATTTCTGCCCAAACGAAGGCTTTTTGTGTTTTTTGTTTAAAAAAAAATGAACCACTTCATTTATTTACTTTAAGTGCCAAGGAAAAGTGCAAACAACTTCTTGCAATTCGAAAAAAAAAATTTGTATTTATAAACCTTTGGCTTACCACAGTAAACTCCAAATTACATGCTTCTTCTTGAAACTGGCCTTTCACCTACATATTTGTTCACTTTAAGAATGCATTTTGGATACATCATAAAAGCACTAGCCTATGATGATAATCGACTTCCGAAAATACTAGCAAAACACAGCGTATACAAAAATATTAGCTGTGTGGGGCTACATTGCACTCTGTAGATATCCAGGATGCATCTCTAAGGGAAACATTAACAAACATCCTTGAATCAATGGATGCAAGGATAAGAGTAGATCTTATAGAAGAAGCCAAAGGCTCATCGCGTCGATCACTGTATCCAAAACTTGAATATAATTTAAATGAACTTAATTATTTCTCTGACAATTTTAGCGTGTTTGAAATCTCTAACATTTTCCGCATGAAAGGAGAGCTCCTTGATTAAAATTATAGACCATATTTTAACGAACGGAATACTTCACTTTGTAACTTACAAGAACAAGAAACATCTTACCACATTCTATCCGTGTGCCCGATTTTAAAAGAACTAAGATTCGTATACTTTAAAAAATCAATACTAAGTGAAGTAGAATCCATTAGTATCTTAAATGGACAGAACTGGAAACTTCTGGCCAATTTTGCATTGAAACTCTAAGGTATAGAAAAGATTTTTGTTTTTCAGAATAGGATCGTATATTTTTATTTTTTTTACCTAAAGTACCTAATACCTCCAAAAAAAAAAAACGGTTATTAGGCATTTAAATATGCATGTATAGTTTATTGAAGATATTCATATACATATATATTAAAGATATTAAAGTACCTATATATTAGTAAAAATCATTACAGAATATCTAATATATAAAATTCTCGTGTCACGGGGTGCGTAATTGAACTCCTCCGAAACGGCTCGACCGATTTTCGTGAATCTTTGCGAGGATATCGGCTAGGGTGGAGAATCGGACAATATCTATTTTTCATTCCCCTAAATGTTAAGGGTGGTCCACCGTTAAATATTTTTATTTATTTTTGGGGCAAAATGTTTGTTTTCATTTTGTTCTTTTTTTTTATTTTTCATTTTGTTGTGATACATCATACTAAAATACATTCAACCTTAAATTTTCACCCCTCTATGGTCATGGTCAACCCTTATTTTTTATTTATTAATTAAAAACTTTAATTTTTTTTGGCAAGATTTTTATTTTGTCATGACTTAGAAGCGGGGTAGTCGGTAGCGGATAGTGGGTAGCAATTACTGGTGTAGCGGGAAGCGTTGAGAAGTATTGGGTAACGGGAAGTGAGGTAGCGGGTAACAGGGTAGCTGGGTATAACGGGATAGCGTGTAGAGGGTAGTGGGGGTAGCGGGTAGTAGGAAGCGATTACCGGCTAAGCGGGTAGCGTGTTAGTCTAAGAGCTAGTGAACCCTTTGAGTAACGGTCTTCCTGTAAGGTTGGAAATTTGTACACTTATGATTCATAGCATGCTAAGAGCAATAGCCATGACCTGGCAGGTGTCACCCCTGCACATCACCCCCCAATATATTTTTCAAATTGTCAAATAATTTAAAAAAATAAACTTGTTTCTGTAAGCAACAAAATTTAATAGCATGTAGTTTTTTCATTGTAAACCCTAAAAAAAATTGACAGGCGATTACGATGAGCAGAAACATGCGACAGGTGTATTCAAAGTAGCACAGTTGATGAGGTAAAATAAACTTGCTCCTGTAAAGTTGAAATTTGGGTATATTTTTCAGTAAACATTTAAGAATATACTTGTAAAATGACAGGCGATTTTGAACAGCAGAAGACCTTGACAGGCGAGGGGAAAGTTGAAAAGGACGTGCGAGTAAAAGGTGTTATGTGAACGCCTATGGCGCGAGTAAGAGCGTTTATCTAATAGGAATTGACATACCTGCTCTCTCTCTCTCTCTCTCTCTCTCTCTCTCTCTAAATAAATAAATAAATAAATATATAAATAAATAAATAATAAAAATCCTATAATTTTTTTCGATTTTTATCTATACCCTTTACTGGTCCTGTATCGAAGTGAAATTCTAATGCTTCGGACTTTGTGGCTGATTTTTGGATTATGTATTTGTTAAAATTTTGCACAGTTCTTCTACTTAATATTATTTTTAGTTATATGGCATTCCAAGTTATTATTTAAAATATATTCTTGAATAACAAAATATCGGAAAATTAATCCATTTTTGCGTTTTGGTTTTTTACACTCTTTTATAGATTTCTCAGAAACGGCTCAAGCAATTTCTTGCAAATTTCGTCAACACTATATGCAATGCTTTAATAATGTTGCATACTAAAAATTCTCATGTGGTTAATTTAATATAATTTTTATAAGGAAATGAAACAATATGAAGCAACATTATTACATCTATATCTATATATATCTACCGCCGTACGTTTGCTCTATATAGGCATAAAACCGGTTGGCCGATTTTCTTAATTTTTGTCTTAAACTAAAGAGGATTAAGGGTAGAAGGTTTAAGACAAACAAAATGTATACTTTTCAAATCGCAAACGGTGCAAATGTTAAAATATGCTTTTCTCACTACAACAAAATATATCAATAAACCTACCTACAATTAATCGATTTCGTTTAAAATTTCATCAAATATTTTTATTTTCATCAACACAAAAAAAAATGTCAGTGAAGAAAATATATGTATGCATATTCGTCAAAAATTGTTTTTCATCGAAAAAAACGTACACTTGTCATTTTTTTTGTTGTCGATATTTTTCCTTTCCGCCTTGAAAACGGGAAGTGGAGTAGCGGGGTAGAGGGGTAGCGAGGACCGGGTAAGGAGGTAGTGGCTAGCAGGTAGCTATGGAGGGTAGGAGGGTAGTGGGTAGTGTGCTAGAAGGGTACAAAAGTTAAGTTTTTTTTTATGAAAAACTCGGAAAACTCATTGGTTTTCAAGGGAAAATTGCATGTAATTGGAAGTGCATTGGCTTACAAATGGAAAATTGCATATTATAACAGGTGCCTTTATTTTCAAATGGAAAAATTCAAAGTGGGTTTTCGAATGGAAAATAGAAATTTCTTCATGAAAAACTCGGAAAACTCATCGGTTTTCAAAGGGAAAATTGCATATTGTAGGTGCACTGATTTTTAAATGGAAAAATGGAAATTTTTTTATTGGGAATTCGGAAAACTCTAGAAGAACACGAAGAACTTCAAGACCTAAAATCAAGTTTTTGCATGGAATATAAGGCGCATTGTTTTGTTTGTATGTCTGGTAGGGACTCTTTATCCGCTCAATCCTCAATTTATTTTTATCAAATTTTCACTATAGATATAGCCTGAGTAAAAACAAATTTTGGGAACAATCTTTGCGGAAAGTCAGCAAATAAAGGGGACAATTGTAATCTGTTTAGAAATCTGATTTTAGTGAAATGGTCAAAACACACCGGAAGAACAAGAATTTGTTGAATTTCTCAACGAAATTTGCATTTTACTACATGCTTTAATGAAAGTATAAAGTTAGTTGTAAAGCTGTGAAAAATTCATATATGTAGTTCTCTATTTCAATTGGATTCAAGCATATAACATTATCACAATATCTGTGTTAATTATACAAACTTATTCTGGAGTTGCTCTGAAGAGCGGCGAGACGAAGTTCGTTGGGGTCAGCTAGTTACATATAAACGTGTTGACGAAATTTGCAAGAAATTATTTGAGCCGTTTTTGAGAAATCTATAAAAGAGTGTAATAAACCCAAAAGGAACTACAAAAATGGATTTCTTTTCCATTTTCCTATTAGAAAAACGCTCTCACTCGCACGTCCTTTTCAACTTTCCCCTCGCCTGTCAAGGTCTTCTGCTGTTCAAAATTGCCTGTCATTTTACAAGTATATTCTTAAATGTTTACTGAAAAACATACCCAAATTTCAACTTTACAGGAGCAAGTTTATTTTACCTCATCAACTGTGCTACTTTGAATACACCTGTCGCATGTTTCTGCTCATCGTAATCACCTGTCAATTTTTTTTTAGGGTTTACAATGAAAAAACTACATGCTATTAAATTTTGTTGCTTACAGAAACAAGTTTATTTTTTTAAATTATTTAACAATTTGAAAAATATATTGGGGGGTGATGTGCAGGGGTGACACCTGCCAGGTCATGGCTATTGCTCTTAGCATGCTATGAATCATAAGTGTACAAATTTCCAACCTTACAGGACGACCGTTACTCAAAAGTTCACTAGCTCTCCTACTATGTGTAAGTATTGTGTAGCGAGTAGTGGGGTAGCGGGTAACAGGGTTAATGGATATAACGGGGTAGAAGATAGACGGTAGTGGAGAAGCGGGGAGAGGGTAGCGGGTGGTATGGTAGCGGGCTACAAAAGTCTAGGTCTTTCTTATATCGATTGAGGCAGTACGAAGTTTGTCGGGTCAGCTAGTTATATAATAAAATTGTTTTCTTCTAACCACGGCCAAATTTTATATATTATATATTTTCTTGTTAATTTTATATTAAAATTGAAAAAATAAACCAACTAACTAGTTATGGGATACCGGCCACTTTAGAAACTAAATTGCGGCTTGCTCTTGCATTTATCTCACAAACCATTGGAGAAGTGCATTGTGTGAAAATAATATAAATAGGAAATAGTTCTTTTCCTTTTGTTATTAAAAATATGACCGGTTAAAGAAAATAGGGCACTAAAACCAAAAAATCAGCTCTTAAACGGTAACGTTAAGAGAAAAAAGTTACTTAATATTTTTTTTGGGAAATTAAATTTCCTATAACTTTGTTATCGGGCATTTTTCTCTAAAATGAAAACTGACGGAGTTACAAGCAAAAATAAAAAAAAGCGTTAAAAACAAAATGGCGGCCAAGGTTATAAGGTTTCGGGTTTGCAAAATGGTGGTTTTGCTTCTCGTTTGATAGCTTTTTAATTTTTGGATCCAAACCTTTCCTCATAACGTCTTCCCAGCAAAAAACTAAGTTTTTTGTACAGATTCACTAAAAAGGCAAAATTTTCATGACGCCGACTGACGGTCTTTCCACCACTAAACGAGCGACTGACGGTCACTTTTATTACTTAAATAGAATAAATATTCGACTGTATGGATTTCATGCTTGAGCAAATGACTTTGTAAACATTTTTTTTTAGCATGTTCATGGGCCCGACTGACGGTCAATTCACCACTGTCCAAGGCGCTGACGGTCGTTTTTGTGTTTGTATTGATCCAAATAACCGTCACACAAATTTTGGGCCTTGAGCAAATGACTTTTTTTTGGGATTTTTTTGCCAATTTGACGAGCTGCCATTTCTGATTCCACCACTGGCGCGGCGACTGACGCTCACTTTTGTCAAAGATGAGTCGAAAACAACAATATATATTAATTTCAGCCTTGAGCAAATTCCTAAAAAAAAATCACGCTGCCTCCCGTACTATTATCTCGCTATGTTGAACAAAACCTCTGCAGTAGGGGGTTTTTGTTTGTGTCCAATCACCAATATGAAAATGTTTGTCAGCCAATTGTCAATATTTGGACATAAAGCCTCCACAAAAGCGTCTGACATTTCTGAAATATTTGCTGTAGCTGAACAGTTTAAACGTATTAAAGCATATATTTTTCAATTATTCAAATAATGACTTTTCCATTCTTTTTCAAAATCTACCCTTAGGTCTACACAAATATGCAATCAGACTGATTTTCAACTCTATTTTCAAATTATAGTAAAATTTCCATTTCAGCTTTAGCACACATATTATGCAAACGAATATCGTCAAAGGACATTTTTAAAAACTAAATTTTTGGATTGTTTCATTTATTTCTCTCGACCATGGCTCGTTGTTCATGCAAATACTTATTTCAGGAAAAAAATCAATTCACAAAAATTATATGTTTCCCACACACTGTCATTTCATATCATTATTTCAGTCATACCCACAAACAAATTTTGATATTCATCATTTTCCTCAATACATCATTTATCATTTAAAGCTACACTCTGTCATTTTTTCCATCATTTCAGCAAAAAAAAAAACAAAAATAATGATAGTACAAATTTTTGTAATTGACACGTCAATTTTTCTTAAAGGAAAAAAAAACAACCCAAAGGTAAATATAAGCCATCACATTTTTTAATATTATCTCATCAACAAATTATACAAGTACGATGTCGAACTAATACTCTCGAGAAGAGTTAGAGGACATGTTCTTCTTTGCTTATGTAAAAAAAAAATTAGTACATACTTAATAACAACAAATTTTGAAGAAAAATTAGGCTAACATTTAAACAAAATTGTTTTTCCCAAAGTCTTAAACTTTGAAAATTAATTAAAAAAAATATTGTTTAAAACAATTTACAAAAAGATATAACACGGCGCGCGGAAAAAGCAGTTGATTTATAATAGTTTTTTTTTTTTTACAAAATAATTAGGACTTAGAAAATTTTAACTCGTGTTTTAATGGTTTTGTTTCTTGTTGCAATTCAACCAACACGTTCTACCTTTTTTTGCACAACGCTGTTGAATCACCCTGAGCCCAGTGAGTTTTAAAGAGCAAGACTTTCTACAACAGCAAAAGTAGAGAGAAAATTGATATTGAAATTTCACAGTACTTCGCACATGAATGTAACGAACTACAGACACATAGCAGCACTGGCGACTGAGGCCATCGGCTGGGACTGAACAAGACATCAATACAACAGAGAGAGACAGATAGACACATAGAAAGGAAGCACACATAACAGAAATCTACGTGGCTCAGAGGAGGAGACTTGGATTTGTATTGTCTCATGTTATCGCACAGGTGGCCTCCGATAAGCTGGCAATTTTCGTAGAAAAAGAATGCTGCCGAAGCTGGAGCTTGAACCCGTAGCGTTCGCCTTCGGCTTAGCAATCAACTACTCTATCTTCTGAACCATGGCCACCTGCGAGAGAAAATTAGTTTCTAAAGCGTTCAAATATTTATCTATAGGGCTTTGTACACTGCAGGTAAAAAGTTTGAGTCCAACATTAACTTGGTTGAAATCTGAATATATGGAATATGTAGGTGAGTGAATGTTGGATTTAAAACACTTTTTTTAAAGGCCCTCTTGCACATAAACTGTTTGGCTTACAAGCCGCCCGCCGCAATTACCGAATAAACCCTGAGTTATAACACTGTAACTGTAATGTCCCGATTAAATTATACATGTTCATCCTAAATTAATCTTACTGATTCTATTCTAAAGTTTTTTTTAGTGGTTCGGAAAAAAGAAGTGGACCCAAAAAATTGGCCATACGGTTAAAATCAACTGTCTATAAAGATTGTTCAACATCGGCTTTTGAAATGTTGAAAAGAAATAAAAGTTTCTTCTGAAAAACGATCTGAAAACGATCCAGTTTTATTTTAGGTATATACTTTAAATCCCTTTTCTCATGACAATTCCAGTATTAATATTTAAATACCATTATGAAAACTAAAATATTTGCAATACTTTATTGGCCGAACTATATGAAGCCAATGCAATCGAACTGATTTCAATGAAGATTTAGCTTGATAATACTAATAAACTGGAAACACCCTGTTAATCCATTTGATAAGGTAAACATTCTTGCAAATATCTCCCAAAAACAATAATCAATGCGTGAACACTGACCACACAATTTTCGAGTGATGTATATCTGGAAACATTTTTGATAATTCCATATCAATCCAATTAATCGAACTGTTTGACAAGTTTGTGTGTAAGAAATTAGAAGCACTTGTCTTCTAAATCGTTTCGATTCGAGGCAGACCGTTTGTGCCAATATAATAATTGCTATCCCGAACAATCTATACTCTGCTATACGTCATTTAATCATGAAAGCAATTTAAAATGCTCACACTTCATAAAGGAGCTAGTTACCAGTGCCACAGTTAGGAGAAAGGCTGCCAAGTTATCGGATCGCTCGTCATTCAATGAAATTCTTTTTTTTGTAATTTATAACATTTGACGAGCAGCGCAACAAGCTGTGAAAGTTTGCGTGTTATATTTGAGTTTGAGTGAATGCGGTGCGGTTATTGTTTGAGTATAATAATTAATTAGAGTGCAGATATAAGTGCATCAATCAAGTGGAAAAGAAAATTGATGTGATTCTTGCAGAGAGAATTTCATTTTTGTCACAAGTCAAAGGATCAAGGTCCTAGTTCAAGGTACGACATTTAATCATAATGTGCATTTAATTATGGATTATCATGGACTTAAGAAAACAGATCTTACAATTTTATATTCTTTGTTTGTGTTAGATTTTGGATAGTTTCACGGTTTTCTTTATCAGTAGTTGTTTAACTGACCCTTATAACTATTTTCAATTGAGTGTAATTAAATATTTATGATACGCGGCCTTACCGCAACGATTTTTTTCTTTTGTTATTTCAATTAAAATCCATTCGATTGTTGTAGACTTTTTAATCGATGATAAAAGTTTGTCTTGTGTTCTTTATTTTCCTGTAATATTATAGCCAGTGTTGCCATTATTCATAACAATTTAATATTATAAAACCATCTACAGTACTTATATAAATTATCCGGTTTGAGCTCTATCGCTGTTTGGAAACTTAAGTCGTTTAGTTCAACATTAACTATACATACTTAGTTTCACAAAATTCAAAGAAAAAAGAACAGTTTTTAGCTAACATTGAGCTTAATATCTTTTTCTTTAAGTTTTTGATCTAGCAATTGAGACCAATGGTTCAAAAGAAGAAGCAGTGGCACAATTGATTTTGTATTTGCAATTAGTTTTGATAGTGTTTTTGTTTGATTTTAATAAAAACGGCCATGTTGGTGGGTTCATTTTTCCTGATAGTTTTTTTTTTCAAGATATTGAATGTTTTTTAAAAAATCGCCCGTAGCTTAGTGGTTACGTGCGTTGGCTGCTAAGCAGAATGTCGTGGGTTCGAGTCCTACTCGTACCCATAAAGTTTTTATTTCATCTTCCACGGGTACTGTCTCTTGCGAAGACCTGACAAAACTTCCAAGAGCATCAATCTGTCATGAAAAAGTGCTTCTCAACTTTGCCGTTCGGAATCGGCGTTAAATTGTAAGTCCCCTCAATTCTTCACACGCAGTCAGAGAGTTGTTGATGAGAGTAAGCCACTTAGGCCTTGGCTCTCCAAGAGCTGTCGTGCCACTCTATTTATTTATTTTTATTCTAAAAAATCAGCATTGTACCTGAGCAAAAATGGGTGTATCGCCTTATTTTCCATAATTCATTAACATATATTAAATTCAAGTGCATAATAACTTCATAATGCTTGAACAATTATTTCAAAACCAGCTTAAAAACTGAATCTTAGATTAAACTTTGATACTATCTCCAACCAGACGGTTGGGGCATGTAGCTGTGCAAACATTCCTACCTTCTAGCACCGTTCTTAATACATTTATGGTAACAAACAGAGGGTGTATAATATTGAAATATTTTTTTGAATTATTTTTACTAATGAGAATAAATTTAGAAAATTTTACACAGTTTACGGGAAACACGCAAGTGCGTATAACTCCCCTTACGCCTTACTTAAGCTCACTATATAATTTATATTTAAGCTAATCGTCCCGGAAACAACCTGCAAAATATCAGCCTCAACCGATTTTTTTCCATATGAAAGTCTAGATTAACTGCAGCATAAACTAAATTATCGCTAGAAGAAAACTCACATCCATCGTCTTAGTCAGTGAGTGACTCGGTCTTGTAATTTTGATCTTATAACTCAAGGGTGTGTTTTATTTATTATAAAACATTTGCAGGTGTGCAAGTGATTTAAAATTTACAGTGTGAATAAATTATATTAATTGTTTGGAATTTAATAGCTAATTAAATTAGTAACAAGAATGGTACAAGCTTTTATTTTATGTAAAGTTCAAGTTCGACAATGTTTAAAGCATTATTATATGTTTTATTAAATACATTACTACAGTGCCTTGCTAAGTATAACCGCACCTGAAAAAATGCGTTTTATAGAAAACCTACAATAGGAGTGACTCCTTACTAATTTTTTTTTATTGAGTTGCATCACTGATCAAGCGAATTGAGAAGAAAATAAAGTAATAGAGTATGCTATTTGGAATTTCGAGATTTTAGTGTAGATTAATAGAAAGTCAGTTACGGTTTCCCAATCCCGATTCATGTTTTGGCGGGCAAATTCCAATCTTTTTTGTTTGTGGGTTTGCTATTAGATTTCTAGCTGGCACTATTTTGCCCCAAACAATCACTCCACTGCTTTTTAAAGCACGAGAAACTGTTGAAACCGAAAATCCTGAACCCAATTCATCTTGAAATTCCGGCAAATAATGCACCGAATTGGATGCAGCATTGTGTCAGCTTCTGGATCTTTTAACAAATTTCGAACGACACGATCCGATCGTGAAATTCGTCTTCCAATAATAATAAATAAATGCGCACCGCGTGGCATTGTTGTTTTTTTATTTGAAAGCACTTGACTGAATGCAGCTTCAAAGAGATTTGCATTGTGCGGTTATGAGCCAAATAATTTTTTAAAAGTTCATTTCACATAGTATCTATATGGGGTAGTTCATTGCGTTGTCTCAAGTTTGTAGCGCTGACATTTGATACATATCAAACTTTACTGTCATCTGAATTGTCATACTATTAGTTGAATGTTTGCAATTTCCGATAATGGATCACTTAAAAATTATGTAATTCACAACACCATACAAACGTTTCTTGAGCATTGGAACAACAGACCAATTTTTCGAACAACATTATCTTAAGCGATGAGGCACATTTCTCACTCGGCGAATTGCCGTGGCTCACAAAACGCAGAAGTGATCGAAGAGGTGCCATTGCATTCAGAAAAAGTGACTGTTCGGTGTGCTCTATGGTCGAAAGGTATCCTTGGTCCGTATTTCTTCGATGATTCCAAATGGGACGGACGTTTACAGTCCATTCGGAGCAATATGGCCCTTTACATATTATGATTAAGAGTTAAGAACAAATATAATGGCACGCTTTTCTCAATAAATAACATTTTGAATATTGAATTTCTGTCAAATTTTCCACAAATCGACTTTTTTCTTTTTTCCATACTTTATAGTAAAAACCAACAAAACAGACAAGATGTGTCCAACGACACCATGATTGTAGAAATATTTGTATTTGTCGTTATAGCAGCAGAAGCATCGCAGTAGGTTTGATCTAGCTCACGATCATATAATGTCTCATGCATCTTCACAAACCGGGTAAATTATTCTCCATAAGACTTTTTTCTCTGAATGCTTTTACTGAGAACCCAGGTCGGTCTCTGATGTGCACTGGAATTACAATAGTCGTGCAATGCTGCAGTTTCGAAGTACCTAGTGGTAAGAGCAAGCGCAGACAGCCTTGTCAGAGCCATAAAGTAGGTTCTGTTAGATTTTGAGAACCTTGCCGCTTATTTCTTCTTCAATATTTTTATCAGCTGCTACTACGGGCTGTAATTGACGGTATTGAAAATAAGAATAAGCATTTTAATCGAGACTTCCTTCAAGGTTTATAGAATTTCGATTGAACTGTTTTCAGGTCACTTAATTTAATGAAGAGCTCGTTTATTTGAAAAAAAAAATTCACTTAAAATTTGGATAAAGTTTCAAAAATATTTATGATTTTTCAAAACCAAGTTAGCACTACTTCCTTATTACAGGATCGAACTCAAACACATTTTTACCCCCCCATAACATAACAGAGGTAGCAGCTTCAAATTTGTAAATTTTCATCCAAACTAATTTCCATTTTCTTTTAATATTGTTGTATTATCTTCGATGATTTAAAATTTTCAATATGAATTTTTGCATGTAAGAACTTGCCGTTCTTTTAGATCTCATTACTTTTGGTGGCTGACTGACTTTTTACACAGTGTTATTCGCACATAAGAGAACTTGGCTCGTTTTTTACATTTTATGTTTTGTTCTGATATGATTTTTTCCAGACATATAATGCCATTTATTATTTATTTCATCTCGAATTGTGTCCAAAAGCTTTGCGTGCTTGCTTGCTTTATCATCTTCAGTAATTTTGATCCAAGAATAATTTATCTTCAAAAAACTAAAACTCCAACTGGACATGCCATTTTAAGTTCATCAAGCTGTAGTTTCTTTTGATGATAAGCTGACTTCAATTGTTTCTTGCATGTTCAATGAATTGTGTTTGCAATTAACTTAAAAACATATCACGAAGTAGACTTCCGATAATATTTGAGTTTTTGTTTATCCCAGACCATTTTTAAATCCAAAGCATCAAGAAATTAATGCAATATGTGTTCCGCATGATTGAAATGGTGTTTATCGGAACAGCTTTGGGAACTACTCATATATCCGGCAGCAGTTTATAAATCTGGTCTTGAAATCACATCACAAGCATTGAATTAGCTTACGAAAATTATGGCTTGTAGCTCTAGGTTTTTAGTTTGTCATAACGAATTTTCGTTCCATTTTTAGTAAATACTGGTAGAGCGTTAGTTATCTCTAATTCAATTCTTTTGACAACAACTTAATGTTAAATATTCTAACAACAAAAAAACATTTATCAATATAGCAACGGACTTATATGTTTTAGAATAGACAATAATGCTAAACACCAATCTTCTCTTGACTTTGCTTAGTCAATAGTATATTTGGTTGTTCATCAGGCCGATGAATTTGGGAATTTTGTAAATCTTTTTAATTGTTTCCAACTGTCGATCTTCCCAATTCGAATTAAAGGTGTTGATTGTGTTCTTGTCTTAATTTCCTTCAACATCTTGGACTTCAACACATAGGACTTTGCTCCGAGTCTGAGCAAGGGCTCTCAAATATGCGGGTACACCTCCTTCATTATTATGCTGCTTCATATCATTATTATGTTGTATCAAGTCAAGTGGTTGGTGGCATTACTTTTCTCATTTGATTCTGCCCTTGAGTTCGATTTATCTACTATGTCAATGCTTTTCAGTACGAACTTTTCGTTATTTTTTTTTTTTGGTTTGAAATTTTGTAATATTATTCTTACTTATTAGTAGCAGCTATCTACTTTTAAATTTCTTGTCCCATTGTCTTTGTTTAAGATCGATTTGTAATGTACGTAACTTGTAGTAAGAATGATATTAAACAAATGGCTTAAATTTCACTTTTTCGCTGAATCCAAAATATCAGTGTAGCTCTTGAAAAGTCATCGGTAAAAGAAACAAAATACCAAGTTCTCATAACCATGTATTAATTCATTATTTTGATGCAAAGTTCATAAGATCTTGAATATGAAAGAGTGGGCATGAGATTCAAACAAACATACGCTTTCAATTGATCGATGCAAAAGCATGATCGCCTTCGTAAGCAATGTGATGTCTTCTCTCAGTCAGACATCAAAATGTTTCCAATCTGATAAGCTCAAACGTTTGCATTGATTTTGCAAAAAATTTAAACTTCGCTGATACTGTCCCAATGTAAATATATTCATCTCATTGATATTGCTGGATGGCACCAGAGTAAAATAACTGTAATATTATTATTTAATATTTGAAGTATTTCTGCTCCATTCACACACATCGCTTCAGACTCTGAGGAGTTTGCTGAATCATCTCTAATTATTTTGTTGTGTTTGGCCATTAATTTTTCAATTCGATTTGATTCAACGTTTCTAGTGCAATTACTTAATTACTGTACGATTGTACCTACCTTTCCAGTAGCGTAGTAGCAGTAGCTTGAATTTGGATTTGGAATCAAAACGATGGAAGATTTCAATAACGTCTTCACTTTCTTCAAACCGAAGCCGCTAAAATCGAGTTTAGCGAGTTTAGACAAAATTGAAATTCTGATGTCATTAAATTCGGCTACTACACTCAATCAAAATTATTGATCTTCAACTTGACCATACTTTTCTTTCCTTACAGCTAAAGATAAATTTAAATGTTCTTCCTTAATGATATTGTCTTTGGAATAACAGCTAAACTCCTGATTGGCATAGCAAAATTCTCTCAACTACTCAATGAAAACTAGGTTTTCCCTCAAGCCAAAACAACTTAAGTGTTTAATTTTCTTTCCACGCTACTTGTTCACTAAATTGTAATATTTTATATTAATTGCGAGCTAAAATACCTTCAATTTTATATTATTTTAAAGGCTAATATGCTGTTTCCACTGACACTAATCACTAGATTTAGTGAAGTAGATTAAGAATAAATCTCGACTTTTCTGGGATCTATGGTAGAGAAAACGTAGTAGGTATTATACTAAACGTACTATTATTCCACGTTTTGATCTACTAATATGTACCCTAAAGCCCAGATAAGTCCAGGTTTGTTATTAATCTACTTCGCTATATCTCGTAATTAGCGTCAGTGGAAACAGCATAGGTATAACAGATTTTAGAATAAAAGGTATTCTAGACTCTACAGCCTAGACCAAGTACCTATATTTCTTCAAGTTGGTAGTAGGTATGCATGTTACTTGCATCTTCAGATTTTTTTCTGGGCTCATGTTATAACTTTATTTAAAACCCTTTTTTTATTTATTGGACTTAAACTTAAAAACATCAACAATAATTGCCCTTATGTAAATTATCAAACTGTTCACAAGACAGCTAAGTGCTTTTCAAACAATACAGCAAAAATTCTTTTAAAAATGAATTTATTATTCATTTCACATAATCACGAAACCGAAAGGTTCATAAATTTAAAATTCACCAACTTACAAAACAGGAAAACATAATAAACCTACATGACATTGTACGTATAACATTGTTCAGATAGCTAAATATCAATTTTCATGGAATTTACCACTTTTATAGTAATTAATACTTTTTTCTAGGAACTATAAAATATTTTTAGTTAAGATATGAAGATAAAATAATTTCTGTAACCCATTCAATACAAGCATACAAATTAATTCCAAAACAAACAATTCCAAAAAAAAATTACTAACACTAAAAAGGCAGCACTTACCTATTTGATAAGAAAACTCTTTTATGAGAAAGTGGTTAACCTCATAAATTATGTATTCAAATTAATTAATAAGCTCAATAAAACCATTATATTATTAATTCATAATATTAAAATACAGATTTTACAAACGCTGTATATTTTTTCGTATCTATAGATAAAGGTCTAGAAGTTGAAACATACACATACATTGTGAAACCGGCAACTCGCTGATGATGAACGTAAATAATATTTTATTAGAAATGCGATTTATTGTCATTAAACAGTTACTTACCTGTCTACCCTATTATATCAGTCAGAAATAATAAAATATTTTTGGTTTGACTGACTTTAATCTGATAATACAAATAAACAATTATTTTTATTGAACGCGAATTAATCAGGTTTATCTATATCTATAATTGGATCTCCGCCACTGTCGTTCGTTGAGATTATACTGTTATTTTCTTTATGCGCTATAAAATAAGATATCTACATGCACTTGATTCATGCATATTAATATTTAGAAAAAGTCAACGAAGCCCTTATATACGATTTAACATGCATTACAGTGGGTGGTGCTGCCAAGATTCTGGTTTTGTTAGTTTGTGCTTTCAGTCAGTTTGTATATTCCAGCTACAATTAATACACTTTTATTTCATAAGAGTGCAAGTGTCTGTTGACGCTGTATGACGCAGTGGACACTCTATATGCAACAAAAGTGCAGATGAAAGTCAGGCTTGGTTCGTATATTTCAAACGGTGTTGCAGCCATTTTTGTTAATAGCATACCGGAATTATTAAGGGATGATTTGAATCTATGGTAATCTCGATAAGAATTCATTCAATTCGCCCGCATAAAAGACAATATACTGAAACCGAATTAATTTAACTAATTTATTTACGATTTACGACAAACCTCATGATCCGATTTGATGATGATTTGACCTATAATACAGTCATTTTAGTAATATAAAACCCGAATCTGCGGAAAAATTCCTAGTGAGCTAGATTTTTGTGTACATCCTTATTTATTACGATTCTGTGAAGATGTGAAAAATCAACATTGATATCGTGCCGGCTAAAAAAGTTATGGTGGTTTTTCGTGAATATTTCGCGACCTATTGCCCAAAGTGGTCAAGGAAAAATAGTTCGTCCTGAAATTATCTAAAAAATTGGCCTTAGGAATTTTTTCTTAAACTAACCGTTTTCGGAGTAGAGGGACTAAAACGCGTTCACATTTGCTCTATTGTTTTTTCTTCTTCTATATGAAACTCGGGTGTTTTGTGATTAAAAATTGGGGGTCGATTTTAAAACGGAATAAAACAAGATATCAATTAGGTTTTATCTTTATTTGATGACCCTTTTAATGAAATTATGTGTGAAATAAAACATGGTTCAAATGGCCACCGTGGCTTTGCTGGGTGGCCCTCATTCGAAAGGTCCATTTTTTGATCACTTTGGCGCTTAAATCAGACTGAATTTGACCGATATGGCATCGATTATGTTGTTGTTGAAAGCCGTAGTGGTTTGCGGCTTATTCGAGTAGATTTGCGAATTAAGAAATCCGCACGGAAAAAGTCTAAAGGAGGCAAATCACACGTAGATGTACTAAACACAATATTTTCTAATTGTACAAAACGTTGTGGCAGCAAAGGTAGATGCAAATTAAATTGGATTGAGATGTTCAGAAATTTGTGAAATTGCCGTAGCCAATCATACTTAACTACAGAGTCAACCAATGACGAAGACTTCGATGTGTCAGACACTGTTAACGAAATCGAAACTGAAGATTTTCATATGAAAGAAGAAAAATCAATAGAGCAAATGTGAGCGTGTTCTAGAGGGACTAACCGTAAACAGTTAGTTTTAGAGAAAAATGCTTAAGGCATATTTTTTAAATAATTTCAAGACGAACAATTTTTCTTTGGTCACTATTGACCTCCGGGCAATAGGTCATATCAAAAGGATATCCCAAAAATCTAAGCTCTGCTTTTTTGGGCTAAAACTGCAGCTGGATTTTTTGTTGAACTTATGAAAACTCGAGTTTGTTGATTCTTCCTTTAAAGGGGCTCAATTTCAATAACATGTTTATCAACTTGTCATGTTGGCGGATTTGTGTAATGTGAACACTGTGCAGTGCACCAACTGTGAACAACTGTGAACCAACCTTAATTCTTAATGAAGTAAGTAAGTAAGTAATTCATTTATTTAACAGTATTTCATTACAATTTGAATAAACATAACGAATTTTAAAGCTTTGACATAGCCGTTAGCTCAGTTGGCAAAGTCTATAAAATGTTTAATTTTTATAATACAATTTTGAATTGATTTAAATGAATTGAGTCATTAAAAGATTATTTATAAATTTAATTTTAAAAACCGGAGAATAATTTCAAATCTAAGTCTTTTAACAAATCTATTGTAATGCATCGTAAAGCTGTTTTTTCCGAAGAAATTTAGTCCTTGGTGTTTTAATACTGGACAAATGCTTATAAAATGGAAGCAATCTTTTTTTTTGCTTTAATGTTGCAGAGGGTACAGAATTGCTGGAAGTTTCCGTTGTATGGACTGCCATTTGAGGTTAAAAGTTCACATCTGGATTTGAATATAAGCGATATCTCTTTATAACTCCGGGCAATAGGTCGCTTATTTCGCAACCTTTTGACCACCATAACTTTATTAGCCGGCACGATATCAATGTAGATTTTTCACATCTTCATAAGAGCACAGTAATAAAGGTGTACCTACACAAAAATCGAGCCCACTTGGAATTTATTCGCAGATTTGGGGTTTAAATTACTAAAATGACCGTATCTATTATAAAGATCTTAAGAATTTGTAGTACTTACACAAATGGAAGATCTTTTTCCTTAATCTGCTAACGACCTAGGTGTTATAACCTTTGGCTTATAAGTGCACCGCAACTGCCTAGAATATGGTCTGGTGTTTCATCTGCTCCGTTGCAGAATCTGCATGTAGGACTCTCCTTATTTTCTTGAACTCGTGCATGTTCAGGACTTCAGGTACCCAAAGAAGAGACACTTTCTTGTTCTTGTCTATTTCATTTAATCTGCCATTGCACTCCAAAATTAGTTTTGAGTTAAATGTGTAGGAGTTTAACGCTTTCAGGGCTGCCTGACTATCTGACATAATGATAATATTTTTGTAACAGTGATTCATTTCGACATTGAGTTCTGCACCCTCAGTTCTACCCTCAGCTGTTCTCGACCCGTCTGTGTACCATTTGATGGTGTTTTCTTTGAAAGAAAAGTGGTTGTTTTCATCTTTCCGTTGCCTTTTACTGCTCAATTGTATTCTATAATTTTTCACAAAGTTTCTTGTGACCATCTCTCATGCAGATCGGTTACAGCTAACATTGAAAGATTTCTGACAGAATTTTCTCATTCAAATTGTATAAAATTGAAACACAATTCAATGGAATGGATCGTTCCCTTTTTTTTCATAATACTGTAATGTGTATACACTTTATTTTATCTCATACGCTCTGTATCTCCTTCTATTGCAATGTCTAATGTGTATACGTTATTATCTCTTACACTCTGTTTAATGTACATACTACTCTTACTCTCTTTACTTACTCCTTATCACTATAACTCTAATATCATTTTATAGGAAATAAGTATGTAGCAATAAGTTTAATTGTAGTAGTAAACACTTATGTGTATAACAGTTAAAAATGAGGGGCAACATCTAGTGGTTAAAAAGAGAACTTCTGGAACATTCGGTTTAGTAGTTTCTAGAACCATTATCAGCTCTATATATACCCGATTCGAAATCGAAACGGGATAGTTGATTGTGAACTGCGATAAGTAAAGTACACTGTGTTTGAAAAGTTATAATTGAAAGTGTTGAATAAATAAGTTTGTGAGTGATTTGAATAAAGTGAATTTGTGTTTTATTTAAAAAGTGAATAAGTTTTAATTGTCGGACCAAGCCGAATATTACATTGGTGTCAGAAGTGGGATTAAAACTTATTGAGAATAAAACAGTGAACAGTGATTAAACTATTTTGTGTGAAATAGTGAAGTTAAAAATGATAAGTAAAGTTTTGAAAGACTTAACTGTCGCTGAGCTAAAGGCCGAATTAAGCAAACGTGGCTTAAGTGCGGCAGGATATAAAATCGAACTCGTAAAACGGCTACAAGAATATCTGGAAGAACAAAATGAAGACCCAGATACGTTTGCTTTCGAAGTGGAAGCAAAATCGGAAGAGGTAAATGCAAATGCCGACTTATCTAACATGATGTCACTTCTTCTAGCCAAATTCGAGCAGAATGTTCGGGAGCAACTAGAAACTCAAAACAAGAATGTTCTGGAGCAACTAGAAACTCAAAGAAACGAGCAGAAGAACGAGCAAGAGAATGTCCTCAAGCAATTAGAAACTCAAAACAAGAATGTTCTGGAGCAACTAGAAACTCAAAGAAACGAGCAGAAGACCGAGCAAGAGAATGTCCTCAAACAACTGGAAACACAAAAGAATGATGTTCTAGAGCGTTTTGATGAACAGAAAAATCTTCTAGAAGGCAGGTTTGCGGACTTCGAAGAGAAAATCAATACTCTCGACGAGTGCGTTGGAAAACAAAATGCACGTATCGAGAAAATCGACGAACAAATCGATACCATCACAAAGGAACTGGAAAAAGTGCGAAAGATGAAAGCTCGAGAACCTTCTGGTGAGTGCTCAAGGAAGAGAGAAGTGAATCCTCCAAGCTTTGATGGTCAGATACCGTGGTCAATCTACAAGAAACAGTTTGAAGCAGCAGCATTAACAAACGGCTGGGACGATGACGAAAAATACATTGCTCTTACGCTTGCCTTGAGAGGAGCAGCTGCTGAACTGCTACAAACCATCCCAGCAGAGAAGAACGGTGACTACAAAGTTCTGGTAAACGCAATCGAACAGCGGTTTGGGGATAGCCACATGACAGAAGTCTTCCGAGTACAACTAAACAACAGGGCACAGAAAAGAGGTGAAACTCTGCAGCAGCTTCAGTCAGATATCGAGCGATTAGTCCACCTGGCATACCCAACAGCTGGCAACGAGATAATAAATCAACTTGCTGTTGAAGCCTTTGTGAGAGCTGTGGGCGATATAAATCTCCAAAGGGCTATTCGCACTGCCGGGAAGCAAACACTACCAGAAGCATTGGCTTTCGCTCTAACAATGGAAGCCGCAGAACAAGCATCCCAAAACGTGCATCGCGTGAGAGAATTGGAAGTCCAAGAATGCTCTTGTCAGAAGGCTACTCTGGAAAGGAGTCAGCGAGACGGACAAGCACGATGCTGGAACTGCAACAAGACTGGGCATCTTCAACGACAGTGCAGATTACCGCGAAGAGGAACCGCATGCCAACACTGTGAACACAGAAATATGTCAACTGGTCAAAGTTACACCTACAACAATGTTGCTTCCCAAGTTGTTTCCCATCCCACCAACTTCGAGGGACCGAAGCTGGCTTCTAGTACCGATAGCTACAGAAACACCATCCAGGTTTCTCAAACGAAACGTGACAACAAGAGCCTGACCGTGGAAGCAAGTATAAACGGCAACAAATGTGTGGCTACCATCGACACCGGTGCCACGGCGTCCATTGTACGGCAGGACCTCGTTAAGAAGACATGGCTCCACAACACCAACAGCTATCGTCTAAGGACTGCAACTGGAGAAGCCGCAAAAGTTTATGGTGAGGTACGTCTTAAGATCCGGATGGCAGAGCTGGAATTCTCTCACCTGTTCCTGGTAGCAGATATATGCGACGAGTGCATTGTCGGTGTCGATTTCATGAAAGATCACGGAGTGATATTGGACATCGGGAACCAAGTCCTGAAATATCGAAACATCGAGATTCCGATGATCTATGGGATCCACTCGTATGAGACCTCGTTATCTGTGAAAACCGTCATCAAAGAAGATCTGACTTTGCCTGCTTCTTCAGAAGTATTCGTGTGGACGAAATTGAAAGGTAAGCCTGGCAGCCATCGATACCTCATGGTCGAACCAGCATCTGTAAAGTCCTCCCAAAACGTCACCATTGGGAAGACTCTTGTTAGACCTGTAAAGAACATGGTTCCCGTACGAATACTGAACATCAAGCCGTACGAAGTTAAGCTTAGAAAAGGTGAGATTGTCGGACAATGCGAATCTGTATCAGCGATAACAAGGATCAGCGAAGAAGACCCAAGGCAAACATTGAAGTCCAAAGAGCTGAACTCCATAAAGACGAACATTCTCGAGTCCTCTAATCTTGGCCAACAACAACGAAGAACTGCAGAAGGTCTCCTCGAAGAATTTGCAGACATCTTTTCATCATCGCAAGGGAAATATGGCAGAACACAACTGGTTCAACATCGAATCAACACCGGGGATGCAAAGCCGATTCGTCAACCTGCAAGACGCCTTCCACTAGCCAAACAAGGTGAGGTTGAAGAACTGATAACCACCATGAAAGAAGAGGGTCTTATCGAAAACTCAAAAAGCCCTTGGGCGTCTCCAGTGGTCCTGGTAAAGAAGAAAGACGGATCAACCCGCTTTTGCGTGGACTATCGAAGGTTGAACGATGTGACCAAGAAAGATAGCTACCCTCTGCCTAGGATCAGCGATACTCTGGACGCAATGGAAGGAGCACAATGGTTCTCAACTTTGGACCTGAAAAGTGGATACTGGCAAGTAGAAATCCATCCTGAAGACAAAGAGAAGACAGCGTTCTCGACAGGAAACGGATTGTGGCAGTTCAAAGTGATGCCTTTTGGACTGTGCAATGCTCCAGCGACTTTTGAGCGCCTTATGGAATGCGTCCTGCAAGGACTCACTTGGAAATCTTGCCTGGTCTATTTGGATGACGTCATCGTATACGGGAAAACATTTGACGAACATTGTACAAATCTGAGAGCCGTGTTTCAAAGACTTCGAGAAGCCCACCTCAAGCTCAATCCAGAAAAGTGTTCACTCTTCAAAACCGAAGTGAAATACCTGGGACATATCATCTCATCCCAAGGAGTTAAGACGGATCCTGATAAGGTTGACACCGTGAAGAATTGGCCAACACCACAGGACAAACATCAACTCCGAAGCTTTCTGGGTCTAGCCACCTACTATAGGCGCTTCGTCAAGAATTTTGCTGAGATCGCCAAGAGTCTACATCAGCTAACGGAAAAGGGAAAGCAGTTTAAATGGTCAGGTGAGTGCGAGCGCAGCTTTCAAGAGCTCAAGCAACGCTTGTGTAATGCACCAGTGCTGACCTACCCGACTCCAGGAAAACCGTTCATCATTGATGCTGATGCCAGCAATGTCGGGATTGGTGCTGTATTGTCACAGGTACATGATGGCGAAGAAAAGGTGGTTGCCTATTACAGCAAGGTACTCTCAAAGTCGGAAAGAAACTATTGTGTGACCAGAAGAGAACTTCTTGCACTGATTTTGGCAACAAAGCACTTCCATAAGTATCTCTATGGACAGAAGTTTCTCCTCCGAACCGACCATGGAGCACTAAACTGGCTTTTGAATTTCAAGAATCCAGAGGGTCAAGTGGCGAGATGGATTGAGAGGCTGCAGACGTACGATTATGAAATTCAACATCGGAAGGGGAAGCTTCACTCAAATGCTGATGCACTGTCTCGGAGACCATGTAAGCAAGACTGTAAGCATTGCAGACGCCAAGAAGAAAAAGAAGTGGTTACTGTTCAACGAACCAGAACCGATCCCATTTATGGCTGGAGCAACGACGAGTTGAGGAAGGCTCAACAAGAGGACCCAGATATTGAACCCATCCTCGCATGCAAGGAACACCAGGAAAAACCAGAATGGGCCGATATCTCCGACAGAAGTCCGGCTCTAAAGGCCTATTGGGCACAGTGGGACTCATTGCATGTCCAAGAGGGTGTCCTTCGACGTAAATGGGAATCAGCAGATGGAAAGTCCTATGTAATGCAGCTAGTCTTACCGAGATCGAAGATTGTGGACGTTCTGCGAGAGATGCATGATGGAGTTTCGGGAGGCCATCTAGGAGTAAACAAGACGCTAGAAAAGGTTCGACAACGATTCTATTGGCTACATGCAAGGGAAGATGTCGAGAAGTGGTGCCGAAAATGTGATACCTGTGCTGCCACCAAAGGCCCGAACAAAAAGAATCACAGCCAAATGCAGCAGTATAATGTCGGATCACCCTTTGAAAGGATTGCAATAGACGTGGCGGGTCCATTTCCGGAAACAAATAATGGAAATCGTTATATTCTGGTCGTCATGGATTACTTCAGCAAGTGGCCTGAAGCATACGCCATACCGAATCAAGAAGCCAAAACAGTCGCAGACCAAATTGTGTTCAACTGGGTGAGCAGATTCGGTGTTCCATTAGAACTGCATTCCGACCAGGGAAGGAACTTTGAATCAAACATATTCCAGGAAGTTTGTGGGCTTCTTCACATTAAGAAGACAAGAACAACACCACTCCACCCACAATCTGATGGCATGGTCGAACGGTTCAACCGAACCCTGAAGGAACATCTTTGCAAAGTTGTGGACGACAACCAGCGAGATTGGGATCGACACATTCCACTATTTTTGATGGCGTATCGAAGTGCAAGACATAGCTCAACTGGCCATACACCGTCTGAGATTTTAATGGGAAGGAACATCAGACTGCCGAGCGAAATCAAATTTGGATGTCCCACGTCGGAACCGCAAGCCGAGGATGTCTACTTGGATGACCTCAGAGAAAGACTCCTTCAGATCCACGACGATACCAGGTCAAAAATTAAGATGTTCAGTGACCGAATGAAGACACGCTACGATATACGAGCGACAACAACAGAGTTCCAAGCAGGAGATCGAGTGTGGCTTTACAATCCCCATCGACAAAAAGGGTTGTCACCGAAACTTCAACGGGACTGGGAAGGTCCATATACAGTGATTAGCAAAATCAACGACGTCGTGTACCGGATACAAAAGGGAGTCAGAGGTAAACTTAAAGTCGTACATCGCGACCGACTACATCGCTACAGTGGTGATGAAGATGATGGATTTGTTCGGGACGATCAATCCTAAGGAGGGGGCAATGTAATGTGTATACACTTTATTTTATCTCATACGCTCTGTATCTCCTTCTATTGCAATGTCTAATGTGTATACGTTATTATCTCTTACACTCTGTTTAATGTACATACTACTCTTACTCTCTTTACTTACTCCTTATCACTATAACTCTAATATCATTTTATAGGAAATAAGTATGTAGCAATAAGTTTAATTGTAGTAGTAAACACTTATGTGTATAACAGTTAAAAATGAGGGGCAACATCTAGTGGTTAAAAAGAGAACTTCTGGAACATTCGGTTTAGTAGTTTCTAGAACCATTATCAGCTCTATATATACCCGATTCGAAATCGAAACGGGATAGTTGATTGTGAACTGCGATAAGTAAAGTACACTGTGTTTGAAAAGTTATAATTGAAAGTGTTGAATAAATAAGTTTGTGAGTGATTTGAATAAAGTGAATTTGTGTTTTATTTAAAAAGTGAATAAGTTTTAATTGTCGGACCAAGCCGAATATTACAATACAAAAACACATTTTCATAATAAAAGAAGAACATACATAGAATACCAATCCTTTGTTTTGACAAGAAAAAATTACAAAAATGTGATTTTGACTTTTTTTTTCTTATGAGATGGCCGTTTGTAATCAATTAATCACTTATGTATGAATATTCCTTTTCAATTGAGAGGCTTGTGATAATGTTAACGTTTTTGTAGAAAATGTGTAAAAGTTATCGTCTGAGAGCTAAAAATACGTTTTGGCTATTTTTTGTAGTTATACCTATCGAAATTCTGCACCTATGGAAAAAACTAAATGTCTTAATAACACTGTGGTGGCGTACAAAATGTGGGCTACTACTACAGTATTACTATACTACTTAAATTCAGCATACGCGTTCGAGTAGACTGACTTAATCGTTTAGCCACTTAAGATAGAACAAATATTATTAAGTGCTTATACTGTTTGAGAGTGAACATCTTGTTCATGATAAACGTCATACCTATCATAAATGTTTTAAGAAATCATAAGATCAATCTTATCGGTCAATAACAACAACGGCTAGGTTTTCGCTATTATTAGCATCTTAAATCGGTAAAAATGAGCAGACAAACTTTTTTCCATTCAGAAATGTCTGAATGTGACGTATTTTGATATTGTCTTACGAGTTCTTTTTTTATCTTATCAAATTCAACAGAAGCTTGTAGCGAACCTTGAACTTCCTCTTGATTTCAGTTGGATAGTGTTCAATTTGTATGTGTGCCTGTGCATGTATCTGTAGAGAGATGATAGAAGATTAAATTAAGCAAGCAAATACGTTGTTTTCATGCAAACATAGAACCCACTTTTGGTCCATAATAAAGCATTTGAGATGGCTGCCAAATAAAAATTGACATTTGTGTAAATATCCAATCGATTTATTCTGAATTTTTAAACTTTCTATAATTTTTTTTTAATGGTTTAATGTGTTTGCGTAGAAAAAATATTTTATTCGATATTGCACTGTCAATCACAACTCAAAGAATGAGTTTCGACTGAGCGACACGCCCGCAACGTTTCATATCATAAGGATATCCCAAATATCAAAGCTGTGCTTTTTCGGGCGAAAACTGCAGCTGGATTTTCTGTTGAACTTATGAAAACTCTCGAAATTCGAGTGTGTTGATTTTTCCTTTAAAGGGGCTCAATTTCAATAACATGTTTATCAACTTGTCGTGTTGGCGGATTTGTGTAATGTGAACACAACTGCGAACCAACCTTAATTCTTAATGACATTCTGACATTTGTTTGCGAACACACCCTGCACACAACAGCTGTTCGACACCACTTTGATTTAACGTTTATTTTAAAACGTTAACCACTTTAATTTTTATTTTTTTATTCTTGTTTTCAACAATTCCAGTACAGAATATTCTGCACATAATTTGCTTTCGTTGAATATGTAATTTAGACCGCATCAAGAGTGTACCATAAAAATAGTGTTAGCCTTTTTATTATGTGATGATGTAGGTATGTATGGTAAACTGGGGCACATTCGTCAGTTTTTTGTTTATCATACAATATTTTCGTTGTTTATAAATAAAATATAATTTTTTTTGGCTCATGATGTAGATTCAATATTTGTCTTCAATTTAAAGAAGAAAAAGTGTTTATTTTACTTATCAAATTTCAATGCTAGCGGTTTTGCAATTTCATTTTTTTTTAACGAATGTGCCCCCGACCGGGGCAGTTTCGTCACTCAATGGGGTACATTGGGCATTGAAAATAACTTTAAGAAATACATGAAAAGTTTGTTCAAAGAGATCTTATTTCTGCCTAAAAAGGAAATTTGATCAAAACAAAAGTAAATATATATAAGCCGTGTTTTATTGGGAACTTAGCTCAGCTCAGCAATAGAAATTACATGTCAAACAACAACAACCGAAAGCTAAGTAAAAATAAGTTAGGAATTTTAGTTAGGAATTTCCTGAGGATAAGGTTCCAGCAATTCGACACTAGAGTTTTTCGTTGTGTTTTTCGTTTATTGTTTGGTTGGGTTTTGGCATTTGATATAATCACATGTCAAAACCTTTTGAATGAAAATAGTTATTCACAATAGCAACTCATGTAAAAAAAAATTGCTTGCTCATGTAAAAAAAATAGTTTCCTAAAAAGGTCTCAAGATGGCGTTGGAAAGGTTTAGATATCTGATAATCTGGTGAATTTAAGGACGCCATTTTGTCAAAATGTCAACTCTATGTAAAAAAAATGGCTTTCTCTGCCTCTAACTAGGTGGCGACACTTTTTGATAGTACCTATCAAATATATATACAAAAGGTGAACGAAACTCAGTTTAAAACTGACTATAGCGTTTTATTGGAATTCCTATTGCTAAGCTAAGCTAAGTTCCCAATAAAACACGGCTATAGAAACTTTTTATTGTTAGGACTAATGATCTGGGGAAGCTTCCGATCGCAAACCTTGGAGTATGTCTCTGTCGTGGGTACACAAAAACTGGAGGCAAGGGTTCCCAATTGCATTTATGATGCCTACAACGACGACGAGAGTGCCTCATTCAGCCGAAGTGACCTGGCAACAACTTCTCTGACCTTTTTGGGTGAGCACCTGTTACCAAGTTATTAAAAATCGTTCAAATTTAAAAATCAATCAACATCAAGTATCATTTTACCTTTGGTGTATCCAACACGGTCGTTATTCCGGATTCATCCAGGTTGTAGATATCTTTTGGAAGAAAACTATATTTCTCATAAAGCTTCTGAAGATTGGTGAAGTAAATTTTGACTTCTTCTTTATTAAGCCCTTTAACTCGAGCCACGCTTATGTTTTCTGGCTCTCTTAATGAAATGGTTGGATTCCGCTTTAAGAACCCATAAAGCCAATCTTCGGAAGCTTGCTTTAGTGAATTCCAATTGCTTGGATATGACAAGTTATTTTTGATTGCAAATTCATATGCAAGTTTTCGGAATGCGAAATAAGTTAAACCAAAGTGGTAGAACGCAGACTTTGACATAATATTGAGAGTTCTTCTTCTTGAACTTTTGTGAATGTTTGTTGAGAGGTGTACCTACTTAGATTGAAACTTGGATTCGTTTTCGGATTCAGAATCCGATGATCCTCTCAACGGATCTCGTTTTTTTAGCCTAGATTGTAGGGTCTGTCGTTTTATGTCATATTTCCTTGCGGCAGAAGAAATCGTTTCTCTTTTCTTTACAATATCCTGAATCGCATTTCGGACCGAATCTTCACTTATGTTTGTTCTATTTGATTTTTTCTTATATTTTCGAACCATATCTGCAGAAACAAGACATTTTTGTAAAATCCGGGGTACATTCGGCATCTGCTGAATGTCCCCCAACAAAAGTGACGAATCTACCCCAATTGCTCAAAGCAAGCAATTATGGTCACATTTCAATCACAGATGCATTAATTATTTTTTTTTTTAACTAAAATCCACTTCCTTACTCATTTTACTACATAATCAATGAAACTAGGATTATCTACACTTAATTTTTCAATATAAAATTCACTTACTTATCAAACAGCTGAAATTATAACGTAGATCATAAAACACACGAAACTGCACAATACAACATACAACTATTTTTGACGCGAACCTGCAAATGTCAAACTTAGAGCGTGTTCATGGCTTTAGTAAAGGATGCGTTCAGTGTTATTTTTAATTCTTAATTCAAAGTGCATCCAGTCAAAAAACGACTGTGCCGAATGTGCCCCGATGACGAATGTACCCCAGTTTACCATATACAGGGTGATTCACGAGCGTTGTGCCAAAAAGCTAGAGCGTGTAGGTTGAGTTGAGACAAGAAAAAAATCGTATGGGAGGGGGGGGGGGGGGTCTATTCCCCCCCGTTTAGCCGGGAGGGGCAATTTTCTGAAAAATTGACTTATTTTGTAAAAAAAATATTTAAAATCAACGGCTTAGTTTACAACACCGTGCTATACCTTTTTAAAAAGCTAAAAACTTCTTCTTTCACTTTGTTTTTAAAATAAATTGTTTTAACGAATAGTTTTAAAAAAATAAATTTTCAAAATCAAAATTAAAAAAAAAAGCCAAAAAAATTTTTTTGAACTAATTTTTTTCAAAATTTTATGTAATTAAGTACTGATTTTGTTTTAAAATTTCAATGTTTTCGTTAATTTTTAGTCGAAAACAGAAAATCGGATGCAAATATGTCTTTTCGTTTTTGAGAAATTAAAAAAAAAACCAAAATCACTTTTTTCTAAGAAAATCTCTGTTTTTATTTTTACCTATCTGGACTTTTAGTATAATTTACTAGTTTAATTTATAAATTTAATTTTTTGTAATTGGAGTTTTATGAGGACTCAATAAAGTAGAAAAGTATTGGATTTTCCCTGGATTAATCATTTTGTTCATTGAAAACGTCTGCCATTGACCTTTCACTTCTAGCTCTCCGTGCTCTCGTCGGCGGATTCTTGAAAACATGCTACGACTTGGGTGCCATCTATTGGGATATCTTTCAGCGTAGAGTCTTTCGGCTTCCCGATCTCGACAACAAGTTAAACCGTAGCAGAAGTTCCTGTCCGCTAACTCTTCTCGAACATATGAGTTTGTTATTGTTATGTGTTGATGAATTAATATTTAAATTGTAAATGGTTGTTAAGTAAATATGCGATGCCTTTTATTAACCTTTAGGTTGTTAATTATTTTTTCATTCAAGAAAATTTGCGGTTTAATTATCTTAAGCCCCCAGCAGGTAGAACCCTTCGCCGGCGAGTGGCCGCGGCCCCAGGTATAGTAAAAAAAATTGCAGGTCAGTTTTCAGACGTTATCAATGAATAAAATGGTTAATCCATTGAAAATCCAATACTTTTCTACTTTATTAAGTCGTCATAAAACTCCAATTACAAAAAATTAAATTTGTAAATTAAACTAATAAATTGAACTAAAAGTCCAGATAGGTAAAAATAAAAACAAAGATTTTCTTAGAAAAAAGTGGTTTTGGGTTTTTTTAATTTCTCAAAAACGAAAAGACATTTTTGCATCCGGTTTTCTGTTTTCGACTAAAAATTAACAAAGACATTGAAATTTTAAAACAAAATTAGTACTTAATTATACAAAATTGTGAAAAAAATTAGTTCAAAAAATTTTTTTTGGCTTTTTTTTTTTGAAAATGTTGAGTTTGAAAATTTATTTTTTTAAAACTATTCGTTAAAACAATTTATTTTAAAAACAAAGTGAAAGAAGAAGTTTTTAGCTTTTCAAAAAGGTATAGCACGGTGTTGTAAACTAAGCCGTTGATTTTAAATATTTTTTTTTACAAAATAAGTCAATTTTTCAGAAAATTGCCCCTCCCGGCTAAACGGGGGGGGAATAGACCCCCCTTCCCATACGATTTTTTTCTTGTCTCAACTCAACCTACACGCTCTAGCTTTTTGGCACAACGCTCGTGAATCACCCTGTATATATGAACCTTTAATTGTTCAATTAGTAAGGAACATAATCTAATTAGAAAAAAAAACAAATTTTAAGGGATAAAAAATCCCCCATATACAAGCCAGTGGCGCAAATTTATAGTCAGATAAAGTAGACTTTAAAATTATTTTAGTCGATACTAAGCTGATACTATAGTTTTTGACAATTATAGTCGAATTAAAACCAACTTTAAAGTTAGTAGCTCGTGCAAAAATTAATACCGAGGAAAGTACCTTTTATCTTTTAATATCGACTTCAATGTTCTGTGGAGTAGAATGTTTTCAAATAGTTTATTTAAAGTTTTTAATATATTTGATGATTATGAACTTTTTCGAAAACCGAAAGTGTATTAAAACCAGGCAAATCCTTTTGATGAACTCGACGAAGATGAATTTTACTCTCGATATAGGTTTGATAAGATCACTTCTGATCGAGAAACTTTGTCAAATCGTGGACTTCCTTACCTGCATCCCTATAAGTTCTTATCACTCTTCATTTTCTTGGAAGGTGATATATTGAGTTATCGTAAGGAATAGATTTATTATTCCAGATTTTCAAGACACTTGCTACTTGCATGTTGTCCAGCGGATTAACTTCGGTTCGTTGCCCCTGTCCTAAATAGTAATACATATATGTAGTTGAAATGTGCTTCTGGATCAATTGCCTTAAAATTTCCTTTTCGTCGTGCTTCATGACTCCAATTAGGCTCCCTTCCAAGTTTTTAATACATTTTTCTATAAATAAATCAGAACAGTTTGGAACATCAAATGTGTCAATGAACACCAAAAAACTGTACCTACTTTTCTGTTCCAAACTGTTCCAAAGTGTGCAGAACAGTGTCGCTGAACATACCTAAATTGTATTTAATTGTGTAAAACAATCGCTCTTAAACTGTATTTGATTTCCCAAACTGTATTTTTTTTGGTTTGTTCGACTAAAATGCATTGTGTGTGCAACGTTACGCTTACACTAGTTACAGGCAGGTTACAAAATGTCTATAATTTGATATGAAATTATAAGCTGGTTTTAAATTTAAAATGTTTTTAACTAGTATCTACTAAAGTTAGGAGGTGACTATAAATTTGCGCCAGTGTGTTTATATAATCTCAGGTGTAAATCCACATTTCAAACATATATATTTTGTTCTTGTTTGACGTCACAAGCGCTGTTATTTTCCTACAAGCAGTTAGTAAATTTGTTAATCATTGAAAACTCCCCCCTTAAAAATGAAATCAAAACCTTAATAAATTGATCTTGTCGCTATAAAGCATAATTTATTTACTCTACAATAATATTGAAAATTGACATGTTCATAACATGGTCGATAATTGATGCATTGTAATTTTGTATACAAATATTTACTTATAACAACCGTCATACTCATCTGTTACTACTGTACTGCCAAATTCGACAAGTCATCTGTTTGATTTTTGTTCGAAATAATTTATTGGTCAAAATAATTAACATCTTCGATTTATGACGCTATTTGGGGTCATTCTTTCCATATTGAGGACAAATGGCCGTGTGGGATATCCCCTTTTCTTAGAAGATAGTTGGAATTAATTTCATTGAATGGGAATCTGAGTTTTTCGCACCCAGTCATCGTCAGTTATGTGTTACTTTGTGTATGTTTTTTAATTCTTTATTTGATAACTTGATATAAATTTATGTTTCAATATTTTTTAATGCAAAAGAACAACAAAAATAACTATACCGCTCATAATTGGATATAATAATGGGAAGCTGTGTCCATTAAATTGTTCTATTGTTTTGTTTGCATATTAGAGAAAAGAACTAAATTGCAATTTTGTTCATGACTTTTGTCTTAATTTTATTCAATTAAAAGCTATTCCTTCCGCATATCGGCCATGAAAATTAATATATTCCAGAATCTCTTAATAAATTCATTCTTGTGACTGTTGGAAGATCTTTTCTGATTTTTTTTTTCACATAACTTTCTTCGATGTTGTGTTGGTTTTCATTTAAATCTAAAGACTAGCACCTTACAGGTATGCTGAATATATTTTATAAATGGTTATAACATTTTTATCAAACTTGTCAGCTACAGCAAATATTTGAGAAATGTCATTGTTATCAATGTTATCATCATCAGAAATAGTGGTGTACCATTTACAACTGATAATTCTTGGTCGAATGAGCTTTGGTCATAGAACTAAAGTCGGATATTTTTCATCCAACAACCGATTGCTGTCTAACTTTGGATTTATATCCATTTCTCCTTGTCACAACCTCATATGATATTATAGTATGAAAAGCGTCAAAAACGACCACCCAAGACGGTTATTTGAGTCATTAACTCGGCTTACTTAAAAATTATTGGACGAGGGTCTGGTCGAGTTGTGAACCCAGATATTAACCAGACGCTATTTGTTGGAGATTGATATTTCATCAACATCCTCAGATTGCAATACCAACGTTATATTTATACAGTTAAGGTCCTTAAACTAGCATTATTCACTTAACTGTTTTTCACTTTACTTAAATACTTTACTTAACAAATGCTCTGTATCAAATACGTTTTGTATTTTATTAATTTATTAATATTTTATTTTCACTCTTAAATCATCGTTCAATCAATAAACATCGTTTCTATTATATCTTCGTTAATCTATTTCCTTCTAGAAATCTTCTGACGAACAATATTTCACACTATTGTGGAGGCTTTATGCCCAAATATGGACATAATTGACTGAGAAACATTTTCATATTTTTGATTGGAAACAAACAAAACCCCAACTCCAGAGGTTTTTCAAAATAGCGAGATAACAACTCATACAAAAAAACGTAAAAAAACAAAACAAAAAGTAAAAAAAGCTTACATAAGAAAAATCTATTTAAAAAACACGTATACGCCCGAGTGTACATGTTCACTGCATCCGTAGAAAAATAAGAAATCCTTACATATTTTATAAAAATGGATACATGTTTGTTTGTTTGTTTGTTCTTATGTTCAGTATAGACTCCTAAGAGGCCTTACAGATATTTATGAAATTTTCTTGGTAAACATGTTTTAAGGGATGGTTCGTGTGAAAAAAGAGTTCGGTAATACTATACAGAATAGTTGAAAAACTGGAAAAATCAAACATAGATCGAAAACAATTTGTCCAATTGTGCGACTCTTCCGTCTTCCATTACTACACTATATCAAAGATCTGCGAAGTTATTTCCCGTGGCAAGAAACATTAGCGTTACCGCAAGTCTCCCGTATGGTGGGGTGATTGTAGTTCTAAGATGAGTAGGTACATTGTTTTTTTTTAGTGACGGGGTTACTAATTCCAGCAAATATCCGTTATTTTCACCGCTCATTTGAAAACAGCTTTTGCAGTCTTCTGCTTCCGAGGGCTGAATTATTCTCGATCAAAAATGCAATGTGATAACGATAACATTTGTCGCTTTAAAATCCATATTTACATCCACTTTTTTTTGATTTTTTATTTAGATTCGGTAACTAGATTATTGACATTGACATTACAGTACTTCGCACATGAATTATACGAACTACAGACACATAGCAGCACTGGCGACTTAGGCCATCGGCTGGGAATGAAACAAGACTGAAAAAACGGTTTCTGCTTGGTGCGCATCGTTTTGGGCTCTTCACATATATAATACTAGCAGTTGCCCGCGACTTCGTCCGCCTGTCCCTCGTCCACCGGCCAGATGTGCGTCTTGAGATGTGCATCATGTGCCCGTTGGAATTTTGTTTTTAAGTTATTTTAAAATTTTATAACAGTCTTTTCCTAACAGACTATTCCTAAGTCGAAATTCTCCTTAACTTGAAGCCTACAAATGTATAATTTTCCACGTTTTATAGAAACGCTTTTCGCTCATGCTCTTATATATACATATATTCAACACAAAAAGAATTCTTCAATTTGATTTAGCAGTTCCCGAGGTCAGCGCGTTCAACCAAACAATAGAAGCCTTCAAAAATGAATATTTGTTGCCGTTTTTGCAACATTTTTTTCTGATGCTCCGCTCCTATTGGTCGCAGCGTAATATTATACATATAATTTCAAGCCTTCCTCGATAAATGGACCAATCAAGACAAAAAGAATTGTTCAATTTGACTAAGCGCGTTAAAACCCAGAGAAATGAATATTCGTTTTGTTAAGTTACCTAAAGCCTTCCTCGTTTAATAGACTATCCAACACAAAAAGAATTTTACAATTCGAACCAGTAGTTCCTAAGATTAGCGCGTTCAAACGAACAAACTCTTCAGCTTTATAGATTAGCAATAGATTTTTTAGGCTGAAGGGAGGCTTTTGAGAAAAACATGATGTAAATAATGTTATAGTTTGGTCGAGATTTATTTACGAATCCAAAACTTGCCATTCAGTACTTAAAATAAAAAAAGCAGCACTTGTTCATACTTATTTTATTATGCAAATTATCTAGTTCTTACATCTAGGTATAATGTAAAAGTACGTGATTTGATTTCTTTATTGAAATTAATTTTCTGAATAACTTTAATTTGAATAGTAATAGTTTATTGATTTAGGAAATTGAAACTACGTACTACTTATATATCTCTAAATTCCGAATGTTAAGTCCTATTTGAATCTGTATCTTCCCCAACTTTGAATAATCCAATTAATTTAACTCATTATATGACAATAATTCTCATTTCATTCCACTCCACCTGCGTGCTACTGCTACACCCTTCCATGGTACACTTTAACAATGCTTATAAATTTATTATTATTATTATTTTGATGAAGGCCCAGAGAGCAATTTCGTCTTTGATGATTGATGAAAAAGCAAGCATAATAATTAACGTAAGGAGAAAAATTATAATTTATGTTATTTTATATCTTACAATAACATAGGGTAAAGTCTGATGAGATGGCACTTATTGCACATCTCCCACTTTATGATTTTTTTCCCAAGCTTTTAGGGCAGCCTCTGAAAGCTTTGAGTGGATGAAGTCAAAACCCTTATAGCCCACAGAAATAACAGAAATACAGAAATTATAGTTGAACCTGGCCTTCACTCTTCGGAGCTGTCGCGCCATCCCTATATTGTTAGATTTGAAGCAACAAGTTTATTAAAGCATCTGTGAAGCGTGTGCAGCTGCTAAAATAATCAACACCGTCTTATCATTTTAACAACAATAAAATTAGAAAGCATTATGTTTTTGTATTTGCTCATTGAATGGAATGAGCAAGTGTGTTTATTCGTGTCATTTGGAATAACAGATCGAATGTCAAAAAGGGGATAAGGTACCAGAAAAATTAATCTACTTATTTTTGTTATAGGCAGCAGTAGCACATTATTTCTTTTTTTTTTGAATTGCCAGGAAAAGCCAGGAAGCTCCCGGGGCAGATACGTTGTCGTAGGAAGTAGCAGGAAAACACTTGGCTATTCCTTTCATTATTTTTTAAAAGATTGCTTAACGGACCTGACACTCAAAACACCAATTGATGATATGAGAGGATGACATTTTTAGTCAAACAACTCATGCACGTGTTTCTTACAACACATTAATCACTAGTGCAAGAAAAAAAAAAAACAAAGAAACAATGGGGTGTCAAATAACCTAAAATTACCCTATATTCACTAATAAAGGTTCTCAAGATACAAGATATCTTTTAGGGAAATATGGTTGACGAGAATTGATGGTTTCATTTTGAATCGTGGTGTCATAGATAGTGTGTCATTGTGGTTTTAGCGGACTCTGATATTTCTTTTCAATTTTGAGTTTAAAACCATTTAAACTTAAAATATTGTGAGGAAGTTTGTATTTTCGGAGAACAACGGTAGTTCTTGTTAAACAAAAAAATGAAAAGTGTATGTACTATGCTTACGCTTCTTTCGGGCTTGACTTTTAAGACTTAACTTAACATAATTTTCAAACAAACGTGCAACGGATTTTTGTTAAATTCGTCTGTCTACGATATTTGTTCGGTCGTTGATGGCAGCTATATAAGTATGTATAATTGTATACATATAAGGATTACATACTTACATTGTCTTTGTGAAAAAGTGGTTATTGTTGAATGTAAGAATTTAAGACTTGTAAACCAGCCCAAGTGTTTGAGCAATTGCTTTCATGCTTAAATCGGTTATTGTTTTTGTCCCAGAAAAAATAAACACTTTTGTTGTCATTTCGTTGTGCTTAAACGGCCATTTCTGAACTTTGGACAATGTCATAAATGTCCAAAGTAAATTTGTCAATGTTTGCAATACTCTCAGCATAGCCATAATGTAATTTTGCCTGTATTGACTGGACTCTCGTTTTTTTTTTTAATTACTCCTCGATCAACAAAATGTAGTTGTCTATAGGTATATGGATTTTCAGTGACAAAGGACACTACTATTCTGCACAGTTTAGAACAGAAAAGTAGGTCCAGCTTTCTAATGTTCATTGTGACTCTGATGTCAATTAAGTTTGTATAGAACAGTTGATGTGTTTAAAGCCCGTATGATACTACATTTTTTTTCTCTATTTTTTCATCATTAAAAATGGAACAAGAAAGAGTAAGCATTTCTTTAACTGATTTCTCTATAAGTGCGAGTGTGTACTCACTACTGTAATTAATGGGAAATTATCAAAAAAAATCATTAAAAATGTAACCTGAACTACATTTTTAATGAGCTAGTCTCTATTTTTTTGACACTTTTACATTAAAGTGTGCTCGAGAAATTTTTTTGACGAATGTCTCCCTGTTTGTCATTGTTCAGACATAATCAAATGACGACTATCAAATTGAAGTTGTTGGAGAAGAAAATGTGTGGTTGGGGGCTTGACTGCAGTTGAATGGTGAATCTGTTTTCTCGGTTAAACTTTTTCAAACGGATAGAATTTAAGTTTAAGCACAAATTTTCACAATTCGAACAATATTTTCGACGGAATCAAAAAAATAAAAAAACAAAGAAATTTGACAAATAAAAACATGAAATTTGAATTTTGAAATTGTGATTTCTTTCTCTGTCTTTATAAAATTATGTTTTCTCTCTTTATTGAAGCTGACATTTTCATGTTATTAATGCTTGAATAATGAAGAAAAAAATGTAGTATCATATGGGCTTAATGAATCTGTTCCGAACAGAAAAGAACAGGAAAGATCCAACAAGTACAAATTTGTGTGTTCCATAAGGAAAAACCTTGCCCCAAACTGTTCTACAATCTGTCATTTTGTGTTCCATAAAGTTGTCCAGATCAATTAAGTACAATTTTTTTGTTCCTACTTTTTTGGTGGGGCAGCTTTGTAAAAACTATCAAATGTCAAAATTTCAAATGCCAAATTATTTTTTTTCTTATCTTAGTGGTTAGGTGCATTGGCTGCTTGCTAAGCAGAACGTCCGTCGTGGGTTCGAGCTTTGTATATGGATTTACCTAGTACTATCAAGAATGGTTTTCGAGCAAGCAAGCAGAGAACACACATTACAAACTAATGTAAAAAACTGTCAAAAAACTGTCAAACCAAGCAGAAAACCATTCTTGATATTACCTGGTAAATCCATATACAAAGGGTTCGAGTCCTATTCGTGCCCATATTTTTTATTTCATCTTTCACGGGCACTGCCTCCTTCGAAGAACTGATAATACTTCCAAGAGTATCAATCTGTCATGAAAAAGTGCTTCTCAACCTTGCCGTTCGGAATCGGCATTAAATTAAAGGTCCCCTCAATTCTTCACACGCACCCAGAATTCTTGATGAGAGTAAGCCACTTAGGCCTTTGCTCTTCAAGAGCTGTCGCGCCACTCTATTTATTTAATCAAACAAATATTTGAAATTATTTCAATTGACAAATTTTCCGAAGAAGTAAAAATATTACTATACTCCCAATCCCAAGTAAGCATTTCTCTCAAAAATATGATGAGCTATTCAGTATCTTGTTTTCAACAAAAGAAAATGTTATTCTGTTTGATTTGACTTGCAATATTTATTTAACAGCTGCTTGAAAACTGTCAAAAAGTTAAAACAGGGAATTGATCTTTTCTGTTCTAGCTTATTCTGACAGTTTTTATTTACTTGTGCTGTTCTGCGCTGCTCTGATCCGAGTTTTCTTCATTAAACAGTAATAGTTTTGATTGGAACAATTAAGTACAATGTTAGTTAGAACAGAATAGATCATTGTGACATTCCTCATGAAGGTTTGGTTTGTTTTGTTGTGCTGTGCTGTGTTGGCTCTTTTCTCGATGAACAAAGTCTATAATTTCCTGTCCTTTGCTGACTAGGTTTCCTTCACTTAGATACAAAAAAAAAAAAAAAAAAATTGTTTCGGGATATGATCTCTCCCACAAACTTTGTTTTATTTTATACTTATTTTTTGCTCATGATTTTCATTACATCTTTCCATATCCTTTTTCATGCAACGGATTTTTCTTCTTGGCTGGTTGAATTTTATGGCAATCCGATACTCATTCCATACACAGTTGATTTCTGATGCGGGTGGGTTGGAGTGTGTACGGTACGGTGCGGCAGCGAAGAATTTATCACATAGACCTTGGGCTTCTCGCAGGGGAAGGGTGAGAGTCGAATTCTCCAACACTGAACTCTGAAGGTTGTAAGAGACATTTTCTTGGTAGACTTCTCACCATGCATCGGCATCAGGGACGTGTGAAAATTAATTTTTTGTAGCACCTATAGTGTAAATAGATAAAAATTTCAGTCGACGATGGTTATTCAGCTTAAAATCGATGACCTTGGCTTTAAGTCATTTCCGACGAATCCGTGTCCAATTCTTTTTCTTTGTTTTACCTGATAAAATCTCCATGATCGCGATAAGGTTTGCCGCATGAGGACAGATTCAGATTCCACTTCGGGCGGATTTTTTTTATTCCAGATCAAGTCATAGCCTATTGTCCCATTCGGGTCTGGTTGCAATTTGGAGGTATAAGAATTCCTTTTATAACCTCCAAGGCCCTATGTTAAAAGCTGCAAATAAAAAACGACTATTCCATTCTTATTCCACGGGTTAAATATCTCATTAAAAATAACAATTTGCTCCTTTTGGAAATTTTGTTGTTGTACTTGACTACCGATTTCTTTTTTATTTTATTTTTTATTTCTTCGCTAAACCACAGTCCATGGGGGAATAAGTTTGTGAACATCAGTTAAAAGAAGTTGTATTTTATCAATAGCATTTTCCACTAAGTCCACAGAATAAAGTTTAATCCTTCGTTATTTTGTGTCTATTAATTTGGCTGTAGAATTTTAAAATCTGTACTTAAATGCTGTACCTAAGTCTATTTTTCTGAATGTATGTATGTTTGTTCACCATCTTCTCTTTCTTTTATTTACAGATCAACACCAATTTTCCCTAGCTAAAAATGCTCAAAAGTCATGCCATCGTATTCAGTTAATAACAATAATGTCAGCAAACGAGCTGCCACTGCTCCAAAAACCGAACCCGACCTCATTGGCAGCATACTTGGCGATTTCGGAGTCTGGCAGCTACGGACCGTACTCATAATCTTCCTGTGTAAGATTCCAGCGTCATGGTTCATGGCATGCATCATTTTCACCGCTCCAGAACTGTATCCAATTCAAGAGTTTAAATGTGATGTATCTGGGCAATCAGGCAATGTAACGGTTTCCGAGAATCAATGTTACATCAACACAAACGACGGCCAGACACAGGAATGCCACAAATTTGAATACAACTACGACTTTAGTTCGTTAGTTATGCAATTCGATTTGGTTTGTCTGCGGGATATTTTTGTTGCATGGACACAATTCTGGCATCTGTTTGGCATTCTTGCGGGCGGTGTTGTTGCAACAAAAATGATGCTTTGGTAGGATTCAAGGCCTTAAGGAAAATAAAAAATCCAAATCCTCATGTGAATCCCATTTCTTTTTCTAGGATAAGTCCAAAGACGACAATGTTCGTTGGAATGGTATTGCAAATCATATGCGGTTGCGTCACAGGACTCGCCAGGGATTTCTCATTGCACTGTGCATTTCGATGTCTTTCGGCAGCATGCTGCGCCCTCATGTTCACTGGAGGCCATACAATATGTAAGAGACATTGAAAAGTATCAACTTTCAAACTGTTTATTGTTTTTTTTTATCTTTAGTTTCCGATATAACAGCTGGAAAATATCGACTTGGAGTAATAATTTTGTATGATACATTCTGGTCCATTGGACTATTTCTTCTACCCGGTCTGGCATGGTTTTTTCAAAATTGGACAGAAATCTACTTTGGCATAACATTTCCAACACTCGTCCTTATATTACTGCTCAATTGGACACCAGACTCCCCACGGTGGCTACTGCGAAAGGGCAAGGACATATCGAAAGTTGAGAATATAGTTCGCAAGGCAGCAGAAATCAATGATCGAATGTACAAAATACCAGTTGATTTTACCCAACAACTGTGTACTCAGGCCGAGTCCCTAAAGTGTAACCCACCTAAAGAAGCCAGTTGGGTGGAGTTATGGCAAGGGCCCAGAGCAAAAACTCATTTAGTTGCTGCTCACATTGCTTTGGCTGTGTTTATTATTAATTTTATGGGTATGCTGTTGAATATCAGGTCCTTTGGACGAGATTACTTGGTCCTGAACACAATAATTATGGGTAAGTGGAATAAGATGAGAGGACAGCGCTACTATCGGTGTGGCTGCTGGACAGTGTGTAACCTTTTCATGGGGATAATTTTTTTTCGTTTTGTTTGCAGGTTTTAGTGAAATCGTTGGTTGTTTCTTGGCTTTGCATTTAACACTTAAGCATAATAGCTTGAAATGGCAGTTGGCGGGTGGGTTCAATATCGTTGCTGGCCTAATTGGTTTTCTGGGCTGGACATTTTACGAGGCTTCGCGTAAGTAAAATTAAATGATGATTTTTGGAAATATTTTGTTGGTGTTAATGAGGTGTTGGTATTTATCATAAGGGTGCTTGTCCTGGTTGTCAATTTGCTAAAATGAAGATTTTTGTATCTTCTTGCTCTGATGTTATCTGCGGTTTTGATTGGAAAAAATGATAACGCATGTATTAAACACGAAAATTACGATGAACACTAAATGTTTCGATTTGACAGTTCATTTGCTTGTTTGTTTTGTTTTTAATTTGTGATTCCCCCATTACAGCAATTGATAAACAAAGCTGCTCAGCGAAATTGAAAGATTTTTGCATTCTTCCCAAATTTAATTGCAATTAAATGCAATCCTAAAATTAAAGAAGTAGTGTCAGTTCCGTGGCTTAGTGGTTAGATGCGTTGGCTGTGGGTTCGAGTCCTACTCGTGCCCACTGCACTGCCTCTTGCGAATAACTGACAAAACTTCCAAGAGTATCAATCTGTCATGAAAGTGCTTCTCAACTTTGCCGTACGGAATCGGAGTTAAATTGTAGGTCCCCTCAATTCTTCACACGCGCCCAGAGAATTGTTGATGAGAGTAGGCCACAGCACAGGGATTTTGATTTTGTTGGATGTTGGGTGTGTAAGAAATGTTTTAATGCCGACATACATTTAAATAGCAATTAAGAAAAACTTTAATGTCTACACGTACCTTTTTTATCATAATAATAATACAGTTAAATGAAGTTTTACTAAAAGTCCGAAACTTAAAGAACTATCATTTGGTCCGTTTACTTTTTCGGGAGTTTTGTGAAAACTGTCAAATTTCGAGGAGTGGGGATACAATTTTGTGATTCTCCTACAAAGTAAAAGAACACTTGACAGCCTAAATCTCTCAAATGCACGAAAGTATACCCAACATTCAACTAAATTCAATGTACTTCTCATGGTTTGACAGAACTCACAAAATATCCTGCAAGAAATGTTTGCGTGTAAAATCGGGAGATAGGGGAAATATTTTTCTCCTTCAAAAGTGACAGAACTTACAAAAAACTTGAGCAAAAGAACAGAAAAGTTTGAGAATTTGGGAGTTTTATTGAGTTTTCGGGAGTTTTAAAGATTAAAAGAACAGACCTTAAAATGTTTGCATTCTGTATGCATTGGGCAGCAGTCAAATCGAGGGTCAATTCAAATCCATGGCTCAACGAAAGAACTCTCTGATTTAAAGGACTTTCTTTAGGTACTTCTATAGAAATTTAATTGTAAGGCGAACTTATCTTACGCCAATCACATATTTTATTACGAAGTGAAGAAATCTACGTTTTTTGCAGAATAAATTCGTTATTATTATGTTGGTCCAATGTTCATAGTTTACCTTCGATTTGATAACAGGTCCTTACAAATTAAAAAAAAAACGGTTCAATAACTTAAATATTTATGTGCAATTTTTTCTGAACAGATCAAAAGATTGAATATCGAAATGAGATACAAAAGTAGGTCCCCTCAATTTTTCACACGCACTCATAGAATTGTTGATAAGTGTAAGCCACTTATGCCTTGGCTCTTAAAGAGCTGTCGCGCAACTCTATTTATTTTTTAGTTTTTGGGTAATATATACTGATGAGTCAAAATTCAATATTTTCGGATCTGACGGGCTATCGTATGTCTGGAGCAAATCAAATACAGCGCTCCAGGACAAAAACTTAAGAGCAACTGTGAAGCATGGAGTTGGTCATGTCATGGTTTGGGCCTTCATGTCAGTAGCGAGAGTTGAACACTGGAATTTATTGGTACTCTCAATAAATTCCAACAATGGACAAAATGGTGTATCTCAATATGGTCAAAAAGAGTTTACTCCAAACAGACAACAATTAGGTATTAGAGACACGTTTCGGTTTTATCAAGATAATGACCCGAAAAATACCTCTGACATTGTTCAATCATGGCTGATCTATAACTGTCGCCATGTCATTAAACCCCCGGCACATTCTTCTAATTTAAATGTTATTGAAAACCTGTGGTCCATTTCGGACACAAATATTCACAAACATCAAATTGGTAATTCTAAATTCGTGAGAGTAAAAAAAGAGTTTATTGCTGTAAAACATTTTCTTCCTCAAAAATCCTGATCAAGTTGTGCATCAAAAGAAAGGTATCAAGGAATTTATTTTTTCAAATACTTGGTTCCAAAAATATTGGTAAAATTGCTTTTTGTATGCAATCAATTTTGATCAGGATCTCATTGCGAGTTATATCTTTTAAAAATGTATTCTTGCAAGTAAAATAACATTGCATTCAAAAGCTCAACAGTATAACAGTCAACCTTTTCTTTAAATTCAACAACTTAATTTTTTATCGAGATTTCAATAGGATTAGCTTGGAAGAGCTCTTTCTACAAGTCTCACTCATTGATTTTTAGGTTGATTTCTTAACAAATGTACTAAAATATTTGTATGATAAATATGTTCTGATTAAGACTTAAATATCGCCCAATAACTGCCCCCGGTTTACAGTGGCCATCAATAATTTAATATGTGAACGAATTTTTTTTATATATAACGTATACAAAAACTCAAGGTCAAACACTGATTGGGAACGTTATGCAGGAATAGAGTAGTTAAAGCTATTAAAGATACAAAAAAAAAAAAAACAAATTAGACACTACCAGAAACTCAACCAAAATTCTATGGAACAATTTAAAGAATCTAGGGGCGATATGGGGAGAAATAATATTCAATGCTGTGAAGATCTTAATTTTGTTAACAATTTTAACAATTTTTTTACATCAAGTGTTAATAATACTACTCCAGTAAAACAGTCTTCTGCTACGAATATCCCTGATGGCTCATTTTCATTTAATTGTATGTCTGTTGAAGAATGCTTTGCTGCTATTAACTCCATCAAGTCAAATGCGATTGCCCTGGATGAAGTTTCTCCCAAATTCTAAAGATTACTGCTCCCTGAAATCATTCCACGAGTTGCCAATATTTACAATGACTGTTTTACTAGGTCAATTTTTCCAAACTCTTGGAAAATTTCAAAAGTCATCCCTCTTCAGAAAAAGACGGGATGTAATGATCTATCGAACTATAGACCCATAAGTATACTTCCTCTTCTTTCCAAGGGTTTGGAAAAATTGATGTTTGGTCAGCTTTCTGATATTATTGAGTCTCAGAATCTCTTATCACCTTTTCAATCGGGTTTTCGTAAGGGCCACAGTTGTGTTTCTGCTGTTTTAAATGTACAAGATGACATTCGGGTTGCCTTAAATACTGACAAAGTCTCGATATTAAGCTTACTTGATTTTTCTAATGCTTTTGGGTCGATTTAACTTTATAAATTAAAACATCAATTCGACTTTTTCTCTTGCGCGCTTAAACTAATTGAAAATTATCTAACGGCCCGTAGACAAGCCGTTTGCATGGAGCCTTGGTTTCTGACCTTGCAGTTCTAAAAGTGGGTGTCCCTCAGGGATCTTTGATGGGACCCTTACTCTTTAGCATGTTTATTAATGACGTTGTTAATGCTATACAATACAGCACAAAGATAGTGCTGAGGATTTGCAGATCTACTCGTCTTTTTCTCTCGGAGTCTTAGAAGATGCAATCAGCAATATTAATGACGATTTAAATAGAATTTATGAGTGGGAAGTTAGAAACGCTTTAATTTTGAAGCCAGCAAAATCGCAAAGCATAATTATATACAATGGATGTTTGGATGATTCTTATTTTCCACAACTTTATTTAAATGGTCATGTGATTCCTTCTAGCACTACATTAAGAAATTTGGGCTTTATTTTTAACAAAACTCTTACATGGAATGATCATGTAAAAAAATGTAATAAGAGGTATTTATTGAGGGCTTAGACGCTTGTGGAGAATTTCACCTTACATTCCGCAAGCTACAAGGTTAATGTTAGTCAAAACTTTGCTGGCACCAATAAAAACTTACGGTTCTATTATTTATGGTGCGATGGATTCAATTAGTAAACAAAAATTGAATGTTGCTTTTAACTCGTGTGTTCGGTTCATTTATTCATTGAGAAGTTTTGACAATGTGTGATGTGTCACATTTGTCTCATTGTGTTTTTGGTGTCTCATTAATGTCACATTTCACTATTGAAAATTGCAAATTTATGTTTAAACTAATTCGTTCTCAAACCCCCACCTATTTATACGAGAGACTTGAGTTTTCAACTTCTTCGTGAACTAACAACATTAATATTCCTAGAAGTACAGCATTGCAGACGCGCAGAACTTTTTTCGTAATCGGTGCCAGAATATGGAATAGTTTACCTGCTAATTTCAAAACCATCGTAAATTTAAATAACGAAAACGAAGCGTTACAGTTTCATTCATTATTTCTTCAATAATAATAACTTTAATTATCTTTATTTTTAAATTTTCCTAACTTTTCTTTTTTTTCAGCTATCATGTATTTTTTATTTTTTTTTCTCAAACCTAAAGTTTTTATAATTTCCATGTATTTAATTATTAATTTCAACCCTTTAAACTTTTATAATTTCAATTGTAAATGAATATTTTCAAGCCATGAAAGAGATCCCAAGGCTTTTATAAAATAAATAAAATGAAATGAAATGAAATGAAACCAAAACACACTATAGAGCATAAAATAATTCATCAAACCGAACTAAGACTCATTGTAAATAGCAATCAGCAATTTATTGATCCTATGGAAAAGTAAAAGTTTCCCTCCTTCTATGTTTTTGTTTACTTTATTTTCAAGGCAAACTATCAACCTTTATTTTCATTATTAATGTGAAACGTTTCAACTTGAAGTTTTCTTTTATAAACTAAAACAAGTTTACTTAACAAATTAAATAATAAAATATATATATATATTTTTTTTGAATTTACAGTTGAGGATGACTTAAAAGCAACCCTTTGGATAATAATTGCTGCAATACCAAAAGCTGGAGTCTCTCTCGCCCAATCGATGATAATTGCGTGTCTGCCAGAATTAGTACCACCGCACAAGAAGGCACCATTTATGTTTTCTGTTGTGACGTGGGCCAGGATCTGGCTACTCACAGCACCGTTTGTTAACGTTCTAAAGAAGATTGCCGTTCCTATGTCACTGACAGCATTTTGTGTTCTGAGTATCGTTGGCGGAATTTGCTTGTGTTTGCTAGTTACACCAAGGCCATCCAAGCCGCCGACGACGATGATGACGAAGACATACGCTTCAGAAAATGGAAATGCGGAAGTTGAACATGAACCATCGACAAAAGACGTCAACAAACAGATTTGGACTGTCGAAGTTTACGATAATACTATTAGTCCCGAGGATTGAAAAGAGACTAGTTTTCGTACTTAAACTGTAGCCTTGGATGGCTGTGCTTTGTACCTTTTTTATAAATATTAACTGTAGATGTTTTTTGTTGGATTTTAAATTTAGAAAATTATTCTTAATACATTTAAGTTAAAATGTTTAACCTAAATACATAAATGTACATTGTACATATCGAAAAGAGTTGGCATTTTCAATATTCGTGTTAGACAAGCGAAGGCTTAAACCATTTGTTGTTCACTGCAGTAGAATGCTCTCTTATAAAATAATATTACATTAATGACCCATAATTTCGAATATTTTCGTTAACGTTGAACTACCTGCTGTACGAATAGGCATCAAGATGTTTTTGATTTCTTTGACGGTTAAAGAAATTTTGTTCAGCCACTGATCTGGCTTTTCTGGAATATTACTGTCAATCCGAGCAGGTGCTCCACAAACATAATTGAACATTTTGGACGGAATTCAGAGAAAAGTATTATAAATCTTTGGAGGTCGTGGAATTTTATAAGAAGGACACATTATAATTTTAAGATTTAAGACGTGTGTCTTGTTTGGTGCCAAGATTTATTAAAAATAAAAACTTCCTTTTTTGAGAGAATGCTCTGCTCCGACTTAATAGGGTGATCATATTTATTTTCCCGGCAGCGGTTTACTAGTGCTTGTGGCTTAATATTTTTGTACGTTGGGTGTTGTGCATGTGGGCTCGAATCCGACACGTGCCTACGTATGTTCCGAAGTGTTGGAAAAAACTTCCAACAGCATCAAACTCTCAAGAAATAATTGCTTCTCAACTCAGCCGGTCGTAATCGGCATTAAATTGTAGATCACCTCAATTCTTCACACGCAATTAGATCTTCGAGTTTCGGGAGCTTTCACGATGTCTACTAAGCTCTCAGTTATTATTATCAACCATTACCTATTGTTGCAATTTGTCCGTGTACTTGAGATGTTTGAAGTAAGTTGTCAAAGTCCTAAACATTTCCTCTATTGAGTGCAGCACATCGCTTATTTATTATTAATGAAAATACATTAGAAAAAATGCATGATTTTCTGACTACATTTTAACTTCAGAGTTCAGACTCGTCGTTTCCAATCACGGATGTCGGTCCCATGCAAAAAAATTACCTAATCTTCGTAGTGGAAGGTAATCGATATCAAACGCATTGTTGAATAATAGTGGTCCGCAAGGCATTGATCTAATCAATACTTTCTTTTTCGGCATGAAACATGACTTCTAGATAGTATCTGATGAGTTCAAGAACAATTTTGGCTAACAACATGCCTCTTTATTTTTCGCTACAAGTAAGGTCTCCAATTCTAAGGATGTTGGAGATCATTGACTTTTTCCACTCTTTGAGAAAGCCTTATATGACGCTGGCACTGACTCTAGTACTGGGGCCTATTTCACCAACTGCAATTTACAAGTACAAATTTGTGACTTGTAATTCACAAGTACAAATTTATAAAACAGAGTTCTGTTTCACAATTTACAAGTTACTTTTTCAAAAAATTTGTGATTTGGCAAAAAAAATTACAACTGTGTTTTCAAAGCAACAAGTTTGTGAAATGACCGTTCCACCCATTATTTTTTCCAACTTGTAAACTAAAAGGTTAATTTTTTTTTTTGCTTCTTTAGTGCTTGACGTACGCAATCACGTTGCGCATCTATGTTTATTAAAGTTCCGTCAATACATCCATATAAACAAGGAAACCTCTAAAAAATATAAAATATATACTGACTGAACTTAAAAACAAAAAACTACCGCAATATCATGAAACTTTCGAGGAATTGTATCTACCTCGTCAGGCCATCGAACGACATCTTCAAACATTAAATCAACAATCGCTGGGCAAACCCGGTTAACGCACCTGCATGCTGTGGCTTTTGAGATGCCATGCATATCGGGAATACCATGATACTGCCCACCATTTCCAATCCAGTGAAAGACAGTTAGTAATTGCTGCCTTGGAGTCAATGGACAATTTTTGTCCTCCACCTTGCAGAACCTGAAACGAAAACGCTCATTAAAAGAAAAACTTCCGGAAATATTAAAATTAATTCGCGGACGATACACTCTTCTTCTACGATTCAAGATAAGAAAATCGTTTTCACTATAATCACTTTCGCTAATCGCTACTGCTATGCCTTCGACCGACGCGACGTAATGCCATTTTAAACACTTTTAACAAAACTAGTAGCAAAAACAACGTAAGCCTTGACTCCTATAGAATTTGTTTACAAATAATTAAAGGAAACTTGTAATTTTGTTTTCTTTGGTGAAACAGAAACTCACAAGAAACTTGAAAGCTCACAAATTTGATGCTTGTAAAATACAAGTCTTGGTGAATCGGAAGCTGATTTTTTCACAAATTTTTAGTTGTAATTTACAAGCATAATTTTGTAAACACAACAAACTGGTGAAACAAAATTTATCAAATTTTGTGAAAAAATGCTTGTAATTACCATTTTGTAAGTTGGTGAAATAGCAGGGTTCGTAGAACGATAAAATTTAATTCGATCGCGATCGATAAATTCAACCGGAAATTTAATTTTTAATTCGATCGCGAATTTTATTTTTCGGTTCTTTGAGAGTAAAATTTGTGTTCACGATCGAATTAAATTTTTCGGGAACTGAAATATTAAATTCGATCACGAATTTATCACAGAAGATTCAAAAAAGATCCATTCACGAACCGATCGTAAAATAAAATATAAAAAAATGTCGGTTGTTGTTTGTATGCACATGTATTTAATTGAAATATTCTCAAATTAATTAATTAATTAATTAACATACAATATGAAAAGTTTAATGTTTTTATATTTTTAACAACTCAATTAGTTCGCTGTTTAGTTTGACTTGTTGTAGCGACGACCGACGGCGACGCGTGTCGCGACGTGAGCATGTGCGATGGGCAATGTGCATCATGTAGTGTAGAGCCATGCATTCAAGTACGCGAAAGATATTTGCATGAGAAATGAGAATTTAATTTTTTTCGGATCGCGAGAAGATCGGAAAAAGAGAAGTATATTTTTCGGATCGCGAACGATATTTTACCATTGTTATGACGACAACGTATGTCGCGACATAGCATGTTGTGTATCATGTAGAGCCATGCAGGCAGGTACTTTTGGAGAATGTCTTTTTATATTGCCGGTCACTAGTCCTTTTAATTTCTTATCACATCTTAAACATGATGCCATATTATTTTCTTGTTCATATTCACTTCGAATTCTTTTTTTCGTCCCATTTTAAACAACCGAGATCAAACAAAACAATAAACAAGAAACAACACCGCAAAACACATTCAAAGAATATTTTTTTTTTGATCTTTTCACTTTCGGATCTTTTCGGATCCTTTTTAATTTCTGTTCGTGAGAGAAAAAAATTTGAGTGGAATTTTATTTTTCCGATTTCTCACGAATGATAAGAAGAGAAAAAAAAATTCAATTCGTGCCGAGAGAGATCGGAAATTTTCGAATCCCGAGAAATGTATTTGTATGAGAATTTTATTTTTTTCGGATCGTGAGAAGATCGGAAAAAAGTGAGAAGTATCGGTATTTTTCGGATCGCGATCGATATTTTACGAACCCTGTAATAGGCCCCTGGAAGCAGGAGTAAACTTGATATCGTCGGTCGCAGCCGCGAGAGTTTTAAATGTACTTCGGAAGTTTCTAACAGCTTTGTTATACTTCACTTCTTAATTTCAAGCACTGTTTTTGTTCATTGATCCCTAACCAAATTTCTTCGGAAAGCCAATCAACTGTTCTTCAGCATCTTAATTTCAGCATTTTTGCGGTTTTCGATCCCTTCATTTACTGTATTGCTGATTATTTCTATTTGGTGAGAACTATAAGCAGTAATTGACGTGTCCTGAGGTTTTGTTATAGAATTTTAACTTGGGTACCCGGATAATTCCATTTGATCTTCTATGGGCAGCTGTTCATTTGTAATTTGAAGGCAACAATCATTAAATTATGGTTGTAAGCAAGTCTTTTTCGGTTTCTTACATCCAGAAGACTGCTTTTAAAATGCCATCGCGCAGTTTCTCAATTTTTATTAGTAATTCATTGCTTTATGTTATTTTTTTTGTACGTGCTTAACATTGGTTTTGAATTTCATGGGAATGAAGAGAACATAATGACCAAGCTTAACTTGGTTGATTCCCGTGGGCTGGACACTAAGCTCGCATAACCGACCGAAGAGCTATAGTGGCTCGGAAAGTCCTCCAAAATTTGACGTCTATTAAGTTGGCAAACCAATATGGGCACAAACGATTGGGACCTTTACCATAATAATGTGTTCTTTAAGTGTCAGGTTTATGATCATCACATCAGAAATAGAGGTGTAAAATTTATAATTGATATTTTTTGATATTCTAGTATAAAACGATTCCAAAACGATTACCGTGGAGTCAGTCGGACGGTTTTTTGAATCATTAACTCGGCTTAAAAATAACAATAACAATTGATACAAAAAAAAAACCTAAGGTTCTCAAACAAAAAGTTAAGAGAAGCATAAAAAAACACGTATACGCCCGAGTGTACATATGAAGCTGACATAATTTTACATATACATACAAATTGATCAGCACAAAAATCGCGAACTGCACACATAATTAACACATAAAGAACACATTATTATGGTAAGGGTCCCAATCGTTTGTGCCCATATTGGGTTGCCAACTTAATAGACGTCAAAATTTGCATAGTTCAGGGCGCCCGCAGTCTTGAGATATGTAACAGGATGACGTGTCGGCCAACTTGAAGAAATTGAAGAAGGAGGCCTAGAGTGGATCACAGATGATAACAGAATCTTCATCTGTCAGGCCGCCCGATGATGATGATTATATGCCACTTAAGAAGTGATCGAAACAGTGGGTTAAATAATGAATATTACTCTCATATACATGTGTGGGAGGGGGAATTATCATAGAAAAAGCTGAGAGGATTGAAAATGTACCTTTGAAATCAAAAGAAACTTTTTTTAGTTAAAAAAATACAAGATATAATCCACTTTGGTTTTAATTAGTATTAGTAAGTAAATAATTCAATATTTAGGATAAGAAACATTTGTTTAAAATATATGTAAGCTAGGTATTTGTTTTTAATTCTTCGTGTCCGTGTATCGTTTTTTCCTAGCGTTCCTTCAAAACCGTTTCACTGAACTGCACTGTTGCTCTTCCTCGTTGTTGACTGTTGTCATAGAGAAATTGTTGGTTAGTGCTGCCGTTGCTGGTCGTGATTGTTTCGTAGAATGGACGCTGATATGAGAGGCACATTTGCTTGCATACATACCCATTTATTTTATTCATATTTTCTCATGACTGAAATATGCAATGCTTGGGTATATAGTTAATTACTTCTTCGATCAGACTACAGAGTTCTAAGTTGGATTAAGCCTCTTCAGAGGAAAAGTGGCCTTTTAGGTCCGAAAGATTAACTTCCTTGTTTTTCACCTTTGAATCGGACAAACATTTCTTTTCTGAGTCTACCATCCAAACAAATGACCACGCAATGTCATATACTTTATAGGCCCATTTATTTCATCTTTTCATTTTGTAACGATGAGAAAACTTGACATTTACGATTCAATAAATTAAATTATCTCTTTACTCATTATTTGTCATAAAGTGATAATGAGCTGTGCTCACTGTCTTGATCACCTTGATTTTGAAATATCTTCATTGACATTTTGTAATGGATGCAAGTCTGGTGTCAGTTGTTTACGATACAGAAATGCACATAATATCACGCTTTATCGTGCTATCGTTTAAGTAAATTGAAATAAATGTAATTGCATTTCTGTAATTGGGTTAAGTTTAACTTACCTTGAACTTTTCACACATTTATCGTGTGAAAAATCTGTTTGGCTGTGAAGATTCAAACAAAATTTCGTATTTGTTTTTAAATAGATCTTTTTTTTTAAGAACAAACATCAATCAAACATTTAATAAGAGCTAACGCAACTATAGAAAGAATTTTAAGAGACAAACATGCCACCAAAAGAGAAAATTATTATTTTTAAACCCAAATACATATTTTCTAATTCTCAGAAACAAAATATCGGAAAGCTTTTTATTCTCATTGTTTTTTGTCCATTGACTCGATTATCATTTTATTTTATTTTTTTTTAAATTCGATGGTACTCATAGTTTTCATTTAATAATATTTCGGTAAAAAATAAAAACAAGCATCTGATATAATGTGCTTAGATTTGTAAAAAAAATTATTACATCGGTTCTGGTAAAAGAGATCAGGAATAACATTACAAAAGAGGCCAGTGACTTCAACACCAATCGGAAATATTTATATCTGTTAGAACGGAAGCCGGAAAATGGTTTTTAAAGATTTAGATTGGCGTCATGTGTTTTTCGGAAAGGTATACGAATATTATCATTTTTTTCGCTTGATTTTCAGTGTTGCTTGTATAATAAAATCTATTAGGTTTGATGTGTGCGATTTTTTGATTTAAAGAAAATCTATCTATGTATTAAACATGATCTTGATCATGCACTTGTGTCGTGCCCGAACATGATTTGAAGAGATAAGAAATGATTTCCAAACAAAATCATCATTTTCAGAAAATTTCTTGTGAATATTTTGCTAAAATTGTGTAAAACCATAGGAAGGAAATCGCATGGAAACGAAAAGGATAGTAAAAAATAATTTTGGAAACCAAAATGAATGAAATGATAAATGAATTAGCTATTTTTTATTTTTACCTGGTAATTTTGATAATTATTTATTGCAATGATCAAGCATGTACGTACCTACATAATAACTTTGTGTCTGGCTAGTGTCTTAGAAAGTAGCAAGGATTCTATTGAAAGAGCAGATTATGAATTGAACTTATTCTGATATAAATACGATAGTCAATATCATTATTCATTATGAGCTGAGTTTGGCAGGTCTAAATGTCGGCTGTGCCAACTTGAAGACATGTTATTTTCGATGTTTTTTTCGTATTTAAGTATTGACCAACCATCCAAAACATACAATTCAACGTTTTTTGAAGTTAAAACTTTCTTTCTTATCATAGTGGGTAATGTAATGATTTTGTGACTTGATCACCATTTTTTAAATTGTTGACATTGACATTGACTTCACAGCACATAAATGTAACGAACTACAGACACAAAGCAGCACTGGCGACTGAGGCCATCGGCTGGCTTTGGAATTTTGGTACAGATTCTAAGTAGTATGACCCCATGGAAGGGAATATGCTTATGAACTTAATAAAAGGGATTTAAACTAGGTCATAATTTGTATGGAACGTACGTATGTATGTTCGTCATTCGTCATTGATAAGGCTATAGAAGCTTGAAACTAATGTTTATTTCTTTTGACTAAACATAAATAAATTTGACATTAAAAGTTTTAAAACGAAGAGGGTGAAAAAAGGGGATGAAATTTTTGTGCAATGTTTTCGCTATTTTATAACTCGGTAAATCATACACAGTCATAGTCAGTGTAGAATTTGTTTACTTAAATTTGCTTGTAGGTTTTAATCCTATACACGGGTTGTTGAAATTTCCATGTCTAATCTACATGAAATAACGGTGATTTTGATACCGCATTTGTAAGGATGCGTTTTGCAAACGATCACAATTTCAATCCAAAATCCGATCGATGTTCTTCGATTAAAAGTTTCTAAGCGTACGTTCTAATAATCGGATCGACAAAATTAAGGTCTTTGAAGAAGCACAACTCTTCATGCTTAAATTTAATGTAGGATTTATCGACATTCAATTCCAATTTAATTAATGAAAAGTTGATACAAATGTTAACGTTACATTGCTGTCATGAAGCAGTTTTGTAGATCTTTCATTCTTTACAAAAAATGTTGCCAGTTGTAATAATAAAAATTAGCTCAAAAAGACGTTAGAATGTTTTAAATAAGGTTATTGAATATATTATTTCAATTCACATTCCAAGAAAAGTACTATTTTTAATGGGTGAACATCCATAAATTATTCATTAGTTGTTTGATTCAAGAAATTTAGGAAAAAAGTCGAATTTTAGTAAAAATATGATTGTGTATTAATTGTTATCTCAATTGAATATAATTTTTTGGTCATAATCTTGTATCCATAAATTCGAAATCCAAAATGATGTTGATAGCTTATATTAAAACATTCATCCTTATTGAGAGTTTCACCCGGAAAATCATTCCCCCGGAATATTTTTGATCGCCCGGAATTTTAAAAAGCTATTTTGAGTTTCCCCCGAACAGAATTTCGCTCCGAAATAGGACTGACAGTTAGAATAGAAACAGTGATAGAATGCTTGGGCTTGCAGAAAAACACAGTATTCAGGGAAATGAAAATTTCCCGTTCCCATACATATTTCTTAACTTTCAATCCAAATGGCTAGTTTATTCAAGAAATATTCTTTTCCAACTCATAGATTACATTTTCATTTTCAAGTTCGTCCAAAAATAGTTCAATTTGAATTTAATTTTCCAATCTTCCCTTTTTGGGTAGATTCAACCCAAAATTTTAAGAAACAACACCCTCAACCGCTTTTTTCATTCCAACGAGTTCAAAAATAGCTTCATCAGCTGGCGATGACTTGTTTGTCCTATTAGGGCCAACTCCTGTTCCTCCTTGCAACATTTTGTTCCTTTTTCCGCGTTTTGCGGCGGTCCAAGCCTTATTAAAATTGATTACCTTTTTCCATTATAACTCAGTCTTCATCGGAGGCCCTGAGCTCTCGAGCTCAAAAGTAATCTGCTTCCAAAAAGCATTAGTCTTACCCTTATTTTCTTTGACGGAACCTCTTGGTTTTTCCTGCATTCTGTTGAGCAGCATATCGCCTTGCTTTATTGATTTGCTCCTCACATAATACAAAGGTACACGGATAAAAAGGATAGTTATTTTGTTTTTGGAACTAAGTATGTATATAGTTAAAATAGATACTTACATTGCAAAATTTGATGTTCTTCTGTTCGCCTCCTAAAAATAGATAGCTCAGAATTAAATTTCATTCCGCTCGAACTGAGTGCTAACATAAGGAAAATCTTTCGATTGTTTACTACGAAAAAATCATTTGTATCTTACCCATTAAAGGAAAATTTACCTAAAAGACAAAAAGAACTGTTTCTCAAATTCAAACCGTTTTTAATTCAAGTTACTGTGACGTATACTTACTTCTTTCTAAGTGTTTGTCGGTTCGTCTCCTAAATAAAAGTGAAAATGTTCCGCCTGAATTGAGTCCTAGCGACGAATATATTTCACAAGAAGCCACTTACCTCTGGGCCCTTGGGTTGCAACCTAGGGGGCGGAGGGAATCGTGTTTTTACTATTATCATTGTATCTAGTCAACTTTACAAATACAAGAAAAAATGAGAACTCTAGAAATTACAATAATGATGGAACTCTGTCTCGTAAAGTTTCAAACCGTTTAGTGCAAGCAAGTTCTGTTGATTTATCTGATTTTGTTACTCCTTATGAGACATTAGATGCGTTACGTGACGATAAAGTATTAGAAAATTGTAAATCAGAGGCAATCCAGAGATGCGAAGTGCAAGTGATACATACAAAAAATGTATAAGACGAAGAAAGATACCAACATTTCATTTTGATAAAGTTAGAATTAGTTAGAAGGGAGACGATCTTTCATCGTTGATTGGTATTACTAAGGAGCTAATGATTGTCTAAGAGCAATACAGCAATTTATAAACAGGGCCATTCACGAACGTATGGGACGAAGGGTGTCTATACTTGGGAGGGGCAATTTTCTAAAAAATTGACTTCTTTTGAAAACAAAATATTAAAAATGAACGGTTTTGTTCACAACGCCGTGCTGTACCTTTTTGTAAATTCAAAAACTTTTTCTTATATCTTGTTTTTTAATTGAATTTGTTTTAAGAAATAGATTTTTTGAAAAATCAATTTGCAAGCTTTAAAATTCAATTCTGTCATTTATTTTTATTCGAAGGCAGAAAACCGGATATCTTGTCGTTTTCGTGAAAAAAAGAAACTAATATCACTTTTTTTCAAAAATAAGAACTTTTTTTGTATTTAAGTTAAACTAATTTGTGGCAGTTTGGTTTTCTTGTAGAAACTGCATGAACGAACGTCGTGCGTTCGAATCCTACTCGCGCCCATTAAGTTTTTATTTCATCTTTCACGGGCACTGCCTCTTGCAATCTCATCAGGCTGCTTTTTGGAAAAATAAAAACCAGGCAGCACCACTAATAAAGGAGTCTGATGATCGGCTTGGCACCCGTGAAATAGCTATAACTCCAGCCAAAGAAATTGACGGAAAAAGCCATTGGTGGAAGCACCTCTAAGTTGCTATCGTTGTTCAAACAAACATAAATAAAATCCAAAAAGCAGCCTGACTGCGAGTGTTAAATAACACAAAAACAAACTATAACAAACTAAAAGAAATGTTAATATTAAAAAAAATAACTTAAAGACGCTTACAGATCGATGTGAAAGCTTTTATAGGAAGTATGAATCATGTTTAAGTATTCGCACTAGAGAACGAAGTCAAAACTTTTTATAACCTAGCTGGCACCTGACGAAGGCGCATCCTCGGCGATCAATGTCAGCCTGATCTGTGCTCTTCTCTTCACTGGTATACTAACTAATACTTTGCTGACAGGTTTTCAGCTTGAAACTATTAGGCAACCTTTTGGTAGGCGAAGTTGAAAATCACACTGCCACTCACTTTTTCTTTTTTTCATATAGTTTGCATAGGTTTCGGGTATGTTTTGTGGAATGTAAATTCTATGTTTCTATTTATTGTTTTTTGTTTTTTTTTTTCTAAATCGTATCTGTTGCTTTATTGACTTATGGAAAACTTTGTAATGCATCATTACATTACGATTGCACGTATTACCCCTAAACAAAATAGTTACTATATAAAGTCGCGTAATAACACATTTTATTTGACATAATGTCACAAATTTTCTTATGAATCGTAATAAAAAAAACAAGATAGAAATACAAATATTCTCTTGATAGATTTTTCACACAGTCAACAAAAATAACAATGGTAGAAAAATAAAAATTTAAAGACAAATATTTTGAAGAAGTCACGCGTTTTTAAATTGAAGTAAAAAAAGGAATTTGCTTATCACATTCTTATAATATTCGCATGTTTTGTAGATGACAATCAATTATTATTATCCAGTAACCGCGTGCAAGCTTTTATTTGCCCTCACCAGGAGACGCTAATTAAAGATTGATTGGGCAAATATTTACCTGTTTTTTGTCAAACAAAAGGATGATGAGAACTAAGAAACTGCATGCATATAACATTTGAACGTTTATTCATCTACGAATTTGTTCTTTATTACTCTTTGATAAGTCCGGCGCTAGTTAAGTCAGCAGGTAAGGTGTTGATAAAATTGATAATAATCGACAGCCGATAAGAGATTTATTTTCACTATAATGTTGTTCTCCTTCAAGTGATGTAGAATTCTGTTGTGTTGACTAAAATAAAATAAAGTGAATATTGTTAAATAAAATTTAAACACCAGTTACTTAGAAGAATTAAATTGTTGTAGCGTAACTGTTTAAATTCGATTTTTCTGAGGTAAGTCGTTTAGCGTGTGTAGTGTTTTTAGTGGTTTCAAGTGTAGGCATGTTTAATGTTTATTTTTTTTTTTATTTTTCTTAAATGAGTGAAAAATTTTTGAGACAAAAAAAGTAAGAAAATGGAGGGTTGTTGCAAAAAATATGTCATAATCCCCCAACTAATGAGAGTGAGGTAGTACCAGATACAACTGTATCCCAACGAACTGGAAAAAAGGCATTGTTCAGCACATCAATTGATAGGTGCCTTAGTGTAATATTGGAAATTGGATGTAACATACCATAAACACCTACTAACTTTTCTCTAACTGAACTCGTTTGCTGGGCGAATCTGATCGCCAGTCCATTCCTCCTTGCCAGACGGGTTCTACAAAATTAATATTCCAAACTGTTTTACGAATGAATGCCTTGTAGTTATCACAAATATTCAACTACTTACTTGCTGCACAGTCTTCCCGTTCAGCAAACCGACTCCATATTTAAGATACAAGACAAGAGGTTTGATTTCAAATCGTTCAAGTTTCCTTGCATAGAATACAAGCATTACGAAGGATTTTCGGGTTGGTGCTGGTCGTGCTTTAAAAACCCAACCTCAACCAATGATTTCTTTAAACACCATAATGTATACGAAGTGCAATTCGCATTTTATATTAAATTATTTTTTAACTCTGTAAAAGCAAGTTTTTGTTTAATTTAATTTAATTTAATTTATTGAATCCGTTAAACAAACTAACGTTAGAACTTAAAACTAATATTACATTTATTCTTAAATTTATAGATTTACAATGCTTTAAGCAATTTGCAAATGTGAATATAAAATCTAAACTGGAGTATTGAAAAAATTTGATTTAAATGTTTTACTTTTAAAATTATCGCTTACGGAATATACCAAAAAATAAAAATTGTTGTAAACTGAAATCAGTTGGTTGAGGGGACAGTTTTTGCCATAGTTCGATCTGCTTGATATAGGACGTAATGGAACTTGTCTTCTAATACTTGCACGGCTATAAATAAAGTTTAATTGTTCCAAATTTGATGGTGATATGATTGACCCATTGATTAATTTTATAAAAAAGCACAGCTGAATGTACTCTCTGTGTTTAGAAAGCGATGGAAGATTTATGAGCGTGAGCCTATGATTGTACGGTGGAAGTTCTATCCTATTGGACCATGGGAAGAAACGGAGGCAGAAGCGCATGAATCTTCTTTGTACTCCTTCTATTCTGTTTATATGGACTGAATAAAAGGGAGCCCATATTATGCAACCATATTCCAATATTGGTCTTACAAAATGATATATAAAGAAGTTTAAGGATATAAGGGTCGCGAAAGTCATGTGAAAACCGTTTTATAAATCCGAGTGTCTTATTTGCTTTTTTAATAATATAGTCATAATGATTTGTAAAAGGTAATACCTAGGTCGGAGAAAGTAGAGAGTTTAGTCAAATAAGAAGAGTCTAATTGATAATTGAAAGCCAAAACATTTTGTTTGCGTATAAAACACATTGATTTACATTTGTCTATGTTTAGTAAAAGCTTATTTATAAAACACCATTCGCGAAAACTATTGAGATCATCTTGTAGGAGTTAACAGTCGTCAAGTGAGTCAATACGTTTGAAGATTTTAATGTCGTCAGCGTAAATTAAAACAGATGAGTGTTTTATAATAGAAGGTAAGTCGTTAACGTACAAAATAAACAGTAAAGGTCCTAAGTGGCTACCTTGTGGTACGCCAGAGTTGGTATAAAAATATGATGACCGCACATTCTTAAAAACTACGCTGTATGATCTATTATATAAGTACGACGAAACCCAACTAACAAATTTATCGTTAAAGCCTTGGGATTTAAGTTTGGAAGTTAATGTTTTATGGCATAATTTATCAAAGGCCTTACTGAAGTCTGTGAAGACACAGTCAACTTGTTTCCGTTTTTCAAACGAATCTAAACAAAAAGAACTGAAATGAAAGAGGTTAGTAACTGTTGACTTATTTTGAACAAAACCATGTTGACTGTCACAAATTATAGACTTACAATTAAACGATATGACTTTACAAATAATGGACTCAAATAACTTAGGGATGACGGACAGCTTTGCAATGGGACGATAATTTTTTATTTCATTTTAACTACCCTTTTTATGTATCGGTATAATGTACGAACTCTTCCAAATTTCAGGGAAAATTGAAGATTTGAGTGATTCATTAAAAAGAAAATGAAGAGGATAGGCTAAATAGGATGCGCATTTTTTCAAAATATAAGAAGGTACACCATCTGGACCAGGGCTATAACAAACGTCAAGTTGCGAACGATTTCGTCTTCAGAGATCCAAAGACTAATTGAATTCAAATGAGGGAAGTTTTGTGAGAGGGCCGATAACTCAGGCGTTTGACAGGAGTTCGCTACTTTAAAAGCATCTTTAAATTTGAAAACATATTTGAAATTTTTTCAGAGTCATGGCTAAGTTCGTTGTTGAAAGACATGCAGTTTGGATACCCGTCAGTATTTCTCTTACTATTAACATAGCTCCAAAAGTTTTTTGGGTTGTTTTTTATGTCGGTTTCAAATTAAGTCATTATAAAGAATATCTGAATAGTCAATAAACATATTTCTTAACTCATTGTATATTACCAAGTCATTATCAGCTTTTGTTTTATTATATTTAATCCAGGCCTTGTTTCTTTTATTTTTTAAGTTTTTTAGGCAAGAGTCAAACCATGGAGGAGATTTAGAAATATTGCGCGATTTTCTCAATGGTGTGGTCTCATAAAAAAGTTAAAGAAAACACAGTAGAATTTAAAGCACATAGCATTAATGTCACAGTTCTCAAACAAATAATTCCAGTTAAGTTGAAAAGTTTATTAAGTCTGCATTTGTTAAAGTTAAATTCAAGATTTTCTTTGGAGCAATTGGGAACATGACATACATTTAAATTAAAAGATAGGTCTAATGCTGGGTGATGTCGGTCTTCTTCGACAAGTAGGGTATTGGCTGAATTTACAGCAATATCAGCATTGAGTCCTTGAGTGTGTCCAATATTTTGTTGAAGTTGTTGGCAATCCCATTAAATTGGCTTAGTCCACATGAGGAAAGACCGTCAATTGTCAAGAATTCGTTGGTAGATGACATGTTAACAGGAGATAGATAGTTCTCATCCGTTTGTTTAGTCCAGATCAAGTTTGGAAGATTGAAATCTCCTAAGACTAGTAACTCGTCTTGTGGCTTGTAACGACCGGTTTTCGCTGGTTCCATTTGGGCTGGTCTATTCCCGACGGCTAGCTCAAGTCGCGGGTCCTCGAACCACGGTCGCTTACAAAAGAAAAAATCCAGCCTCCAAGTGTCTAAAGGTGTTCGTAGACACGCGAGCAAATCACCTCAACCCCCCCTACCGTGATTGCCTCCCTCGCCAGGGCAATCCCTTGAGTTGGCTTCTTCTCCTTTTCTCACCCTTCCCTACTCATCCTCTCATCCCTTTATGTTAAGATCTTATTCCATTTTCATCTTCATATTGACGTTACTTCAATAAAACCATTTTCAAATAATAAGCCGTGTTTTCAATAAACGAAATTTATAAATTTTATTCATGCACTAATAATAATAATAGGTAGGTAATGTGTTTCAATTTGCAAAAGATTAAATCAAAAATATGAGATGCCAAAAAAAATTATATGTCTCCATGAATTGCAAAAGTTGGCAATCATGGGCCATTCAAAGAAAAATCAAAATTGATTCAATCAAAAATCGTTATCAAATCTTAATTTAAGATCACTCTTCTTTCTTGCTTTTACTTAACTTTACACCCTTAATAGCGTAGTTAATTGGATAATATTCAAACGAACTCAACTCTTATCTTCTCAAAAGCACTGCCTTTAAGTTTACAAGAGTTAATAAAAACAACAACTCACCGAATGCTTCCGTTGTAGTGGCCACTGCTGCTGGAAGTCGATTTTTTTTTTATGTTTGCTGTGTGTGCTTAGGCTTAGCGTTTACGTCGTCGTTTATCAATATCATTCACTTTAACTTTAGCTATTGTCTTATGACTTCAATATATTTTAAGTTTAACGGTTTTAGCGATTCAAAAAGGATCTTTTAAATACAATTTACATTTAATTCCAGGTATGATAATTGAACGAATGATTTAATTTTAATAAAAAAAAAATGGTTTTGATAAAGGAAAAAAATGAAAAAAAGTTTATATTTGGTGGGGATTGAACCCGTCACTTCTGGAGCTGGAACAACTTTTATCGGCGCCTAGACACGCTAGGCTGCCGGGCTTCTTTGATATGAGTGTGCTGAGTAGCTATTTCCTTTGGTCACGTTTTTTTTCTAGGCTATGGAAAGCAATGTAATTCAGGGGTTTTTCTGGTCGGGGAAAAACCTTACTAATTTTGATGATCTCCTGTTGATCTTTTTCAAGGACCTGATATTTAAAGCTTATTTTATTAACTTTCTACGCATATCTATATATATATATGTTATAACCATACCTATATATATATGTATATATGTCTATATGTATGGCTATATCTATATATATATAGGAAAAGTATTAAATTATTTACCTTGATCAATAAATGTTTTGTTCCTTTCGTTTTTTTTTCCGATTATTCTTCACTATTATTACTTTACGTTTATAAAAGTTAACAAAAATATTCAATGTAATAATCGTTTGAAACAAACTTTCACTTTATATTAGTACTTTAAGTTTTGACCTTTACATGAAGGTTATGGTCTTATGGACTTAGGATTTTGCTCTATGCGTCGAGAGTCTTCTTTTGGCTTTTTGCCTTTTAGAGTGCTGGATCAGAAAAAGACTTTTAAAATCCTATAGTCAACCTGCCGACCGTCTATATTCTATATTCAAGAAAATTCAGCAAAGCTCCAATTCCGTTGAAGTCTCTCTAACTCACCAACACACGAATCCCAATCCCCATTTCATGACTCCCAAACCCAACGCGGATGAATCACTTCTCTTATGTTGCATCTCAGAAACTCTGTGAAACCTATGTTAAGGTTCTTAACAATTCTTTTCACCCTACAGGCCTTTTATCTACATCGAGTTTGCTGCATACTTCGAGGAGGATTTTCAAAATAACGATCTTTTGTAACATTCCTTTAGTCGAATCGAGAATCTGATTTTAGGATTCGTGAAAATCAATATCGGTAACAGGCTCAATTTGATCGTTTATTTTGTCTATGCAATTAATTAAGTTTTCATAAACGTAGTTAGGAGAGCTTGGAGGTATATATGTGGCGATAATGTATAGCAGTCCGGTCTCAGTTTTAACTTTTATGCAAATCATTTCCACATCAGATTGATGAAAGTCGTCAACTAAAGTGCATATCAAGCAATTTTTTACGGCAAGCAAAAGTCCACCTCCTACAGTGCTGATGTCATTTAAGCAGTGTCTATCACATCTGTACACTTGATAATTCTAATCAAAGAGTTCCGTATCCAAGAATGTATTGTTTAGCCAAGTTTCAGTCAAAATGATTATGTCGTGTGGTAGAATGGTTATATTTTCGTAGACCTATTGATCTTTGTCCATAGTCCGTTGACATTTTGATAATAGATAAGAATTTTTTGAAGCTGCTTCTTTGATGATGTGGCATTATCTGGATATTGCGAAAATGGTTAGAAGATGATATTCTTGTGCTGATTTGCTTATTTTCAAATTCGTGGACTATTATGCCACTAGGCCACATAGAAACGGAGTTGAGAAGTCCAAAGATAGAGTCGGGCATTCTTAGTTTGAAAGATGCATATTTCGAATAGTTGCGGTGGATCAATTTCTATACTTTCATGGTTGTTGAGAAACCAAACTTTTTTTGAATATAATTTTTAATGTCAAGAGCATTAGTTGAAGGGTCGAGTTTTGATAAGAATAGAGTACGGTGACCTTCGGCTTCGACTACTTTTAAACCACTAGAAATAGGAGATATATTTCGAACTCCCTGTCCATTTGTATTAATCGTAGGCGCTGGTAACGATAGCAGAGTTCCTATAAATGGCATAGTGAAAGGAGGAGGAGGGCATGATGATCGCGATGATGTAAGAGCGTCTCTTAAAGGAGATTCAGTCGGTGTTACCAAAGGTGGTTGAGAGGTTGGTGAAGGGTGTTTCAATCTAAATAATCATTAACTAGTTTCGTCTTTCAAATCAAAAGGAACATTACTTTTTACACAGCATTGCCATGGCCCATCGCATAAAATTTTAATGCCATATTCAAAAAAGAAAGAAAAACACCAATATTGTACTTTAACAAGCCACCAATCGTGCACATCTGCTTCATTAAATATTTTATTATAGCAGAAACTCTAAATTTGTCTGGTTTGTAAAATATTTTCCGTACAAAATATTCACCCTTCGAAGGAATGCCAAAATTTGCTCAATCACTCACCCTCCTCTCATTAATTCGTATTATTGTGACGAGTTAATATCTCAACCAAATACACGATTTCCCACCATTCAGACACAAATTACAAACTATGCCAATAAAAATATTTTCGTACCTATCCTACCAGCAGGAATAGAACAAAAAAGAAAAACCAAGACACTTCGGATGAGCACCTTGAGATTTACAAATTATAAATAAATCTTTTTTCTTAATCAAATCACATGTAGGTACCTCGGAAGAAGCTACGCAAAGAGTACACAAATTCGTCTAATTCAGTTTTACTTGTTGCTTTTTCTCCATATTCACCTTTATCTACATAATTATAGCGTAGACATGACGTTCAAGTTCAAGGTAAAGGAATAAAAACATTTGGCGCAGTTTTTGTCGCCTCGTTCCCACCGTGTAGTCTTGGTCGTTGTTGGTTGGCGTTGTCAGGTCTGTTGTAGGTTGCATGCTCGAAACAACTTTACAACAAGGAAACGTAAAAGCTGAAAGGGAAGCATCTAAAATTTAAACAGAATACGAAGAGCTATTTTCGATAACGACGAGTCGGGCATTGTCAAATATGAAATGCTAAAAATTGCATGCATTGGCAAATTCTTCGTTGCATTACCTTTTGGCTAAATTTGATTTTCGTCTCATTTGTTTTGGTTTTATTGTTTAAACAAAACACATTTTATTGGTTATTCCGTTACGTTAGCGTCTGATTTTTGAAGCGCAGGCGGCATGGGCAGCAGACTGAATAAAACCCCAAAAAAACACAAATATTTGGTACTTCACGAAGATGCTTTCACTTTTCTCTAGCCCAAAGCGGAAGATCTCTACAAATGCAATAATATCAACACTTTGATGTTGCATCTCATGTTGAACTTGATTTTGAATTTGGTAACAGTTGGCATGGTTTCGGTATTTTTTTTTTTTACTTTTTGCTTCTTTGATCGGGGAACAGAGAAAAAACACCCTTAGCTGATTTCCCTGTTAGTTATCGCCGAGACAAAACTGTAGATAGATTCGATTCTAAAGTTTTTCATAAAAAAAAAGAAAATAGAAAAACAAAAAGATCAAAAATTATGAATCAATATTTTCTAAACTAACGGTTCCATAACAAAGTCGTAGAATTAATATATAAAATTAGTGACGTCGTTTTACTTAAGGGTCAATCGGGTTATATAACGTGAACACGCAAAGCAACAATGTCTGACAGCAGCTCCATTGATGAGGATGAGGAGACATCGAAAAGGATTACAGTTGATAGTGATGAAAAAGCACAACCCAAGACGGTTCAAATAAAAATCGTCATGGTTAAAGTTGAGGTATAGCTTGATAAATATATAAGCGAATGTTTTTTTTTATTTGGAAGCTTTCCACATGCAAACAAGAATGTCAAAGATCGCAAGTGAAATGTTCTTAGCAAAAAAAAAAATCAACAAGGGACAAATAATACAAACAATCTCTAAGCGCGACATAGATATTTTTATTTTGTTACGTATACGCCCGAGTAACCAGCCACAGTTAAGTGATCAATCAATTCAATATGAGAATGATGCGGTTGATACAAGATTTTTAAAGAAAATATAATGTATGTATTTTTATTAATCGTGATAACGATGCCGACGTTCACAGTTTAAGGATTCGAGCAACAAATACGAGGTGTGACAATTTAGTAATGAGACTGATTCCATAAAAACCGTATATTTCAAAATTATTCTACAATTCTGCCATCCCCTTCAAAGTAGTTCCCTTGGGCAGCTATACAACGATTCCAGCGCGTTTTCCATGCTTCGTAACATTTCTGGAACGCTTCGACAGGGATGTCCGCGAGTACCCTCGTCACGGCCGCCTGGATGTCCTCAATCGACTCAAAATGGGTTCCTTTGACCACCGATTTTATTCTAGGGAACACAAAAAAGTCACAGGGTGACATATTGGGCGAATAAGGTGGTTGTTGCAACACGGTGATCCCTTTAGAGGCCAAATACTGGGACACGCTGAGGGCGGTGTGGCACGGTTCCTTGGAACCATCTTCACGAACAACTTTCTCATGCCAAAATCGTCGGTTAATGTCTGGCTGTTTCACGGTTCATACCCAGTTCCGACGCCAACATTCGAACTGTTAAACGCTGATCTTCACGGATCAGGGCGCGCACACGCTGCGCATTCGTGTCGGTCCGCACCTCGACTGGTCTCCCGCTCCGCTCCTCGTCATACACGCTTTCACGCCCCTCCTTGAACTCTTTATGCCATCGAAACACCTGGACACGACTAAGAGCAATATCACCACGCACTTTTACATTTTTAGCGTACATTTCCGATTGACGCAAAATTTTATCGCGACGCGTTACTCTTGATTACGTTTTTCCATTTTCGTGACGAGCACCACGGACACACGCTTACTCAACACGACAGAGCAGGCGAACTAAACAAGCTAGAGCGATGGCAAATATATCAATGGAGAGGGAAAGGATGCCGGGGAAAGGGAATTTCAAGGGTTACTACAATGGCGGCAATATAATCAGTCTCATTACTTTATTGTCATACCATGTAAAAACAATGGTAGTTGTCAAACAAATTTCCTTCAATCTGAATGTTGGTTAAACCTTAAATATAGTGGCTCGGGTTACACCTTATTTTATCTAAACTTGTTTTTTTTTTCCAAAATATTATAAACTTCATACACTGAAAAAAAAACTGTTCACAGAAACAACAAATTCATCGATGTTGTTCTCTTGAGGACCGCAGTGATTAGCGGCTTATTCGCATAGACCTACGACTTAAAAAATCCCCACAAGAAAAAGTCATAAGGGGTCAAATTGCATTGTTGTGGTCAATTGTTGGTAGCCAATACACGATGTAAGCTCCGGCCGCCATGAAACCGCTCGTACAGAATTTCGATTGTGTCTTGCTGTATGGCATGTAGCGCTATCATGTCGAGATATTATGTCTTCGGTGTTCATGTCATCCAATTCTGGGCACAAGAAATTGGGATCAACTTCCAACTGTTCCAAAACCCAAATAATGAACAAAGACACTGCGCTTGGTCGTATGGTTTCAGCTCCTGGGTCAGTTGGATATTTTATAGGTGCAGACCCAAATCACGTCGCAAAATTAGCCATGTAATGGTCTGCGACAGCACAGGCCAAGATCTTCTAAGCGACGCGGAATTGACTGCATCCGATTCTACTGCACACTTTCACGATCAACGAAGAAGTTTTCGGCAGATTTTGCGTTTCGTTGACGCTCGGCTGTTTACTGATTGTTCACTGAACCGGAGGACTCGAACTTGGCCACCAAACGTGAATAGTTGACTTGGAAGAACGGCCATGTATCCCATAAAATGGGCACATTGCACGCATCGTTGCTTCGGGAGAACAATTTTTTTAATAATAAAGTTTTATTACTTGCACGTGTTGCTCGACGTTGTTACTTGCCCTGAGCATTTTTCTTTGGTGTAATGACTTTATTAAAGGCGAAATTTGACAGAAAGTAAGTGAAATAATATCCCGTCATACCACGAGCAGTAAAAATCAACCCGTGTCGCTTTTTGAAAACCCTTTACAGTCAATTAGATTGTTGCAAGGAATTATATAATAAAACGGCAAACAGTTTCTTTGTGGTACACTTTACACAGAACGCGTTCTACAAAAACCGAAGAGACATAAATTACATATCAAGCGAAAGCATTTAGAATTAAACCAAATCCGCCAGCACGATAGAACATAAACAATAAACATGTTGTTAGATGAAGAATCAACTGAATTAACTGTGTTTTTTTGATACAATGTCAAAGGGAATGAATTTTAAAACTCTAAATATTCACCACCTTTAAGCCAAAAAGTATATCTAAGTAATATACATTTTGGACAATACGTTTAGTGCGCACTGAAAAAATGCTTCAAGTGTTGACTCTGGGATGCTAGCCCTTGAGTTAACTTTGTATCAACTTCTGAAGCAATGAATTTTTCGTGTTGTGTAGGTTTTTCCCCGTTGTACAGCTTGGAATGGACGGTTACCTTTTGTTCCATTGGTATACGCATCAATCAAGACTTGAAATCATATAGCTAACCAAACAGTCACTGGGCCCAATATGGGAAATTTTGTTGATTTACATTCCCACCTAGTGAGCAATGTGCCTCATCCCTTCCACACTCTGTATTCAAATTTTTACCTAATGCTTGCGTAGTTGCGTTGCGCGAAATGTGGACATTTTTGAATAAACACTTTTGTAGTTACTGTTGGTGTAATGTCCGTGGCTTAGTCGTACGTGCGTTGGCTGCTAGGCAGAACGTCGCGTCGCGTCCGTCGCGGGTTCGAATCCTACTTGTGCCCATAGTTTTTATTTGATCTTTTACGGGTACTTCCTCTTGCGAAGAACTGACAAAACTTCCAAGAGTATCAATCTGTCATGAAAAAGGGCTTCGAAACTTTGCCGTTCGGAATCGGTGTTAAATTGTAGGTCCCCTCAATTCTTCAAACGCACTCAGAGAATTGTTGACGAGAGAGCTGTCGCACCACTCTATTTATTTAGTTACTGGTTGTAATTTAAACACTTTGTTCGTTGTTAACGGATGTCATGATGCTTCAAATGTCAGCGTTTCCAACTTGAGACAACGAAATAGATTGCTATAGAATAGCAATTATTTCCATGACAAATGTTCAGCAAAGTGGTTAGTTTTATATAATCCTCCATTACCAAGCATACTGTGTCTTTTTAATACTTTGGCTCGGTACCTATTCTAAGTTATTTGGAAGTTTCTTATTAGGGGGAAAAAGTTTTCCATAAACAAAGTTCATTTTAAAAGCACCTTAGTAAATGATTCCTTTTAAGAAATGATTATTCAAGGACATTTGTATGTTCGTTTTCATAAACAAATTATAATCAAATTCATAACAACTCACAAACTTGCATGCAAGCTTGCAAACATTCCTTTGTTGAACCCAAGAACGTAAAAACTAAAGCGTACGTCTTTCATACATTCATATATCTCATGATAAAGACATCAGCGGAACTCAGTCACGGAGCCACTTCAAGCAAATGTCGCGGTTGGTCGTCGTTTTCATACCTTTCGCTCAGGGTTAAATCGTTAGCAAATAATAAATTATTTAACCACAGGCAAAAATTTAATGAACAACAATTTAATTCACGCACAGGTATTTTCCGCCATAAATAAGAATAATAAGAGTTATATAGGTTTCATCTAATGAAAAAAAGGAAACAAAGAAAACAAAAACCAAAGACACCATAATAAATTTTGATTGGGATGATAATAATGGTTGTCCTCGTATTCTATTTCTGTTTTTCGGTAACACGTGCTGACTTAAAAGACTCCTTTCTAAAAGAATAAAAAAAAAATATCGAACTCATGTTAACATAATACCTTTATATACCTGAAAGATATAAGAAGATTATGATTATTTATTTATACAGGAAGCGGAAGTTCATGTAAGGAGGAGGATATCATCGATTGCAATATTGGCGTCATGAATTGTATGCGATCCTGTCGTTAATTATGATTGTTTCAAATCAAGGGAAAAGAAAACAGTCAAAAACCAAAATAAAACTCGATTGTGGAATTGAAATATCATTGACTCATGCCATTTTTTCTATGAAGATAAAACTTCGGGTTTTCTCATTTTTACAAAATTTAAAAGCTCTGAAAAATTCAAGGACGCTTAAGAATATCAAAGATAAGGAATCTATTCTGCTCACCAATATACAATTCCTTGGCAGCAAAACCAAACCAAACAAGAATAAAAATAAAAAGCAATTGCATTTAGTAAAATTTTATCAAAACGTCGCCGTCGTGGAACGAATACAGAGCTGAATATTTCATTCTGATTATTTTTTTACTCAAGATTCTCAACTAAGTAAATTTTTTCCCGGTGTCGTCTGGATTGTTTTATCTTTCGATTCATCTAAAAGAAATTCGAGGAAAAAGTAGTTCAAAATTAACCATAAAACGAGCATCATGTGAAAATAAGGAATAACTTTATATATTACGGAGTAATTCTTTTGGATGATAGTGGAAGCATTGAATACATTTTCATATAAAAGCAAATTAGAGGTTCAATCCGCAAAATTTTAACGTTCGAATAGATAAACTGAGTTTAATTTATCGTATTGCTTCTACTGTTTGCAGATTTTATGCACGATACATGACTGTCCAAAATCAGTCGGCTTTTCGCAGAAATCGAGCCTTTCTCGATTAATAAACTACTGTACTTTTTTCACATGAAATAATTTTCAATCTTAAGATACAACAGTTGTTGCCGGGGGACTTGATCTCATACAAATCAACATACAACAGAGTTTTTGAAGTCATTGTTCTACCAGTCATATCAAATCCCTTTTATAAAAATCCCTTTCATACTTCTAAACGTGCCACTTGAATTAAAACGTCTTCGATTTACAATTACTCTATTTCATATGACAGAACAACGTAAGTTGTTTTAGCTAGTAGTAGTTTAAAATAGATTACGACCGATCTCAGACCTACCAAGTATACAAATTAAATATCATAAAAATAGGTTTTCCTAGGACTAACATTGTGACACAAAAATTTAATAGAGATTTTCTATACTTTCCGCGCAATTTTCTTAATTTTTTTTTCTTTTATAAAAACTTTCTCGTCAGTAAAAAGAAGAATAAGAATAAGAATGCAAATATCGCGAAAACAAAAATATCGAATATAACATCTCGAAAAAAAATCCCGAATGTCAAAATCTCGGAAAGAATAAATAATTTTCAGATAATGGTTCCATTCGCGCGAGCGAATTGAACCATTATCTTTCCGAGGTAAGTTTGTTTGTTAAGACAAAAATAATAGTTGTTTTTTTTTTTTTTGTTCATTTGGTATAAATTATTCATGGAAAAATAGGAAAGGAAAGTTTTGTTAAACAGTAAGATGAAAACTTTAGTCTACAAATGCGAATGCTCAAATTTTTTTTACTCAAATGCTTAGCTTACCTCTGTGAAATTCGCGACTATTTCTGTACATTGAGTAATCAATTTTCCGAAAGTAGAAAGCAAATAGGGAAGTGGTTTGACAGATAGTTACAAAAAACCAGAAATCTATGTATTTTCAGTCTATGGTGTTGTACAGAGCAAACAAGAGAGATCATACCAAGAACTCAAACTAAAGTCGAGTCTTATAGCGTTTTTTTTTTTGGTAATCCGGAATTGTACATAGAACTGTCCGATTCCGGATTCCAAACGAACAGGCAAACACATTTTTTTGCTTCTAAGGGTTGAATGGTTGTGTATTTGTGAAACCTCATAAGAAGAATTGCAGATGACATGACATTGTTTTTAATTTCTTTATTTGTAAACATGGCAGCGAGTACGTATATGCGAGTGTGTGCATGTATGCGTGATTCTGTTTTTGATTCTGACTTCAAATTCGGAATCGTTTTTCTGTTCTATTCAGAACAAGAACTGTCATCTTGTGCCAAGTGAACGAGTACAGAACTGTTCGGAACAGTTCCGGACGACCAAAAAAAAAACGCTATTAGCATAGAAGACTTAAGGTAAGCCGCACGTTGGCCTGTACAAGCTGATTCATGTTTTAGTGCAGAAGTCGGTTCAGGCAAAACATAAGGTAGAAAAACTTGAAATGGGGGAAGAATTTAATATGAGGCAGGAGTATGCCACGAATTTTGACTGTAATGCAAGAAAAATAAGAAACTTAGCTAAAACGTTTTTGTTAATATATTTTATTGTTTTGTTAAAAGTAAGAATAAATTACCATATTTTTTTCGAGATATTGTCCTTCGAGATTCTTGAACGTTCATGATTTTTGTACGTTCGAGATTTTTGCATTCGAGATTTTTATTTTTTTGTTTCGAGATTTCTTACATTCGAAATTTTTGTATTCAAGATAACTTCATGATTCCGAATAAGCTAAATCGGTTCGGCTCTTTACGCGTCATGGGTATGACCAAGGGAAAAAGGGATTCATATTTAACTACTGCTTGCTGACCCGCAGACATTGTTTTGCCATAAGAAATATTTCTAGAGTATGAATTGATTATGATTTTATTTGAATTTATGTGATTGAATTCAGAACGTGTGTCAAGACGTGCATCTTCTCCGCCCATAAAATAGATTTTCAAAAGTGTGTATGCTTTTGTCATTTGCAGCAACGATCCCTTTTTGTAATGAACTTGACCTTTGACTTTAAATGCTGAATTGAAATGAAACATGAATTGAATGTCCGAATTGATTTCAGGAACATGTTAGAATATGGATATATGCCAAACAGTAAACTATTCAATGTTTCAGGTGGTTATCAATTACAGGCAATACATCTGGGCTAGCTTATTTTTGAATAACAATGCAGACATTCCTTGTCTATAGCACCAATTATGATTTTTAAATGAGCATTGTATTCAAAATCGGGCTCATTGTCGAATACTGTTTTTAGTTATAAACCTTTTCTCGGACCAACTTAATGTACATATAAGATGTCATCAAAATCGATCGAGCGGTTTCTAAAACTATGACACGAGATTTCTAGCAGGACAAATATAAGGTGTGTTTTTGTGACTGTCAAATAAAGTGAAGTAAACAAAATATCAAGAAAAGGATCCAATTCAATTGCTTTCATTAAATAAACTGACAAATTTTGACATTTGTCATACTAAATTATTACAAAAATTGACTCCAGCTCCCTCTGAGTTTGAAAAAAATGTATTAACATTTCAAGTAAGTTTAACTTCCTATGAAAAGCTAAAGTAAAAGCAACTAAATTTTTATTGTTGTTTTCTTTGTTAACATTTTACTTTACTTTACTTGCTTGTCACGAAAACACGCCTATAGTCGAAAATCGATCAATACCGCCTATTTGTATAATTTTCCAAACAACTTTTCAATCAATCTAGAATGATGAAACTTTTTCACAGGACAAACAATTTTCTGAAAAATATGTGCACGACTGGGTCGTACGAGCTTGCTCCTGTATTCCAAATTATAACACAAAAAATATTAAAAAATTAAAACATAATAAAAATTCATAAATAAAAATTTAAATATGAAGCCGGAAATAGAAATATGCCTGAAACTTTTATTATAAAAAATAATAAAATAACTTACCAAGAGAAACAAAAAATATTTCAGAATGAAAAATGTGTTTGTTGGGGGGAGGGGGGATCAGAGCCGGATTAAGAAGTCTAGAGGCCCGGGGCGGCAGAAGAGTGGAGGCCCCAAATTATTATTTTCCAAGAATGTGAAATGGACAGTTTTTTACAGTTGAGTTTACTTATTTATTGTGAAACCAAGAATATTTTATTTTATTATTTAACAAACATATGAGAAATATAATTGGAAAGGAACGGAATCGTTGATTATTTCGCCGAAATCCAGTTCCCGAAGTAGATCACTTCTATAGGTACTCAGGAGAGAAAGATTAGGCGGTTTTGTCCCATCGTGGTTCGAAGCCAATTTTTTATAATTTTCATTTTTGAAAATGAGCGCTCTCCAATGCAATTTTATACCATCAAAACCAAATACATTATCAATGTAATTTCAAGATCTGATATTTCTGATATTTTGATCTTCGAGGATTTGGTAATAAAATAGTTCCGAAGACACAAATTAAAACAAATCATTACTAAGACTAGGTTCTAAATCATCTTCATAAACTTTCACCAATGCCTCTGCTGCAGCTTGTAAAAAATTTTCAGCACCCATTTTCTCAATGTGATTGAGAAATCCAAACCCCGCACGTACAGCTTTATAAGCATACTTTGTAACAGATACTTTCGGTAACAGATTTGCATCTTGCGTTTTTCCGTAATCGAGCGGATTCAACATCACGTTTCTCCTTATGGTCCTGTTGCGTGATTGTACGTATTCGTCAGTCTGGCAGCTTCTCGTATCTATCGACATCATTTCTTTTCGCTTTCAAAAATGATTTCAATGAATATTTTTAGCGTTGAAACGCTACAAGATATAGTTTCAAAAGCTTGCGAATAAATTGATTTCGAGACCACTCATCTTCTAAAGAAGGTGCGCTGCTTCATTCCTCGTGATGTCTTTTTGCTCTTTATCGGAAGATATGCTGTTTAGAGCTTCAACGATTTGTGAATATCCGTCGACTATGCCTTTCGTAGACAAGACCGACGAGTATCACTAAGCTCTTTCAAGACGTAAAATTGTCCGCCAAAAGAAAGATTTCTTATGTTTTTACCAAACTGCAGTCATAGTGGCGAAGTCACAACAATAGCTCTCCTCAAATGTTTATGTGACCATCAAATAGACAAAGAATTGCCGCGGCCAATCGTACGACAACGCTGCAAAAATAAGTGGCAAATACAAAGGGATGACAGAATTGGTTCATACTCGGCTAACTGCTTAAATCCGCAGAATTTACTTGTTTCAGAAAAATCAGATTTTCCAATATACTCATTTGTCTTTATACTAGTGAAAGTTTCCGGCGATTATTACAGAATGACAAATTAAAGGGTTTTCAAATAAGAGGTGTTATTTTGATATTCAAAGAAAAATGGCATTTTTTGAGATAAATGATCGGATGTTTATTTCATTATAAAGAGGAAAGTATGCCGTTAATAATGGAATACAATATCAGCCAATCAGCCGATCAGGCTTACAGGACCATATCCTTTTCATGAAATTTTCCATAACCAAATCGCAAAGTGGCTGCCCTATGTCCTCGATAGCCTCACGAATTCCATCTTTGAGGTCTTGAATCGACGCTGGGCTGTTGGCGTAGACCCTTTCTTTCACGTGGCCCCAAAAGAAGAAGTCGCAAGGTGTTAAATCACAAGATCTCGGTGGCCAATTGTTATCACCTCTTCGAGAGATAACACGGTCCGGAAACTTTTCCCGTAAAAGATCGATCGATAAAAGATCTCTGCCAAATTTTCACCATTTTTATAGTGAATTTTAATAATTTCAATGCGTTGTTCGTGTAACATTCCATTTTTATTAATGGCGTAGTTTCTACTTGTCAAATGTCAAAAAATTACAGCTTTAAAAGTGACAGCTACCGAAATAGCGGGCTATTCAAAATAACACCTCTTATTGGAAGACCCTTTATAATTTATGATTTTTAGAATATAGAGAAAAATAAAAACTAGGAAACTAGGTGTTTAAATCAAGTGAAGTATGAACAAGTGAAAAATTAGAAGGTAGTAAAAGGTAAGATATGGGTTGTTTCTGTAACAATACTGAAATGTGCATACACGCTATTTGAAACACAAGGGCGAAACTGTGTTTGTACTTTAACAGTTATTGAGCAATAGCTATATTTGTTTGTGGGGGCCCATCTTTTGTGGAGGCCGGGCAGTAGCCCCGTTTGCCCGCCCTTAAATCCGGCCATGGGGGATTATGTTTTTTTTTGACACGTTTTCCTTCTCGGCCAAATTTGAAGCGTAGCAACAAATATGTTAAAAATAGGTATTCAACGTGTTTTATAAAAATCCATAGATTCAATTTTGAGTACGAAAAGGTTTTGACTCAGTTGACACATTGGATTGTTCTGCAAGCGCAAGTGCAGACAGAATGACAGTTGCAATCATCGAACCCACTTTTTCAACTAATTCTTCTTTGTGAGAAACATAGATTTGATATCAATGAAAAACATATGTTCTAAGAAAACAAGTCAAAACAAACTCACCAAAAAAGTGGCAACACTTTCAACACATGACTGGAAAAGCTTTCACTTTTCTCTCTGAGAGCTTACCAGCTGATGTTCCATAAACACGAATAACTGTGCGAATATCCTAGGTTAACACAGTTCCAGTTATTCTTTTCATCCCTCGCTCAAAAAAAAAGAAGAAAAAACACAAAACTGGCACTCACACGCAAGTTACCCTTGGAAATGAAATTGAAATTCGACATGCAATGCCACCCATCCATCCTTCGTCCTTTGACTTATACGCTACGCTCCTTCTCATAGAAGTATATAATCAGTCAAACGCAACGGTGTCCCTAACTAGACGTTATGCTTTCTCCTCAAATCAGTTGTCTTCCGAATTAAGTGTGGTCTACAAGCAATAACGGAAGCTACAAATTTGGCTCTCAATATAGAAAATTGAAATCGTAAAAAGTGAAAGTGATAGCAATTCCCGTGTAGGAAAAAAAATTATATGAAAAATAAAAAATCAAAGTCAATGTCTGATTTCAAGTAATCTTGTTCTTCTATTTGACCAAAAAAAATGAGAAGTAAAAAAAGAAAATCCAGAAAAAAAACGTAACTTTCTTACTGCCCCAAAGGAACCCCTTGGAGTGAACAAGTGGCCTGGATAAGCTCAAAGGAAAATAAATTAATAAATCAGGAAGAAAAAAAAATTAGGGGCAAAATAGTGTCAGTGAAACTGTTTGTTAGCAAAATGGCCTCATCGTATCTTGTCGGGGAGGACTATAGCAGCAATGGGGAGGACGAAGATGATTTGACGGTAGGAAATTCATGTTGTGCTATTATCATTTTTTTCTTTCAATTTGACTTTTAACACATTTCTTGGATTATAGCTTGAGGTTTATTAGTAAACTTTTGTCAAGGGAAGGTTGGGTGAAATCTGTCTGAATTGTGACGTCTTTTTTTATTATGGGCGATTTGACCTACCCAAAACATGCTGATACAAGAAGAATAGATTGCGTTAGTAATTGCAAGGATTTCACACCGGTTTACTTTCCTTATACTTATACGTCATAAGTCATAACTTCTTTCTTCCTTCAAAAGGGATCTTTAACCTCTTAATGAATGTTATCCGCCAATGACGTCTTTTTTAACATGTCATAAAAATCGTCATTTGTTGGTATTGAAAAGCAGCCAGCAGGTTGCAAAAGACAGACACACACATGATTTTGTTCATTTTATGAATTTGCCCTTGGTCAAAGCAACAGTAGATAAGCATTGAATGTCACTGTCCTGCCTTTTTTCATGTACAGGAAAATTAGGTGAGCTTTGTTAGTAGTGTCATTACAAATGGGGTTGCAATTATTGAATTCGTTGAAATATTTGTTTATATACCTGTATCTACTTGAAATTTATTTATGTTTGAGTGAACTCTTGGAAAGTTAAACAAAGCTATAGAAGACGGTTTAAAGATTGTTTAGTACTGTTGTATCAAAGACAGAGAAAATGTTCTGACCAGGACCACCATAGATCCAACAGTTTTACAGATACGTATTTTTTTTTTATAATGTGCACCCAGTCAAGGGATTTCTTATACCCTTACTATGCCAGAGACACAGTGAGTGCATTAGGAAGAAAGTTTGAATGATGTTTGAATGAATGTTTGTTTGATTTCTGGTCACTCACTAATTTTTCGTATAATCTATGTTCAGTGTCTCGACTATAGTTCCCATTTCTCGGCAGGTGCTTAAGTTATTCAGGCATTCTAAGAGTGATATTCAAAAAAGAAGTCTCACAGACCTATTTATTAGATTTCACTTATACATGTCTATCATTGTATGTTTATAGGTAATTCGGAATAGTTACAACGAATCTAAGCACTTACAACGTCTTTACGCCACATCAAACTAATCGTTACTTATAAAATATATTTCCTACTAGTTACGCCACGCGTATTAAGAAATCGACCAAGTCAAAATTTTGGTTATTAAAAACGTAAACAAACCATTCATTTTTTCATAAAATAATAACTGAAGAACATAATGTATTTTTTGAGGTTGAATAATATTTTTATTGAAACAGCAAAAATAAGAATAAAATAGCAGAATGTTTGTGCATCAATTTAAGAATTATGTACGTTCTGGACATTTCACATAAACGGCCTTTTGGCAAAAATGCACTTTTACAAGTCTGACGAACATTTCTTTTACACATTTTATATTTCAAAATCACATTTAAATGCTAGTCAAGGCTCATTTCTTTTTTCTTTTTTTTATTAAGTTTTTCAATATTAAAAGCGTTGTAAATACTAGTTTATAAATAAATAAATAAGGCTGTTGGTGGAGGGTCAAAGTTCGAGTACCTAATATAGCTTGATACATTTCTCCCCTAAATCAATTCAACTGTAATACCAGAGTTTTTAGGATTGCTTTCTCTTTCGTTGAAATATTAAGGAATTCAATGCAATGACCAAAGAACACTGAAACATACTTCTACACAATTCCGCTTTTCTGTTAAGTGCTCGTTCTGTATTTCTGGCGTATTACGGGTGCAAAAAAAAAAAACCTGATTAACCTCGAATTTATTAAAGAAAATTGACTGCAGACGTTTCACACGAATTAATTCGTTTATGTTCCTCAAGTCCTTTTTTAATTTAAAGAAAAGATATACAAAGTTATATTTACAGTGTTTTTACTTCAAATTCGTCCTTTAACAATTCAAATTCACCCTTTTACAAATCAAATTCATACTTTTTAAGTGAATTATTTGAAGAGCTATAGAGACAAAATTTAAGCCACGTGTTGTTAACACTACTTGATAGTGCTAGTATTCACAAAGCTCTCATCCTTGTTGATCAAACAACTCAATCGCTTCATTTTTATCACCGTAGATGTTTCTATCCAATAACTAACCAAAAATTGGTTGAGATAGTAGACACTTCTGAGATCTAAGGAAACGATAATTTCCGAAAATTGTTACAATTATTACATGAATATGTAAATGTATGCAGATTTACCCACTGCAGCTCCAGGAAAAGATGTGTAATAGTATTAAAAATATTTTTCAATAAAGTTTATATTCTTATCTTTCATAAAAACGATCATTTTTGTGATTTTATTTTTACAAATACTGGTTGAATTTGATTTGCAAAAGGGTTAATTTGATTTGTAAAAGGGTGAATTTATAGTAATAAGACTTTATAAAATATTTTCCCTTAAAATGTTAATGCTATTCGTTTTTACACATAGGCCTTTGCAAATTATATACAAAAAATGTGGACGACTGGGTTGTACAAACTTGCTCCTGTATTCCAAAACTGAACTCACAAAGAACAACCTTCTGATAAGTTTATGTCTTGGGTAACTAATTGTCAGTTATTCCAATTTTCCACCTCGATAGATTTTGAAAAATGGAAAAAATCTGTAGAATCGTTCTTTGTGTCTGCCGTTATGTTTTAAAATCAAATTCGGATTTTTCAAAATACTTGCTTGCTATTGACACTAAATCAACGAAATTAAAAATAAAAATTCTTTGTTTGACTTGTCGTGATTGTTAGCCATACAGATTATAGACACAGGGTGATTATCAATCGAATCATATTTGGTTTTGCGGAATGTAATCGATCACTATTGTGACTAATCCCGAAAATATTGCGAACATTTCTAATTTCTATGTATGCAGTATTCTAGAATATGTAAATTTGCGGTTTACATTTTTGAATTTAAATGTTTAATACTGATCCCTTTTTGAGATCAGAATTAAAAAAAAAAAAAAAAAAATTTTAAAATATTTTTTAATAATTCAAAATTAATGTTTTTGAAATTTGTTATGACAACAAAATGTTGTTTGGGCAATATACATATACGTACTCTCCAAAAATAAGTACGCTGTCGGACTACTTTTTTCGAAAAATCTTATATAGTGGAGTCAATGAAGCTTTTTTTCAGAAAGTCCTCAGAAACAGCTCGGATTTGGAAAAAAAAATTTCCAAATTTTTTTGGATTTTAAAATCTGTTGTTCAAAATCTGAAACATTTCATTTGGGGGAAATAATTGCTTATATTGTTTGAACAATTTTTATATTGCTTATAAAGCGTGATCCAAGAACGATGTTTTTGATAATTGGAGTGTATAGGTTACATTACCTAAGACAAGAAAAAAATTCTATTGTCTATTGTCCCCCCGTTTAGCCGGGAGTGACGATCTTATAACAAAAAAAGCCTATTTTTCAAAAAAATATTAAAAATCAACGGCTTTGTCCATAATGCCGTGTTACACCTTCTCGCAAAGCTAAAAATTGTTTCTTTTATTTTGCATTTAAACAAAACTATTTTTAGGAATAGTTTAATTCATCTTTAAAGTGAAAATATTGAAATTTTTAACTTTTTTTTTCAACTTCGAACTATTTTTTTTTCGAAATTTTATGCAATTAAGTACTTACTTCTTTCACAATTAAAGGCGGTTACAAGTTCTCAGTGAGATCCAGAAAACCGCAAGTCTTAATTTCTTTTTTTTTCGAGAAATTAAGAAAAATCAAAAAAAACTCAGAAAATTTGGATGATATTTTGTTCTATTTATTCGAAAAAATAAATACTTTTTTAGTGTTTTTAGTTTTTTCTTAATTTCTCGAAAACGAGAAGACATTAAGACATGCAGTTTTCTGGAGCTCATTGAGTAACCGCATTTAATTGTGAAGAAAAATATAGTACTTGACTACATAAAATTTCGAAACAAATTAGTTCGAAGTTAAACAAAAAAAGTTGAAAATTTCGATATTTTCACTTTGAATATGAATTTTTCGAAAACTATTCCTGAAATTTAAGTGCAAAATAAAAGAAGCATTTTTTAGCTTTGCGAGAAGGTGTAACACGGCATTATGGACAAAGCCGTTGATTTTTAATATTTTTTTGAAAAATAGCAGGGTTCGTAGAACGATAAATCGATCGCGATCGATAAATTCAACCGGGAATTTAATTTTTAATTCGATCGCGAATTTTATTTTTCGATTCTTTGAGAATAAAATTTGTGTTCACGATCGAATTAAATTTTTCGGGATCTGAAAAATTAAATTCGATCACGAATTTATCACAGAAGATCCAAAAAAGATCCATTCACGAACCGATCGTTAAATAAAATATAAAAAATTTCGGTTGTTGTTTGTGTGCATATGTATTTAATTAAAATATACTCAAATTAACATAATTAACATACAATATGAAAAGTTTAATGTTTTTATATTTTTAAAAACTCAATTAATTCGCTGTTTAGTTTGACTTGTTGTGGCGACGACCGACGGCGACGCGTGTCACGACGTGAGCATGTGCGATGGGCAATGTGCATCATGTAGTGTAGAGCCATGCATTCAGGTTCGCAAAAAATATTTGCATGAGAAATGAGAATTTTATTTTTTTCGGATCGCGAGAAGATCGGAAAAAGAGAAGTATCGATATTTTTCAGATCGCGAACGATATTTTACCATTGTTGTGATGACAACGCATGTCGCGACATAGCATGTTGTGTATCATGTAGAGCCATGCATGCAGGTTCTTTTGTAAAATGTCTTTTTATATTGCCAATCACTAGTCCTTTTAATTTCTTATCACATCTTAAACATGATGCCATATTATTTTCTTGTTCATAAAAAACATAATTATTCACTTCGAATTATTTTTTTCGTCCATTTTAAACAACCGAGATCAAACAAAACAATAAGCAAGAAACAAACCATACACCGCAAAACACATTCAAAGAATATTTTTTTTATCTTTACACTTTTCGGATCTTTTCGGATCCTTTTTAATTTCTGTTCGTGAGAGAACAAAATTTGAGGGGAATTTTATTTTTCCGATTTCTGACGAATGATAAAAAGGGAAAAAAAATTTCAATTCGTGCCGAGAGAGATCGGAAATTTTCGGATCCCGAGAAAAGTATCTGTATGAGAATTTTATTTTTTTCGGATCGTGAGAAGATCGGAAAAAAGTGAGAAGTATCGGTATTTTTCGGATTGCGATCGATATTTTACGAACCCTGAAAAATAGGCTTGATTTGTTATAAGATCGCCCCTCCTGGCTAAACGGGGGACAATAGACCCCCCTTCCCTATGATATTTTCTTGTCTTAATGCAAACCTATACACTCCAATTATCAAAAACATCGTTTTTGGATCACCCTTTATAAATAATATAAAAATTGTTTAAACAATATAAGCATTATTTCCCCCATATGAAATGTTTCAGATTTTAAACAATATAGAAAACAAAAAATTAAATTTTTTTTTCCAAATCCGAGCCGTTTCTGAGGACGGGTCCCGTTTAAGAGCAATACAAAAATGTTTTTTTTAGATTAAAAACACCAGTGTTCCGAAAAAAAAAAAACGTTGGAGCCGTTTTTAAAAAATTTAACTTTTGGTTTGTAGCCGAAAGAAATTGTTTGGTGGCTATGCCCTAAATTTAAAAAAATAACCCACCCAAGTTGGCATCAAACCAAATTCCAAATTTTGAGTCAATCGAACCAGTGGTAAAGGCTGTAGGTGCGTTTACAGACAGACGGAATCGCCGGACCCACTTTTTTTCTTCTCTTTCATGGTATTGTCATATTTGATCAAAATCTTCAGTTTTTTTTTACGAATACAATACATGCCATATATTCTTTATGTCGCAAGTAATAATTGCATTTTATTCCATGGACTGTTTCTTTAGCAATCAAATGATAATTCTGACATGAAGACCAATTAAGAAACACCCTGTTCCTGTATATTAAAAGCATATATATATATAGAAGCATGTTTTCTTTAATTTATTTAATCTTAGTTGTGAGAATCCAACCTTGGAAAGAAATTTAAAATTCCCAATAAAATGCTTATAAACGAACTCCAATTTACCAATTTAATTCAAGGTCAAATATACATACTCCTGCGTATAATTGGTACTCCATGTGCCGGCGGCTATATCGGCTAGCCGCTTCAACACTGAAACATCTCAATTTCAGCAATGTCAATGTGCCGATACACCTACAGGTGCTTTCTTATCATACACATTAAGTTGCGTGTCCGGTTTCAGTTTCGTGCTCTTGATTACTTTTGTGAAAGGTCTTTAGTATATGTTATTCATAAACAAAGCAAAATCACATAACTGGCATACATATACTTATATCAAGTAAATAAATGACCGTAATTCAAGCGATAAAGTAGAAACGGATGTCAATATTTACCAGGCAGCCATCGTAAACGTCAAAATATTTCCTCGAATCTGTTAACAAGCTAAATGACATGGAATGAGGGTGTGAGCGTGGCCATTAGCACCTAATAAATTTCAAATGCTTTTATGTCTCAATTCATATAATAATCTTGTAATTTCTGGAATGCTTCCAAGGGATAATTGTTATTATTTGTTCAATTTCCGAAATGAATTGAAACGGAAGCGTGCCAACTGACTTTACCTACATAAATGAATAATAATTAATTTTTCTAGGTCTTGATATCCTGCAAATCCTGTTAAACTCTTCTACCCTTATTATTGATATTCTTATCAATATTTGCATATCCCAACAAGGTGATTGAAAATATATTATTTATAAGTCGATCCACGTCTCGTAGTATAAACACAAACAATATTTTCAATAAACCAAGGCCAATGAAGTTCAAATTTAATGACCTTTGCTCCACTTGAGTGGTTTTCAAGAATAACCTTTTCTTCTTCCCTTATGTAAAGCTTTCTCACTTCTCTATGAATAATGTAAGTATAAAAATCGAAGGTCGATATAAAAGAAGGTTATGCCTTTTATAGGCAATTGAGAATTTGTCCTCAAACAACAATGTATTTTAAAATGTTTTGAGAAAGAAATGCATTTGGAAGTCAGAAGTCAAAAGTTCTACATCCACCAATTTGTCGGATTGAAACTTATGAAGATTGAGGGAATAATACCTGAGTTGTTCATTACATTAGCAATGGGTCGCCTAAACCGATTTTGTTAAGTTGTTTAAAATTTCATTTTTTTTTAAATTAATTTGTTGCGTTTTGATAATGGAGGGTAGTCGATAAAGCACTTATGTAAACAAAACTATACCGAAAAAGATATTCCGGACCGGATCCTCTTCGCTTAGCTTATAGGAACAAGGTGTTCAGCCCGTCTACGTACTTTGATATTTATTTATTTAACTTATTTTTTAACTTACATCAATTCACAGTAAGAGTACGGTCTATGAAGATTAATTCTTGTCATTTGGGTTTATAAGCTAAAGGGTTTTGAATAAGGGCGGGTAGATGTGATTCGAAGCCCAGTCGTCATGTCAAGTCATGAACTTTGAGCTCCTGGGTCAGTTGGATCTTGTGCCGGTGTAGGCCCAAGTCCCGACGTAAAATTCGTTGAAGTCTGCGAAAGGCCGAGTTCTTGTGCACGGCGAGGTTTTGACATCCTCGGGTTCTGCTGTACACTTTCACGGACCGCGGCGATGTTCTCGGCCGATCTTGCGTTCCTTGAACGTACGGGTGTTGGCTGATTGCTTACTGAACTGGTTGTCTCAAATTTGGCCACCAAACGTTGAAGAGTCGAGTGTGAAGGGCCACCTCGCGTAAATTGGGCGCAATGCGCGCAACGTTTGCGTTAACGAATACTCATTTTGATAATAAAGTTTTAACATTTGAACGTGCTGTTCAATCGTGTAACTTGCCATGATGATTTGGCATAAACAACTGAATAATAAACAAAATATTTGATAGATGTCACCAAAACAAAATGGCCGCCACGGGCCGCCAAAATGTACCCGCGCCAATTGAAACACCTTTTATATATTGGCAAGACAACCGTCTTATACAGCAGCAAAGCAGAGCCATGAGACTATAATAGATTCGGATGTGGATCGGAACAGCGCCCCGCGTAATTTTTCTTCCATATTGTTATAACCCAACGTTTTCTGCAGGAGGAGAAACCATTTACTCCTTTTTTTCATAAAATGCAGTCGCAGTTTTCTCTCCGCCTGCTCGACTGGTATATGAGGTTTTGACCTACAGCTTGTGGATTCTTTCCATAGATGTCGTATTTCAATATCGCCTGTAAAAGTTAATAATTGGGTGGACTTCAAGTCACAAATTGCGAGGTTGAAGAGGAAGAAGGCCAGTCTATTCTTATTTAAATCTTTATATACACTGCGGCGTATACGTACTATTTTTTTCGTCGAAAACTTGCAACTGTTAATAAATACAACACTTTTAATTTCTTGTGTTTTGTTTTTTAAGAAAAAATATGATGGAAGTTTCTTTCGCGTATTTTTAAGTTTAAAATCAAGGTTATGGTTTGCGGACAAGAAACTTGTAATCTGCGACAAAACCAAAAACATGCCGATCTTCCAGGACCTCTCATTCCGTTGAGAGCTTTGATTCTGAAATAGCTTGTTGCAATTTTTGCTTAAGGCTAAATCACAAAAGCGCTTCAGCTTCAGCTTCGCCTGACGTTTACGAGTTCAGCTATAGGAATTCAATGCTTGCTATCACAATGACGCTTCGACCTCACGTTTCATACGTAACGTGACTCCAAACGGAAGCTCTAGTTCAAATATGCTGAACTTTTGCTTTGTCTGACAGCTCAACAGCTATTTGTTCATTTGTTTTTTGGAGCAGCGTTACCACTCGAAAAAAAGGAATCGAAGTAGATTTGGGAATAAAGCGAAGTAAATTGAAAAAAAAGTGAAGTAGATTTCAAAATAGCGTATTTTATATTGTCCATGGATACATTGACCCAAAGAGGGACATACGTTAAATACAATCAATACAATCACGTAGCTCATACTTTGCGTATACATATGTATGGGTTGACATTTCGTGTTTGTAAAGTGTGTCCACTAATTGTTTGTGTATAAGGATAGAAACTGATGATGCAGATGCAGATTTCGATTATCTATTTTCCTGATGAAAATAAGAGAACTGTAGGCATAAAATTACTCAATGAGTTAATCAAAGCAGATTTTGGAAATATCAAGTAAAATCGATGTAAGTTTTTTCTGAGTGAAGTAGATTTCAAAACATTCTTGATGTTGCGAAGTGGGAATAGATTTTCAAAGTTTTTCAAAAATCGAAGTAGACTATTTCGAAAGGAGTAAAGTGGCAAATCTGTTTGATGATGATGGAGGGAGAACTGTCATTCAAAGCAAACGTGAAGCGAGTGCATCGTAACGCAGACGATGCCGAAGCTGAAGCGTGTTTGTGTTTTAGCCTTTAATATAATTGAAATAGTGATTTGAGATTTTAAGTATCTAGGCGGCCGAATTAACCAAAATTTGAAATCGATAAAATGCTCCATGTACCTTAATATTATGCATTTTTTTCAAGGGTTGGTGACGTTTTCCCCAAACCAAAATCCCCAAACGAAAATCCCCAAACCCAAAATCCCCAAACTGAAATCTCCAGCAGCGAAATCTCCAAAGAAAGAATCCGCATGGACTAAATCTCCATGCCAAAATCTCCAAAACAAATATGTTCATAAATCGCGCGATTTAATCGCATGATTCACTACTTGAACATATTTGTTTTGGAGATATTATTGTATTCAGTTAAGGTTATTCAAGAAATAAATGTTTAATTCATTTTAAATGTAATTCATTTTTTTCAAAATAAATAAAAAAAATCAATTCAAAAGAACTTTGTTTAATGTTTAAACAAATAAAGAATGAATATAAAACAAAACATGTCGTGAGAGTAACGGTGTAAGTAGACGTACCTGAATATTGGAGATTTGGAAATTTCAAGGAGATTTTGGCAAAAAGTATTTTTTTCTTTGGGGATTTTTTCCGTGGGGATTTTGTCGTGGCAAGTTGGATTTTTTTTTTTTTGGAGATTTTGTCCCCATGGTGATTTTGTCTTTTGGGGATTTCATACGACTCCCTTTTTTCAACTGTTAGATTTTTTTAGTGTTTAAAAATATGTATATTGAAAAAGTTTACTATGGATTCTTCCATTTGAAGTAACTTAAACTCACAATATATTTCCCGAAATATTTGAAAACCCTCTTACTATTGTTTAAACACACAAAAAAGATCTTACAATGGCAAAGTTTCTTCTATAACAACCCTGCTTATAACAGTTCATCAAAAATAAAAGGATTACTAAAAATCTACACTCGTTCCATTCATTAACTCAGTCGGTCTGGAATGTGCGAATTTATTTATTCGATGTTGTCGTTAAATTTCAGCGTCTTATATTCTTGAAATACAAGACTACGACATCTCACGTCCTTGTCAGTTGATTAGTGGCACTTATTTGTCAGCGTGAAATATTTGCAATTATAATAAGTTAGCTCCTGTAAATTTACATTTCTCTGTATTTTTCATTCATTAAAATGCTTTTGTGTCGTTGTGGTGTGTATTGCGTGGGCTTGGAGACCTGATGAGTTTTAATTCTTGGCAAAGTTTTTTTTTTTTGGAAATTAGAAAGCAAAATAATGGAGCATGGTACAAGAGCTACCTTAAACCTGTCATTGGCAAACTTCATACAAGAGGGAATTTTTGCGTCATCATGGAAACGTATACTCTATTTACACTGGTACACATCATACAATTTTATATAGGTAGAAAAGACAAGAAAAAATGGATACTATTTAAATTTGTCAATGAGCCATCGTCTGTCGTCGTCGACAATAGCATGGATTTTTGGCTATATGGAATTGGCAGACTGACCTATTGTTGAACTCATTTGTCGGTGACTAAGGAAACTCTTGTGTGCTCCTATCTTAATTCTATCAAAAGTTCAATTATTGGATTGATTACAGTTACAATTTTGACAAGCTATTACTTGTGTACGTGATTCTATATAGATTATGTTTTATATGAGTTTTTTTTCTATTTTTCGCTTTATTAAGTAGCAATATAAAATAAAAGCGTTTTTAATATAAGAATGAACTTATTTCATGGTGTTTTTTTCTTTGAGGTTATTAAGATTGTTTCAATGTGTTGAAACAAAATATCCATAAAGGGACACTAGATGACTATAAATTTAGTACCTATAGAGGCCAAACAGTTTTACGAGGCATAGAGCGTTGTTTGTGTCAATTATTTTGGAGACCAGATACATATTCAGTCTTCTTTTATTACAAAAACATTATTCTCAGCTATAAAACTTTATGCTGTTCATGTTATGGATTCATTTTTTTTTTTCTTATTTTATGCAATTTATTCTTAGATGGCGAATTTGGCGTTAGATAAAAATGTTGCTTTTAGACATATTTTAGTATGGGAGGCTCATGAAAAATCAAGAAATTGCATGTAGATATGTTTATTTTGGTTAATTGAAACTATGTCTAATTTCAAATAAGTTTTTGCACAGGCACCTCAAAGTTTTTTGAATGCAATAGAAAGATGAAGTTGACAGTACTAATTACCATCACCTCTCTTAACTAATTGAGCCCTACCTGTGTCGCAAAGAGCAATGCATGGAGCAATGCAGCAACCTCATAGAATTCAAACGCGAGGAAGAATATAATGGACTCAGACTCAGGAAAGAAGAAAATAAGCTCAACGCAAACTTTTTTTCAAATTTGTAATCCATAAATGAAAAACACAGTACTTAGAGTGACGCCACAGAAATTGTTGCTTCGGTATCTTAAACAATAAAATTCCATTTAAAGAACAGAGACCTGGGTGTCTGACAGATAAATGACTGTTCATTTCATTTTAAGTGCTTTATTTTACAAAAGTATTTAAACGTTCTGATGTCAAAAAACGTCCAACCTCACCTTCAAACGGATTTTATTTCAATATTACAGAGCTTGTTCGCAGCATGTAAACATTCCAAATTGATTAAATTTGTCAAACCGATTTTTTTAAAGGAAGTATACTAATGTTGATAAATAGAAATATTTTTCTTAAGAGACATTGTATTGAAATGGTCACAAACTGTTCCAGATTTTCGGAAATCGAGAAACGTTAGGTTGAATAGTTAAAGGATATTGATATTGGATTGATTTGGATACAAATTGAAAGCACGAAGAGATGTGTAATGTGTATGTTCTGTAGTGTGAAGAGTGTAAATGATAGTAGATAAAAACCATTTCACAGTGGGAGGGAGCTCTGTACCAGAAATGTCGTTTAATTTAATTTTGGAATTTAAAATTCCAATCCTTCTCTTTGTCAAATGGAAAGGTTGATGTTCCAATGGGTAATGGAATGTTACATCAATGTACACTTGTACACACATGTATCTACGTCAAATGAAATATGTCCAAAATAAACGATGTAGAAGGTATTTTTGTTATTTTTTTGACATTACCTACAGGTATTTCAAAGTTGTTAAAATGCCAGTTTAATTCGAATGTTTTCAAAAAAACGTGCACGACTGGATCGTACGAACTTGCTCCTGCATGCTAAAACTAAATATTTAAGATCACTTCTATATCTTCTATATATATAAAAATGGATGTATGTTTGTATATATCCAATGGACTCCGAAATGGCCCAACAGATATTTGAGAAATTTGCATGGTTAATACTGTTGTATTCCGTGGTGGTTTCTGTGAAAAAAAAATTGAAAAACCTCATGGAAGAGTGGCAAAAGTGCATTGGTTTTCAAATGGAAAACTGGATAATTTCAAAATAGGTTTTCGAATGGAAAATAGAATAACTCGGAAAACTCATTGGTTTTCAAAGGGAAAATTGCATGTAATATTGTAGGTTCATTGGTTTTCAAAGGGGAAATTGCAAATTTGGATTGGGAACTTGGAAAACTCTGCGAGAGCACGAAGAACTTCAAGAACTTAAATCAAATTTTTGCATAGAATTTAAGGTGCATTGGTATGTTTGTATTTTTGTATGTCCGGCAAGGACTCTTTATCCGCTCAATCCTCAATTAATTTTACAACGAAATTTGCAGTTTACTGCATGCTTTAATGAAAGAAGAAAGCTAGTTGCAAAGCTTGGAAAAATTCATTTGAAATGGGAAATATCCGTGTCTTATCTGAGAGAGCTTCATTATGGTAAAACGTGGTTAGATAAAATGGATGTATGCTGACATGTTTGTATGATCAGTATAGACTCTTAAGCCGCTCAACGTATTTTTATAAAATTTGGAAGCACGCATAGCTTAGCCGCGTCATGGTTCCTGTGAAAATAAGTTTTAAGCAAATCTTACGGGAAAGTAAAGAAAGAAAGAAAGAAAGAAAGAAAGAAAGAAAGAAAGAAAGAAAGAAAGAAAGAAAGAAAGAAAGAAAGAAAGAAAGAAAGAAAGAAAGAAAGAAAGAAAGAAAGAAAGAAAGAAAGAAAGAAAGAAAGAAAGAAAGAAAGAAAGAAAGAAAGAAAATAAAATGGTGGTCGAAAATTATGCTTTTGAATTGGATTCTAGGTGCAACCAGGCCCGTAGCCAGAGTTAAATTCAACGTAGAGCGACAGTCATATCAGGTAGGGCATTGGTAAATTTTCTATGTGATCTCATGTCCGTTAGGTTCACAATGTTAAAATGAAAAACATAAACGTTTTCAGGTTAACATATTTCATTATTATTTCTTCAAATATAGACCGGGTGTTGTATGGAGTTGAGTGTGCAAAATATGAGGACGCATTCTGCGAATCATTTTGAACTTAGAAAAGCTTGCAGATTTTGATTCCGGATGTTCCAAAAGATTTGTTGGTCCAGCTTTTTTTTTTCCTTTAGATATGAAGTAGATAGACAGAACAGATTATTTCAATGTTTTATTTAGTTGCAATATCTGATGCTTTCTTATAATTTAAAACACTAATAGCTATAGTTAATTGAAAAATATACAAAATCGTTAAAAATAAGAACAAGAATTGTTAACAAAAAAATTATTGTAATGAATAAAGCAAGTTTGAACACAAATCATAAAATAAAACAAATAATTACTTACTTACTTCAGGTGGCGCTACAGTCCGTTGTGGACTTGGGCCTCAACCAACAGTTTTGCACTCCAAGTTGATTGAGGTCTTCTTCCAATTGGGTGCGCCACCTGAGTCACAGTCTTGCTCTACTTCTACGCCCCTCTGGAATAGTGTCGAAGGCTTTCCGGGCCGGAGCATTAGTGTCCATCCGTGCTCAACATGATCGTGCCATCTGAGTCTCTGGACCTTGACCCTTCTGGCTAGGTTCGTGTCGTTGTACAACCCGTAAAGTTCGCTGTTGAATCTTCTTCTCCACATCAAAGCACACGGGGCCACATCAATGCACAAAGGCACATTCATCCGATTTTGTCAAGATCCATGCTTCTGCATCATACAGCAAGACTGGGATACTGAAGGTGTTATATAGTTTCACCTAATGATGAACGAGAGAGGGTTTTTCTACTCAAGTACTTTCCTAGGCCAAAGAAGATTAGCAAGAGTTATTTTTCGTCTGATCTCGGCGCTGGTTCTATTGCCCGTGTTAATAGCGGAGCCTAGTTAGACAAACTCCTCTACTGCCTCGAAGTTGTATGCGTATATGTATTGTGACGTTCTGTCCGAGCTGTCGCATCTTCGGTGTTGGATGTCCTTCCTCGAAGACAGCATATACTTTGTTTTGCCCTCATTTAACGCTAAACAAATTTTTCCGCTTGTACCTCAATTCTCACAAAGGCGCCATTGACATCACGCCGTGTTCTTTCTTTTATATCAATATCATCGGCGTACGCAAGAAGTTAAACAGACTTTTGGAAGATAGTGCCTTTGGTGTTGACGGTAGAATTTTGCGTTCTCTCACTCTCAATTACGATGTTTAAGAAATCGCATGATAGTTCATCGCTTTGGCTGAATCCTTTTTTGACATCGAATGATTCCGAGAGCTCGTTGCAAAATTTTATGAAACAGCGTGAGTTCTCCATAGTCATTATGGACAAGAAAACGACCTTAGCAGGGATGCCAAAACTAGACATAGCTTTATACAGTATTATAGTTCGTCTCTATATGTGAATTAAAAAAATGCTCTAAAAGCTGCAATTTTGGAGTCTGTCGTACAAAAAGCTCTAAGAAATTTAGGAAATCCACACCTAAGCGTTGAACAATTAATAGAATTAGAAACCGCTAAGTTCTTTCTGTTCTCAAAGAAAATATTAATAAAACTTGCTTTTCATTATAACAATTTTAAACAATTCTTGTTTTTATTTTTAACGATTTTGTATATTTTTCAATTAACTATATAGTTATTATTATTAGTGTCTTAAATTATAAGAAAGTATCAGATATTGAAACTTAATAAGACATTGAAATAATCTGTTCTGTCTATCTACTTGATATCTACAAAAAAAAAAAAAAAACAAACTGGACCAACAAATCTTTCGGCAACATCCGGAATCAAAATCTGCAAGCTTTTCTGAGTTCAAAACCATTCACAGAATGCGGTCCTCATATTTTGCTCACTCAACTCCCCATAACGCCTGCACACGTATTCAAAATAAAAACAAGTTCATACGAAAAGTGATAAATAATATTTTTAGAATTTCTTAAAATACATAATTGAGTTTTCCGATTGTTCATTTTATTAAACACTCGAAGGACTTCTATGAGATCAATTGATTAAGTTCTTTTTTTCAAAAGCTAGAAATACAAGGTTAGTCATTCTCTCATGTCCCATTGACATCCTTTTAGGCCTATTGATGGTACATAGTTAGAATTGAATTTGGATTCACATACTGCTCTAAAAAATAAAATAAATAGAGTGGCGCGACAGCTCTTCGAGAGCCAAGCTCTAAGTGACTTACTCTCAATAACAATTCTTTGGGTGCGTATGAAGAATTGGGACCTACATTTAACGCCGATTCCGAACGGCAAGGTTGAGAAGCACTTTTTTCATGACAGATTGATACTCTTGGAAGTTTTGTCAATTCTTCGCAAGAGGCCCGTGAAAGATGAAATAAAAATTTTATGGGCACGAGTAGGACTCGAACCCACGACGTTCTGCTTAGCAGCCAACGTACCTTACCACTAAGCTACGGGCAGCATACTGCTCTGCTACATCCTAAAGTCGCTACAGACGAAAACAGTTCGTAAGTCACCTTTTGGTGCCTGAACAAGATATGCATTTGGTTTTCGGATTTATCTTCGAGTTTACTCAAATAATTTTTGACCACAGTAGCCTCTTCCCTTATTGAAATTGTTAGACCTGAAAAGTTAGTAGATATTTTGCATTTTTTCGATATGAACGAACTAAAATCCCTGTACTGATGTGAAACTAAAAGAATAGTGCGTTTATGTTAAGTTAAGTTTATAAGACGAAAAATTGGATCGTCTTATAATAAAATTGGATTTTTGTTAAATACTATAGAGGATCACTCTAAAAGTATATGCGCTGAAATCATTAGCTTTTAATGAAATATAAACGTCAAATTTTGTCTTAAAACTGTCATAATTAAATCGAAAAGTTTGAAGAGAAGCAACTAAATACTCTCTAGTAAGTTTATCGGTAGTATTTTTAAGACTTCCTTGATATTTTTGAAGGTAGGGCATTTACAAGGCAAGGTGAAAAAATTTTGGAAGGTAGGACATTTTCATAAGAAGTGAATTTTTTAAGGTAGGGCATTTTTAGGCACGGAATATAAAGCTGGATAATTTTTGAATGTATGTTAGAGTGTAAGCATCTTAGAGTGTAAGTAAGTACAAACGAATTCCTTTTGCCCTGTAAAAGAATGATTGTTAGAGTGTTAGTACACACGAATTCCTTTTGCGCTGCAAAGGAATGATTGTTGGAGTGTAAGTACAATCTGATTCTTTTGGGATTACAAAAGTTGTCTAAGTATTAGTATCGTCGACAACAAACAGATCTGCGAGAGCTTTCTATGCTCAGTCGAATGAATCGAGAGCTAGAGGACAGTCGCCTGTAAGCGTGCGCCGCAGACTTGTTTTACTGATAATTTCTTTTTCTTCTAGCATCAGAAGTGGGATAGATCCCTCCCTCGCGTATAGCCGTGGATATAGAAAACGGAATTTCTTTTTTTTTTTATTGAAAAACAGAAAAAAAAATTAGTGAAACGACTAAATGAGACTGTGCGACTGTGTGTGTGTCCCTTTGTGTTGGTAAATGAGACTGTGCGACTGTGTGTGTGTCCCTCCGTGTTGGCCCTATATTCTTGCCTGTGTTGGTTGTGCTTGTGTGTGTAAGAGAAAAAAAAATAAAAGAAAAAACAGAATAATAATAAAAAATAAGGAAAATAAAAACATCTGTGTCGTCGTGTGCTCTGTTTTTATATTTGCTTTACGTCTTTGATTTCGGTAAGTGTTTTTTTATTAAACTTAAAATGCCAAAAGGAAAGAAAACGGGTAAAAGACGAAGCAAAGACTCTACCGAAGCTGATGTGAGTGTGAATGAAGAAACAATAGAAAGCCAAACTACTCACATCATCACAACGGATGCCATTAAAGAAATTTTGAGTTCGGTTGCGCAGCAGCGTGAAAGAGTTGGCAGCGTTGGGTTTCCGTGTTTTGACCCAGACCATTCCCGCGTCGACATACAAAAATGGTGTCTAGATGTTGACAGTAGGGTGGCTCGTGATCAGCTGCAGAGCTATGACATCATACCCCGAGTCGAAAACGCTTTACTGGGGAGGGCAAAAACATGGTACAGGGAATTTGGGTACCAACACTATAACTGGGAAGATCTAAGGGCTTCTATAATCCACACATTTTCAAGTGGTGCTGATGTGGTGCAACAACTCAGAAAAGTTGCAAATACCGAGAGTAAGGAATTTTCGACATATACAGAATTTGTTATGGAAAAAGTTTCCGAAATAAACCGGTTGCCTTTCGATATTCCTGAAAATATGATTGTCCGAATAGTAGTCGGTAATATTACAGAAGTCGGTTTGCGAAATTCTTTAACTTTCGTTATGCCAACAACAGTCCAGAGCTTGATCGACCATTTGTCCACTATACGCGAATCTCCTAATCAAAAATCTGACGCCTTATCTTCTCGCACTTTACCACGAAAATTTAATGAAGTACCATTTGTAGGTCCCACTACAAAACGTCCTCGCTTAGAAATAGAGAAACGTTGTTTTGAGTGTGGTCAAATAGGACATATTAGAGCGAAATGCCCTCGACAGATTCAGCTACGAAGCAACATTGTTGAAAAAGCTACGCATGCTAAAAAATGCACGTTTTGCCGCAAATCAGGGCATGAGGAAAATACCTGCTGGGTAAAGCAAAGGGCTGAACGTAAGAATGTGAATTTTTGCCAAAACGATAATTCTTCTGAGGGAACTACGGCTGTATTGGTTGATGGAAAAGTTTTCCATTGTTTATTAGACTCAGGTTCAGATTGCTCCTTAATTCGATCTGACGTTGCCGACAAACTGTTTGCAAGGAAAGAGGCCCATTTCTTGCTGGTTACAGGAATTGGGAATGATTCTATAACATCAACCGAGAAGCTCGAAACTAAAGTTGAATTCAAAGAAATAATAGTCGAGGTTACCTTCCACGTCATGGACAGAAAAGTGCTTAAACATGAAATGATTATAGGTAGGGATATCCTTAAGAATTCGTCATTAGAAATTTCAGTTGACGCTCACGGATCAACTCTACGACGACGAACTAACCCAGTAGAGTGTCTTACCACGCAAATCGTCAAAAGTAGCTCAAAACAAGCTCCTGTTATTGAAAGACGTTTAAATGAAATTATACAAAAATATTCCAAGAGCTTAATAACTGGTTTTCCTACCGCAAAAGTAACCACAGGTGCATTACAAATTCGCGTAACCAAAGAAACTGGCATATTTTATAGACCTTACCGTATGGCCCACAGCGAACGTCAAATAACTGCGAACATTATTACTGAATTAAAAAGCCACAAAATCGTTAGAGACAGTAGTTCCCATTATGCAAGCCCTGTTGTTCTCGTTCGTAAAAAGAACGGGCAGAACCGTCTTTGTGTTGACTTCAGGGCTCTTAATAAAATAACTTTAAAAGATCGCTACCCGTTGCCCAGAATAGACGATCAGCTAGATAGGCTATCTGGCAATGTCTTCTTCACTTCATTAGACATGGCGTCCGGATTTTACCAAATTCCTATTGAGGAAGAACCCGTCGAAAAAACAGCCTTTGTAACGCCAGATGGGCACTTTGAATTCTTGCGTATGCCGTTTGGGCTAGCAAACGCACCTGCTGTATTCCAGCGAGCAATTAACGTCGCCCTAGGAAATCTGAAAGGGTCAACAGCGCTGGTCTATTTGGACGACGTTCTTATTCCCTCAAAAACCGAAACAGATGGTCTTGAAAAACTCGATACAGTCTTACAAGCGTTAACTAGTTCAGGTTTTTCTATAAATATGCAAAAATGCAAATTCTTACAAAGGAAGATCGAATATTTAGGACGCGAGATCTCTTGTGATGGCATTAGACCGAGCTGTAGCAAAATTGATGCATTGGTACGATCACCTACTCCAGGAAACGTGAAAATGGTGCGACAATTTATGGGCCTGGCAAACTACTTTCGAAAATTTGTTCCGGAATTTGCTGCAAAAACGAACTGCATTACTTCACTCACCAAAAATAATTCAAAATTCGAGTGGTCTGATGAGTGCGAATCAGCAAGACTCTATATAATCAACCAACTTACAACACGACCTGTGCTGGTGATATTCGACCCGGAATTACCCACAGAATTGCACACTGATGCCAGTGCTATAGGATATGGGGCAGTTTTGTTTCAGCGAATAAAGGGTCGTTTGCACGTGGTTGCGTTCTACAGTCAGCCAACAAAGGATTACGAGGCAAAATACCACAGTTATGAACTAGAGACTCTTGCCGTAGTGAATGCAGTTAAACATTTTCGGACGTACCTTTTGGGAATTAAATTTCTCGTCGTTACCGACTGTAATGCCTTGAAAGCAACGAAGCAAAAACGAGATTTACTTCCACGCGTTGCAAGATGGTGGATGTATCTCCAAGACTTTGAATTCGAAATAGAATACCGAAAAGGAAAGACTATGCTACACGCCGATTACTTAAGTAGAAATGTTCCCATCACTGCATCCACTTGTTACCGCTTAAACAGTCTAAAAGACACATGGCTGAATATCGAGCAGCGTCAAGATCCACATGTTACCGAAATAATCCAAAAGCTGAACACCAACGATGCTGATACTAAATCACAGTATGTAGTAAAAAGTGGGTTATTATACAAAAAAATCGACAAAACCGAAAAACTGTTCGTACCGCAACAGTGTCGGCTCTCACTTATACGCCGTTACCACGAGGACAATTGTCACGTCGGGTGGGAGAAAACATTAAGCAAAATGAAAGAACATTTCTGGATGCCCACAATGCCAAAAAACGTTCGCAAATTTGTGGAATCCTGCTTAATATGCATCGTCGCTAAAAGACCATCTGGCAAGAAACAATGTGAGCTGCACCCAATTGAAAAGAGACCTGTTCCATTTCACACAATTCATGCTGACTATATGGGCCCCTTTTATGGCAAAAATAGGAAAGACGCTCGCCAAATACTAATTATTATTGACTCTTTTACGAAATTTACATTACTTTTCCCTTGTAAAACTTTAAAAGCATCAGAAACGGTAGAACTATTCGATAATTTTGTAACACTATTTGGTGCCCCATGCAAAATTGTTACTGATCGTGGGTCCAATTTCACGAGCGAAGAGTTTAGAAAGCTTTGTGTTTCCTTTGGTATTAAACACCACCTGATAAGTCCAGGTACTAGTAGGGCTAATGGGCAAGTCGAGCGGTACGTAGATACTGTAGCTAATTTAATGCGAACCAATATGGACACTAATCTCGAATGGACCACATACGTCAATCGTATACAACTAGCCTTAAACACAAATGTCAACAAAACAACCGGCTTATCACCCTTGAAAGTATTAACCGGAGTTAATGGGAGGACTCCAAAAGTCGGAGCTCTCTTATTGGAACTTGGTATAGAACCCGAATATGATGACGTTCAAGCAATTAGAAAGTTAGCGGACGAACGGTTGCAGCTAAATGCTCAACAAATGAAAATCCGATTCGATAAAAGCAAATGCAGGCCGACCCGTTTCTATTGGAACATTGGTAGTTTATCGAAGTAACCAAATCCGCAAATCTAAACTTGACGTCCATTATCGCGGTCCATATGAAGTAGTTGGTGTCCTACCAAATGACCGCTATAAGCTAAAGAAGCCGAATTCCAACACTATTCTTGTTGCTGCAAGAGATATTATCCGTCCTTTAAACATAGGCAATGTTGATTATTTAACTGGTACGTTATTTAGGTTTAAAAAATTAATTGAGTTCGCCTTTTTGTGCCAGGCATATTAGTATTACGGAGTTGAAAATAATTTTGGTTGTAGACAAGCTTAAGATTGCCTCTGAGCTATGAACCAGTCCAGTATTGAAAAATTGTCGGTCATAGACAAGCTTAAGATTGCCTCTGAGCTATGTACCTGCTCTTTGGAGAGTGAAATTAGTTTTATCATAGTCAAGCTTAAGATTGCCTCTGAGCTATGAACTTCTCCGGTATTGAAAACTAATGTTGGTCATAGACAAGCTTAAGATTGCCTCTGAGCTATGTACCTGTTCTTTGGAGAGTGAAATTAGTTTTATCATAGTCAAGCTTAAGATTGCCTCTGAGCTATGAACTTGTGAGGTACTGAAAAATAATGTTGGTCATAGACAAGCTTAAGATTGCCTCTGAGCTATGTACCTGCTCTTTGGAGAGTGAAATTAGTGTAATCATAGCCAAGCTTAAGATTGCCTCTGAGTATGAACTCGTCAAGTATTGGAAAATACTGTTGGTCATAGACAAGCTTAAGATTGCCTCTGAGCTATGTACCTACTGTTAAGAAAGTAAAACTAGTTTTATCATACTCAAGCTTAAGATTGCCTCTGAATTATGTACCTACTATTAGTATAAAATCAGAAAGGTCATAGTCAAGCTTAAGTTTGCCCCTGAGCTATGAATCGGTTTGTTAAAAGTATTATGGTCAGATTACCTTTGTATATTTTCTTGATATCTACTTTTCACTGGCACAATAACGCGATCTCATATTTTTTTTTGTGTAATGCTCGCACTCAAATTTTAAACTTTTACAGAAATGTCAGATCCAACCATATCCAATTCCCCTGTACAATGATACTTTTCTTAAAAGACGAGGGCTGCCGTAATGTTATTTTTCTTTTTTTGTGTTCTTTGTTTTAACTATTAAATTTCTCAAAACGAATTTGGAGTTCTGTCAAAAAAAAAAAAATTAAAACTTTTGTATCAAAACTGAACTTCTTCTTTTTAAACCAATATAATACTAAAATGCTTGTTTCATCGAGAACGATGAAAAGGTGCAGGATGGCCGTGTTAGAGTGTAAGCATCTTAGAGTGTAAGTAAGTACAAACGAATTCCTTTTGCCCTGTAAAAGAATGATTGTTAGAGTGTTAGTACACACGAATTCCTTTTGCGCTGCAAAGGAATGATTGTTGGAGTGTAAGTACAATCTGATTCTTTTGGGATTACAAAAGTTGTCTAAGTATTAGTATCGTCGACAACAAACAGATCTGCGAGAGCTTTCTATGCTCAGTCGAATGAATCGAGAGCTAGAGGACAGTCGCCTGTAAGCGTGCGCCGCAGACTTGTTTTACTGATAATTTCTTTTTCTTCTAGCATGTATGCTGTTTTGTAAGCAGAGCATTTTTGAAGATAAGCCTTTTCTCAATTTCTGAAGGTAGGGCATTTTAAATTTAAGGTAGGGCATTGCCCTACTTTGCCCTCCCCCCTGGCTACGGCCATGGGTGCAACTGTTATAACTCAACAATTATGTTAGTGAAAAATTCCGGAAAACGAGAATTATTTTAAATTTCTTTTTGATTTGAAGGCCGGCGAGACAATGTTCGCGGGGTCGGCAGTCGGCTAGTTCATTCTAAGAAAATAATAAAATAAATTCATTTTAAATTTAAAAAAAAAATCGTATATTTGCAAATTCAAACTTTAAATTAAATGAACCAAATAATTTGTATGCACATCTTATTATAGCACTCATACGCCATAGTTCATCCATTTTTAATACCACTTGAATCAGAGATATACTTGAAGCAATTCTGATTATACACCCATGCATGTATGTACATATTTACTTGAAATAAATATGTTTTTTCATTAGAAACTTAATTAAAAAACACATATGAGTCATCTAATCGAAAATGGGTCCTAGTGGGAACTCTGACCATCTCGCTGTTTACAAATACATTCATAGATGTTAATATTTGTGAAAGGTTCTGTGGAATTCGGTGGCAGTTATTTTGTAAATGTATGCAAACAGTGATGATGAAGATGATGTAAAAGAAAAGCCCTTATGATCTTAAATAAAGTTCGGCAAAAGAAACACACTCACTAAGCAATCACTTCATGTATTCATTCTTTTTCGTTTTATTTACTTTTAACCAATGTTATATGAGATGTATTTTCATATTTAATTTCAAATCAAAATTTGTAAGGTGCAATTAGACAGCCAAGGCCTAAGTGGCTTACTCTCATCAACAATTCTCTGAGTGCGTGTGAAGAATTGAAGGGACCTAAAATTTAACGCCGATTTCCGAACGGCAAAGTTGAGAAGCACTTTTTTCATAACAGATTGATATTCTTGAAAGTGTTGTCAGTTCTTCGCAAGAGGCAGTACCCATGAAAAAACGAAATAAAAACTTAATGGGTACGAGTAGGACTCGAACCAACGACGTTCTGCTTAGCAGCCAACGCACCTAACCACTAAGCTACGGGCAACTGCTATATGTCGCAAGTAAAAAGCAGCAAAGTCATTTTGTACGAATACGTTTAAAACGTTTTCTTATAAATGTTAATCTACGTTGGCAGTTAATACCGTTTATAAATACACATATTTTCGTTAGATTTTGACTGAGATGTAGGATTGATTTGAACTCAGCTATTTGACTAAAAATCACTTGGCACTTGGGCCCAAACTTGTTATCTAAGCACAAACAAAAGGAAATCCTATATTATACTTTTCACTACGAGAAGAAAGAGTCAACATTCAAGATCTTCTCAATTTGTCTCGCTGAATCAAACAACAGTTGGAGGAGCCTAACCAACTAGATCTAGATCTATAGAAGGATATGACCCACCAACATTAAATCCCGTACTAAAAATTTGCAGACCCAGGCAAGACATAGCCAGGGTCGTCCGGACACTTTCATTCCCCACAATACTTTCTATCGTAGTTGTGGGGACCAGCGAAAAAAGGAAACTGTTCTTCACTTCTTGTGTCCTGCGCTGGCCAAAACGAGAACCAAATCATTTGGAAAGTCCTTCTTCAATGATCTAAATGAGCTTTCCGAACTGAGAATCAAAGATTTGATCTCTTTTCTAAACGCAATAAAGTGGATTTGAGGCGTACTTTAAACTGATTGTTATAGTTCCTCTTCAAACCTGAGATCGCCAGCTAGCGAACTCAAAACCAAAGCTCAAAATTTTATATAATCCCCCTTTGAATTTTATACGTCAAACAAGTTTTTATGGTATCCAAACGGTGCAATCCAGCGCTTATTGGGTCAAGGAGCTAGACTGCTCGTGGCCGCCATTTTTACTTCCACCCACACTCACTCAGCTTTGAAAACATCCTGCGGCTCATCGATAATGCCCTTGTTTCATATCATACCAAGACCAATAGTCAAGTGTATCGCAATGCTTCTGATCGCAGTGGCACGATCTTACGTTTCAATTTTTCAACGAACAACTAGTATTGTTTCGATAGGAACAATAAGACTTTGTCTAATCAATTGGTGAAGCGTGATACTCGAATAGTCACCTCTTGATATATATACAAATTCATACATACGCTCAATTCCTGCGATGCCATTTAAATCAAGGAAGGAAGATATTGAAGTCGTGTGCCAAAAGGATGCGATTTTTCAATAGGAGAAGTATAACTGATCGACCAGAACTCGATCTTGAAGGATGACAAGCAAAGGTTAAATAAAATCAGTGATTATCACAATTTATGTCTTTTATATTATATCAGAGGTAAAATCGGCTAAATTGATAACATTGTTGATTGTGACAGTCATTTTAGGATATTGAAATGTTTTTCATGCGGCGCCAGCCGTTGTGCGGACCAGCCCCAAATGGCATCGCACATCCAAACAGGAAAGCTAACCGCATATGTACGTCGGCAAACATTATTATTAATTTAATACATTGCCAAAAAAAATCATCATCCTAAAAAAATTCATGAATGTGTCATCAAAACATTTGACTGTGTAAGATCGTATATATCTGAACTGAATTTCAAGGAGTTCTTTGAAATGCTAGTGGATTTTTCGAATTAATTAAGATGCCAATCTGATTAAAATTGAACAGTCAGGCGCTTGCTTTGCGAAGGAATTATTTCATTTTTATGTTCGTAATAGAATATAGAATCCCCCCAAACCTTATTCATATTCCCAACAATTCTTGTTAAAAAAAAAAATTAAGCAGAAGCATCTTTAAAGCCCAATAAAAAATACTTGATTTAAGCTCTAAACAAATCTGCTAAGCTTTCGTAACAGTTAGATACAGTCACAACATTATAACGACAAGCAAATCGATGACTCCTGAACTTGACGTGTTTTTGTCATAAACGCCTCAATATCATTTTCATATCCATTCCGTTCTCAAAATAAATCCAAGTCAAAAACAAATAAAAAACGAACAATAATACATCCAAGCTCGAAATTGAATTCATGTTCAAGGACATTATTTTGACGACAAAAATTACGACGATGACGAAAACGTGTTGACAGAAAACAGACTAACCGAGGTCGCTTAATTTGTGTTCGCCTCAAACAGGAAGGCGTGTTTACCATTAAGGAAAAGCTCTTTTATCACATTTGATTGAGTCACAATGGGATTTACATTGATCGATTGGTACAAGAAGTTCTTCGTGTCGAATATTAATAACAGCTTTAGGCGTATGCGGAAGTGGTATTGCGGTACTGAAATAAATAAATCTGCTGAATGAATGAATTCAATCAGTTAAATGAAGAGAAGAGTATGATAATCATTAATATGTATGAATTTTCAAAGGACAAAGGACATGACAGTTTGCCAAAAATAGCTTGTTAGGAAATAAAAACAGATCCATAAGAGAAATATACATAATTTATAACGTTTGCATTACTTTTTTACAACAAACATTTTATTAACGAAATGAGCAGTATCTCACAAGAAGAAGTCAAGAAACTTTCATGATGCAATAGTATGAAGCAATATAAAAATTGAGTTGGTCCTGTTTGAAACTGGTTTTTATAACGAGAATATTTTTACTTGGTCAGGCTGGGGTTCAACTACAACCCTTTCTTTAGAACTTTGTGAAATTCAAAACAAGACATTAAGATATTGTTCTCAGTTAGATAGAAGTTGTTGTCTCACTACAGAAAAATAATAAAACCGAACCCGAGATTGATGCCACAACATTAAGCATTACAGCTGCCGAAGAACCAAGGCTTAAGTGCAGCTTACCAACATTCTTCAACAATTTCTTGAACGCGGGTGGGAATAGAGGGGACCAAGAATTTTATATTGATTCCGAACGACTGAGTTTAGAAGCACGTTTCCTCAACTAGGCATGCAAAAGTATTGTCAGTACTTCGCAAGAGGCAATGCCCATGAAAAATTTACTTAACACATTTTAGGCCAAACGCACATAACTATTACTACTTATTACATAAATTATCCTTAAATGTGTAAAAGAAATCCTAAAAATTATGTTTCTTCCAGAATTAGGTACAGTACATTTACAGGGTGTCCCAAAATACAACGATAAGCCGTAACCAGAGTGTGTAAATAAAAAATATAAAAAAAATCAAACGACATTTTGTTTCAAATTACAACAAAAAATGTAAATTTTCAACAAAAAAAATCTCTCTTCATGTTTTCTACTACTGTGACCACAATTTTTTATTAATTTTTTGATTTTATATTTTAATCAGAATCCAAAAATGTATAGCATCCTTTCCCAGTATCCAAACATTCAAAACTTTCAGCGGGTTTTCCACGACAATTAATCAAAAAAGGTTTTCCCATAAAATTAAATTTTTTTTTCAGTCCAATTTCAGTCATTGTGGTTATAAAAAAATACCATGGCGTCTTTCTTATAACATTTTATAAAATTGCTCACTAAGCAGTTTGAACAATTCAACTTTTCTTTGTGCCTCTCTTTATTGGCTTCTTTAATTTTAAATTGTTCCTCTTGACAGTAAGATCTCCTGTATGTTTTATTATTTTTGAGGAGTCGCAATAGACGAAGAATCCTCTGTGCCTATGGGTTCGTCAACAGTTAATGAAAAAGAACTGACTGACGGAACTGCTGTAGAGCGGTCCCATTAGGACTTCGGATAAAATGGAATGATCGATTTAAATGATTTTGTTTACCACTTTATCGTAAGAAGTCTGGACCCAAGTTGCACCACTCACTTTGTTTTTTTTTTTATTGAACGTTTAGTTCACTTCATTATCGTTTTGTATCTTAACTCCGGAGTGAAATTTTGTTCGAACTCACTCTAAATTCGTCCTCCAACTTCCACACTGAATTTTTTTGTTGCAAACAGTAGTTGTGAGCATACAAGAGGAAGATCCTCGCCATAGAGAAACAGCAACATTTTTGTTTCCGGCTCACTTCAAAAGTTAATTGCTTTTTTATTTTGGGTCTGTCACAAAGCACAAGCAAAAGCACCAGTTTCTTTAGAAGCACAAGCACTAGATTTATTGGATTCAGCAGCATCCGATTAATTTGATATAGCAGCATCGGCGGCATCATTTGCAACAACAACCAGAAAAAAATTTCAATTAATCAAACTAATATTATAAATTTGAATGTTTTGATGGATGGATGGATGGGCACAGCTAGTTAAATATAAATTTATTAGAAGCATTTAGAACTTACTGATGCTTTTAATGCAGATTTTGACATATCCATCGTTATCTTCCTCATTGTCGTTCATTAAAATGTCCATTTCATTTTGTGCTTCCATTGCTGTTCAATTTTAATTCAGTAACGAACGAAAGGTGAAATTGATTTTGTGACTTTTTCATATTCTCCCCCAAAGACACAACTTGTGAGAGTCACAAAAACAATCGAAATTGTGATCTCCTTCAGAGCAGGTCATTACTAACAAATTATTTGAGATTTGATATTTTGATTTTTGAGTAGTGAAAAAAATGGAACTTGAAATGATTATGATGCATATTATTGACGAAGTTTCCTCCGTCAATGAAAAGTAATAAGAATTTTAAAACACCACATCATTTGAAACAAACTAATAAAATTGATAAGATTGCAGCGAAGATGGTTTTTACGAACTCTGAGAGATACCAATGACCCAATGGCTGTACAAAATAGCACGTTTGTTTTGTTTGTTTGTTTTTATTTTTACCCTTTCCGGATCGTTGGGTCATTTTTGTTGGGCGTTAACTGCGGGTGGTCTCCACAGAAGTCCTCTTACCATCGCGATTTTCTTCTGAAAATATATTTATTTATTTATTTATAACTTCAATTATAAACATTTCTATAAAATTTATCATACCTGTTGCAGACATATTGTAGAGCTGAGTTGTTATTGGCAAATTTGAAATCTTTTAAATTTTTTCAAAGAGAAGCTGATGACATTTCCTTGTTCACCTTGGCTGTGGTGAGTTTCGCTGTGACTTTTCTTGTGAGGATTATAGGAGAATCCGACAAATGTTATCAAATCACAACAATCCTCACAAGAAATAGTCACAAGGGCTTATGACTTCAGATTCCTCAAAAGGGAGAGAATCAGGCTGTAGGAATACTATATTTATTAATATTAACATATTCATAATATATAATATATAATATATAATATATTCGTAAAGAACATATGAAATATGACATTCCGTTCTTGTAAATCTTTTCTTAACTAATACTATTACAAAACCAAAAAACATGTTTAATTGAGAAGTGTAATTCAAGATTTTGAGGGAAATTCTTTCAGGTTGCAATGAAAAACGCTATTAGATTATTTCTTAAGCTGTCGTTTCTGTGCGTCGTCCCGAGGAGCCCACTTTTTATTTTATTTTTTATTCTCTTAGGAAGAAAGCTTACAAAAAGAAAACAAACAGAAAATTGAATATCTAACATGTAATGTTACGAATTTACATTCAACAGATTTTTAAATTGAGATACATGTTCAATTATAAATAAAAACTTATACTAAAATTAATTTAAAGAACTTTTCAATTTAATAAAGAAATTAATATATTTTTAAACACAATTGCGGATATAATATATCTAGATTTTCATAGTGAGCATTTAGTAAATTGCAACTTGCGGAAATAGGTTCCTGCTGCCCGTACAAAGTGCGATGTGCCTCTATTGCCAGCAGCGGTCTAGCTCTTTAAGAAGTTTATGGAGCATACAAGTGTAGGTACACAACGAAATAAACTCTCAGAATCTATAGTACCTGACAAAATGTCACGAGCAAACATGATACTATACACCTTTCTATTCGCTTCTAGGGATTAAATGCCAAGAAATAAGCATTTATGTAGAATTGTATGAAAGAATATTACAATTATTGTTTTCCAAAACACCCCGAAAAGCAAATATAAGAAATTTCTTTGGACATTTTCCATTCTTCTTTCATTATAGTCAGGTATAACGTATAAGGCTCCAAACGACGAAATTGTATTCAAGAAAAGGTCGAAAAATGCTTCAGAAGATTTTATTGTATACGGGTCCTTAAATTCAACAGAATTTCTCTTAATGAAACCCAGAAGTGAATTTGCTTTGGAAACAATGTAATTGATGTGCAAATTAAATTTTAGTTTCGAAACAAAAATGACTCCTAAGTCCTTAAATTGCTCTACAATTTTCAATGACAAATTATTTAAGGGAGCACGACGTTATCTCGAGAACAAAAATCTCGAATGTAAAAAATCTCGAAACAAAAAAATAAAAATCTCGAATGCAAAAATCTTGAACGCACAAAAATCTCGAACGTACAAGAAGGTCGAAAGACAATATCTCGAAAAAATCTCGAAAAAAAATGATAATTCGATATTTTTCGAGATTTTTTCTTTATTCTATTTCTGAATGAAAACATATTTTTTAATAATAATTTTATTTATTTTAACTTTTAACAAAACAACAGAATTCAACAAAATTGTACAAAATACAACAATATTTTACAAAATTCAGCAAAATATTAAATTTACAAAAAAGAGTTTTGAGCTAATCTTCTTAAGTAACCGATATGGTTTCTTTCTTCTTTTTCTTCCATTGTTTTCAATATTTTTTTTTTCTTTTAGGACATTTTCCCGCCTGACTTTAAATTTTACCCCCATCTCAAGTCTATCTACTTTACATTTTGCCTGAACTGACTCCTGCGCTAAGATATCAATCAGCTTGTACAGGCCAACGTGCGGCTTACCAACTTAAACCTTAAGTCTTCTATGCTAATACTTAACTTTGTTTTGAGTTCTTGCTAAGATCTCTCTTGTTTGAACTGCACAACACCAAAGACTGAAAATACATAGGTTTTTGTTTTTTTTGTTCCTGTCTAGTTTCTGTCAAAAACCACTTCCCAATTTGCTTTCTACTTTCGGAAAATTGATTATTCAATGCATAGAAATAGTCACGAATTTCACTGAGGTAACAAAACTAAGCATTTGAGCATTCGTATTTGTAGACTAAAATTCTCATTTTACTGCTTAACAAAATTTTCTTTTTCTGTTTTGTTAATGAATATAATTTATCTCAAATGAACAATTACAATTCACGCGCGCGAATGGAACTATTATCTGAAAAATTATTTATTTTTTCGAGATTTTGGGCATTCGGGATTTTTTTTTCGAGATTTTTGTATTTCGAGATTTTATATTCGAGTTTTTGTTTTCGAGATTATTTTCGTTCGAGATTTTGTTTTCGAGATTTTTACATTCGGCATTTCGTGGTAGACCCATTATTTAATGAGTAGTTGGACTTGGAAGTAATATTAAACAGTGTTCTATTATAAGCCATACAAGCGCACTTTTCAACATTGAGCAGTAAATCATTTAACTTACACCAGCCAACAAAACTATCAAGATCCTTTTGAAAAAGTTAGGAATCATTTATAGATGTTACTGTAGAAAAAAATTTGATATCATCTGCATACAAAAGGCAGTGAGAATTTTTAATAGAACTTGGAAGATCATTAATGAAGAGTAAAAATAAAGAAGGACCTAAATGACTGCCTTCAGGAACTCCAGAAGTCACTTTAATTTCTTTAGAATAAAAGTCTCCAATTCACACATATTGTTTTCGTCCAAATAGATATGAAGAAAACCATTGAAGAAGTGGCCCATGAAAACCATATGCTTTAAGTTTTGCCTATAGAATCTCCAGATTAACTTTACTAAAAGCTTTAATTAAGTCAGTGTACCTATACAACATGCACCTGTTTTCTACTATCCATAGCTTTGATACAGACTGACCTTTCCAGAAGCCATGTTGATGAATACTTACTTGTTGCTTTGTAAAAGAGTTAAACTTATTTTAAACAAGACTATCACGAAGTTTAAGAACAACTGATAATTTTGATATCGCTCTGTAATTCGATACTAAATTTTTTGAACCTGGTTTAAAAACTGGATCAATGACGGAAATCTTCCAATCATCAAGGAAAATGCCTTTGGAAATTAAATCATTGAACAATTCCAGTAAAGGAATACAAAGCGATCGTGCACAGTAACGAAGAACAATAGGATAAAAACCCAAAATTACTGCAGTCTTCTTCGGCTTCAATTTCAATAAAGCGCTTTCAATATCATTTAATTCAAAACATATGCTTGAACAATCAAACACAGATTGGATTGTGTTAATGTAATCATAATTAATTGTTGACGATGAAGAAGAACCGTTAACATTTTCAAAAAATTGAGCGAAAAAATCGACGATTATTTTAGGATCACGCGATGAATTATTTTCGAAAACCATAGTTGTTGGAAATCCAGAACTTTTGCGTTTCATATTAATGAATTTCTGAAATGATGTTGGATTATATTTTAAATCACTTTCAACCGAATGGACATAATTAGCATACATGAATTTGGAAAGAAAAACAAACTCTTTTCTGAGACGATAGAAATATGCATAAGAATCGTTTGAAGGCGATGTCTTATATTTATATTTAGACCTTGGCTTCTTTTTTCGGTTATCAAAATCAACCTAAGGTGCCAGTGGGTTGTCTCATGCATATTTGCTTGGACTCGAATAGATTATCTGATATGATTGTTTTGTTAGCCAGCACCTAGTCATAGCGCTGGTTATGAGCTTACTCACAAGGTATTAATTGGAAAAGGCTTATCGACCGAAGATTTGATGAAATGGATATGTCTTTCCTTCCAAATTTCAAGTATCTTCTGTTTTTTTTCGGTATGAACTGCATACTTAGGGTTTGGACACTGGAAAATAAAGATTTATTTTTTTCAATTAATTTTTGGTATTGTATATTTGTCTTCTAGACTTGGTAAGAAGCCACATATTCTTGCCCTTAAGGTCGACTATTTTTGTGTTTTTATTCAAGAAGCGGCAAGTAAGCTTCAGAATTTATTAAATCCCGCCATCCATAGCAAGAACTCTATTGGGTCTGTAAGTTAGCTGAATTATGAACCTTTATTATCCTCGACCGGAGAAGTAAGTAGTTGCAATTTTTAGTGTTCCATTCAGCTGAACTGTAAATTTAAAAAATTCAAAATGTATTTGAACACACATACAATTGTATGCAAAGTCAAAAACGCTACCACTTAGAAATTCTTAAATTTAGTAACGAATTTAGGATAGCAGATTTTTTCAAACTTCAATTATTGTGATTTAACTCTCACAGTACCACTTATCAGGTTTGTTAATAACAATTGCGCAAATATGGCTTTAATTCTTTTTATAAGGCTCGCAATTCGCAAATTTACTATACCTTAACTGGTTTTTGTACTTTTTTATATTTAAGCGAAACAATTTCAAATAAGTAATTCAGGTTACAGATTTCACAATTTTTTAGTATTTTTAATTTTGGGGATTTATTTTTGGATTGGTTTTTTTAAGTCCGTTGACCCATAATGCCGGAAGCCATAATATCATTTCGATACAACACTGTCAGTCGGTGAACTACCCAGATAATTTTTATCTCCTTTTATTTGGAAAGTCAATAAGCCAATTATACCGTTTATTTGGTGCAATATTGATCGAAAATAGCCGGTGAACAAAACAAACCAGAAATTTGCAACATGTGTTCAAAGCTTAAGCATTTTTTTCTGCAAGCAAAATCAGATGTGTCTGCTTATTCGGACACAAATGACAGTCTTAAAAGAACAGTTGACCAAATAATAAGTGATTTAGTTCAGTTTAACTTCCGGGATGTGTTTATTTAAAGCCTAATAAAAGTGACCTAGCGCACATAGTGCAATAAAGGTATGTGCGCATGAACCCAAAATTACCGTTTTTAAATTTTACATGTATTGTACACATTTCAATTTTTGACACGCAACTGGTGCACATCATGTTGTGGATGATTTTGCAGCCTTACAAAAATAATGTTTCGTTTGCTAAAAATAATTTTATATCAACTTATTTTTGGTGATTGTGAAATAGAATAGGAAGAGAACCCGGCTTATACCAGCAACAATTATAACGTGAATTTATGTACAAAAAAGATAAGCATGCTGGGTTTTAAATTGTTCATATCTTGTAGATAAGAATAAATACACAGCTTCCAAGAACGTGCCCATCCTGCGCAATACACATAAAGCCGTTACTTTGCGCTCTCTTATTTATAAATGAATTAAAAAATAATATGGATCAGAAAAATTAAAACCGAGAACATTTCAACATCAATTTCTACATCGAATCTGTGAGATAAATTTATCTGCTTTGCAGAATATTTTTCCCATACTAATTTTGACTGCGGAGATAAGATTATCTGATTTCTGTGGTTTATCAGAGTTTTCCGCCTTGGCTAGAATACCCATAAATTTTTGAAACGATCTCGATTGATGATTTTTCCGAGGAAGTAAAAATATTACTACCAAACTCCTAAGTAAGAATTTTTCACAAAAACCTGATGAGCTATTCAGTATCTTGTTTCCAACTAATGAACATTTTATTCAGTTACTTTTGTAACTGTTACACAGTTTTTATTTACTTGTGTAAATCAATGAATGCAAAATGGATACAAAGAAAAACAAATTCTGTGTGTCAACCATTCTACTCTTAGCAACAAAACGAAGAATTCAAAGAAAACGGTAGGTAAAAAAATGGATTTCAAAGCTACAAATTTTATCGCATAGCGATTTTGTTCGAGAAAATCAGCTCTCGGCACTAGAAGGTTAAGAGCATCGAAATAATCTAAAAATAACAAACTGGCAAGTAAACTTATCTGAGTATTCATCGGTCGAATAAATAAGAGCGTTTTTCGTCAGATAAAGTCTATAAGGTTAATAAGTTTACGACGGTCAGTATATGGTGGTAAGTTATATCTATCGGGCCAATAAAAAAAACCGAAGACAAAATCTCAGGAACCTTCTTTGGACAGACTCCAATCTATTAATATGTACTAGTAAGGGGCCCAAACAACACATGCATATTCTAAAATAGACCTTACAAACGAGACATATAGGGATTTTAGAACATATGGGTCATGAAATTCACGTCCAAATCTTTTAATGAAGCCGAGAGTCATGTTAGCTTTATTAATTACATAGTCAAAGTGGTAACTAAAAGAAAGTTTAGAGTCTTATACTACACCAAGATCAGAAAAACAAGAAACTTTACTTTAAGAGTAGACAAATTTAATAAATAAGAATAGTCAATAACATTTTTCTTACGAGTAAGACACATAGCCTTACATTTATCAATATTTAAGACAAGACCATTATTATTGCACCATTCCCCAAATCTATTGAGATCTTCTTGTAGAAGATCAGAGACATTTACTGAAGTAATTCTTCGAAAAATTTTCACGTCATCAGCATAAACAAGAGACATAGAATTTACCAACACAGAAGGAAGATCATTAATAAATAACACAAATAATAGAGGACCAAGATGGCTACCTTGCGGAACACCAGAGTTAACTTTGAAAATTTTAGAGCGTTCATTTTTAAAGATAAAGATATTTGTCGAATAAACACTATCTGCTTGTTTATCTGACGATTGAAAAATCGGCTCTAAAAAAGCACTTATCCTAGAACTAGAATTAGCCCAAATGAGAGACTTGCGGTAACACTAAGGTTTCTTGCCACGGGAAGGAACTTCACAGATTTCAAAGGAGATTCTACAATTGGACAAATTATTGTCGATCTCTGTGTTTGTTTTTTCCAGTTGTTTGATACTTCCGTATGGTTTTATCAATTTTTTGTGTTACAAGTACGATCCCTGATAAGAACTGTTCTTTTCCATTAAACTTACATAAAAATCTGTTGGGGTATTTAGAAGTCCATTCCGGACTTAAAACAAACAAACATACATCCATTTTTATAACATGTATGAATTTGTATTTTACTACGGATGCAATGAAGTTGTACACTCGGGCATATACGTATTTTTTTATAGATTTTTTTTATATACTTTTTTAAATTATTTTTGTGAACCTTACGTTTTTTGTATCAATTGTTATCTTGTAGTTTTTAAAAACCTGTAGAGTAGAGTCCAATCAACTACATATATGAATATATTTGTCAGCCAATATTTTCAACATTAGAGCATAAACCCTCCATAGAAGCGTCTGGTTAATTTCTAGGTTCGACCCGACTTTCATGCAATAATGTAAGCCGAGCTTATGAATCAAGGAACCGCCCGACTTACTCATTGGCAGTTGTTTTCGAACCGTTTAAACTGGAATATCAACAAAATAGGTCGTGGTAAAGAGGTATGGACATAAATCCAAAGCAATTGGCTGTTGGACGAAAAATATCCGACTAAAAATCCATGAGCGTGGCTCATTCCACCAAGGAATATCAGTTTTAAACATTTGAATAAAAACAAAAGGGACCTATGTGAGCGCGTTCTAGTCGCTCTCGCTCTACTCCGAAAACGATAAATTTTACAGAAGAATGCCTAAACAATTTTTTTAGGTAATTTCAAGACGATAAATTTTTCCTTGCCTCCAGGCAATAAGGTCGCGGAATATTCACTAAAAACTGAATCCCGCGACCTTTTGACCTTTAAAACTTTTTTAGCCGGAACGATATCAATTTCGATTTTGCTCATCTTCATAAGTCATAACTGTACCGTAATAAAGATGTATACAAAAATTTTGTTTACGTTCTAAAATTGAATGTTTTCGTTTTTTCCAAAAAAACATATTACTTTAAGGTTTGGTATAACCATCTTAGAATTTAAAAAAAACCTTACCTAGATTTTAATTCCTACACTCTTGTCGTACCTACAACCACCTCATGCAAGAATTCCAATTTTTCTAAAATTGTTAGAAGAACTTTCGACTTTTGACATTTGATAGCAGCCAACTTAACTTGCTGAAGCTACATCTATTAAATTAGCTTTCATTTATTCAGTTTCATTTGGTAGATCACCATTAAGGGGTATAGCTTTCAAAAACATGTGTAAATGTAAAATTTCTTGATCGATTGAATTCCTTCAACATTGGTTGACAAATTTTTGTTGGTTAACAGGATTCGAGATGTCTTTAGTTCAAAATAAGGTTCCATAATTTGAGACCCTACGATGCTGTCTTATAGGTACAAGCGTCATTAATTCAGCTTTCCCTAGTACAGGGTGCGCCAGAGAAACTTACTTATTTGAAAAAATTCCCGCGTGGTGAGTTGGGCGGGTAGAGGGGCAAGAGAGAGCGCATCTGGAGGGGGAAGTTCCCAAGTTTGTTTCTCCCTCCAGTCAGTTGCCATCATGCTCTGGTCTAGAGAGCAGCGGGCCTTCGCAGTTGAGAGCTTCTTTTCTAACGGTCGCTCATGGAGCTCGTTACAGGAACATGATCGAGGAATTTTTTCTTCCAAGACTCGAAGAAATGAACGTTAGGAACGTGTGGTTTCAGCAAGATGGAGCCACAGCACACACAGCACGAGACTCAATGAATTTGTTGCGACAACATTTCCCCGACCGCCTCATCTCTCTCAGAGGCGATCTCCAATGGCCGGCACGCTCTCCAGATTTGACTCCATGCGATTTCTTTTTATGGGGTTATTTGAAATCCCTGGTTTATGTCGATCGACCATTGCCAACATACCGATTGATATGCTGTAAAGAGTGGATTCGAATTTCAAAAATCGACTTCATCAGTGTATGCGCAATGGGGGTCGCCATTTATCCGATGTCATTTTTAAAACTGCATAAAAAAAAAAATTGGGATATTGTATTCTCAAATAAAAAACAAATTTTAAACCATAACTGAAGTACTTTTTTTTTTATTGACCTTTCAAATAAGTAAGTTTCTCTGGCGCAACCTGTACCTATATAATAAAAATACTCCTATAGTCCTATGCTTGCTTTTCTGTAGAATTGCGAGCTAGTCGAGTAAGGTCTGATCTTCGCTTGACCTGACATTTTCAGTTGAATACTGAACTATGAAGTCAAAATAATTATTGCACATTTTGTTTTTTGTTTTTTGTAAGACAATTTTCACCAATAAAATAAAATACCTTTTCACCCATCATGTATTTAACGACAAAGGACAACCAATTTTTGGTTTAATATAAACAATAAAAATACAGCTGTGTTCCAGCTTTCAGTTCACAGTTCTTAAAATTTTATTCCAATTCAGTCTCAGAGGATCTCAATGCCCAAAATGTAACACATCAGGTCACTCAAAGCTCATAGCTTTAGAAGGAACTTGGATTTTTGTTTGACAGTTCCCGCTCGGGAAGAAACTCGCCACTTAACGTCTGCGGCGAGCTTACAACATTTAATTTTAAAGAAGGATTTTAATAAAATTGATATACAAAATATACCTTTTAAGTTAGTTTAAATGGTTTTCAGAATTCCTATAAAAAACTATTAATTATCCACTCCATTCACATGCTATTGCTTACGTACAAAAATAGATTCATTAAAGGATATTGACACCGAGCTATCCCTCGTGATTAGCAAAACCCGACCTTATATTTTCCCCCAAGACAATTTGTCAGACAAATTGAAATGAGAGAAAAAAATGAACGAAAGTTATTTGACCTACTGAAACTCTTGATAACACAATAAAGTCCCAAATGGCTGAGACCTTTTCATAATATGTTTTTTTTCTTTTCTTTTCTTTTTCATTTATGTATTTATTATTATGGACACAAACAAATCTCTTTTATGTCCTCAACTTTATTTGAAAAGCTTCGATTTAGACGTTATTAATAAATGTCTCGATTGACTGGGGGTATAACCTTATTGAATCTATTACAGTCAAAATAGCACCTTTATTATTGTTGAGCTGTGGTTTTATTTGATTACCACATAAATATATTGATACATTTTTTTTGTTCGCGTGACGCGTTTCTCCTGGGAAAGAGTTTTCAATTTACTTAGTACACTAGATCAATAAAACTAAAACTTAAGGAAATAAATATTTCTTATCAAATTACTTGTTTTGGGTGAAGAGAGTAATTAACTCCATAAGCCTAGGATAGATAAAATAAGCTAAACCAAACACAAAAAATACCAAAGGAGTAAAAAACTCCGTTTCGATTGCTTTTATTAACAATTTAAAAGTCTATAGAAAAATATAAATGAGCGCATCAACTTTTATACCAACAACAAATGTTATTTCACTTATAAAGAAATAATTTTTGTCTCTTTGCAGGCGGAGTCACCACTGCTGCGGAATCAAGACAAAACCGAATCATTACCCGCCTCCGTAACAAACATATCAACACCGCTTCTAGCTCCAATAGCAATACCTGAATCGTTGTCTTCTTCGCCGGCAAATGTCAGAAACGAAGCACGAACATTAACCAACAATAACAACATAAACAAAAATATATCCTGTAGACGAAGGAGTTCGGTTTCTTCAGTTGCACGATTAGAAGCATCAGACACCGCCGCTTACGACGCTACATCATCCACACAATCCCTACACACTACACCCATTCACAAGCAAACACTCTATCCAGTTGATTCATTTGCCCTAATCGACGGTAAACCACCAAAAGTTGTCACAAAAATGCAATCAAAAGTCGATGCAGTTGGAAAGATCACAGGCGAATGGGGCAAATGGCAATTGCGAACAGTTTTGTTAATATTCCTCTGTAAAATACCCTCCTCATGGTTCATGGCATGCATCATATTCACAGCTCCTGCCCCACGTCATGGTGAATTCTATTGTAAACCGCCGGACAGTTTAAGTCCGCGTAATCATACAAAATGGATAAAAGTCTCACATCCGGCCTTAGAAGAGGCCGAAGATCATGAATTCAATATAGACTTTTGTAATGTTTATCAAGATGCTTTAGAACATGCCCATCAATATTATCATTATCAACATCCAGATATGGAGCCACGGTTGTGGGATGAACCAACGGCAAAGAACGCTACCGTTATTCCTTGCAAAGCCTTCGAGCACAAATCCGAATATCCATCGCTGATAACGCAATTTGATTTGGTGTGCTCACGTGATATTTTGGTTGCTGTCACGCAATTCTTCCATTTGTTTGGCGTTCTAACGGGCGGCTTATTGGCCAACCAATTACTTAAGTAGTAAGTTTTTGTTTCTCACTGAATTTTCACAAATACTAATGTATATACGCACCAGGTTTTGCACTAGGAATAAAGTTATTCGTTCAAAATTATACGCTTTGGTTATTGTAGGAATTCTGAAGAAAATAAACGTTCTGTCAGAATTCCTATTCAATAGCTTATGGTAAATTTTGTGACCGCTCTGCACATTGCACCTTTCTTTCAACATAAGTTTTAAAAAAACATTCATTCACTAATCTTTAAAATATTATAAATAACGTTTACGACCTTAAGACAATCCTCGTGTTGAGAATTCGTCATGATGGCCGGTCTACACGACACAGACTGACAACGATTTCTATTGAAATTCGTCTGAGCAGCAAGTCTGTGCAGACTTAAGTCGGAACGATTTTATACTTGATTAAATGCAAGTCTGCACAGACAAAAGTCTGGAAGTCTGTGTCGTGTGGATCCAACATTAGTTAGCGGATAAGCTAACCAGTAAAATAATGTTTCACAATACCTCGTACATCTGTTTATATTATTTGACCAGTTATACATGAATAATTGCTTAGAGCTGTTAAGTTACAATTATCATGGATAACTTTGAGTCCGGATACTAGTTACTCTTACTTACTTACTAATTTAACCGGCTCCCAATCCATGAAGGATCTTAGCCTAAGACACTGCAGCCTTCCATCGGGAACGGTCCCTCGCATGCACTACTCTCCAGTCAAACTAAGCGCTCTGGCATCCGCAGTCACTTGGTCCTTCCACCGTGCGTAGGTTCGGTCTACCTTGTCGTCTCGAACCTGGGGGCTGGGATGAGAAGACTTTCTTGGCTGGAGCGTTGTCGTCCATTCGCTCGACGTGGCCGAGCCAATGTAGTAGTCTCTTCTTGGCTTTCGTGACTACACCCACCGAAAATCCGTCGAAGAATTTTTCTTTCGAAAGTGTCCAGTATCATTTCTCCTTTTTTCTCAAATCGTCGAACACTCGCGCCGTAGAGTAAGACTGGTAAAATCAGAGTCTTGACCTTTTGTCTTTCGAGTGAGGAGTTTTGAACCCAGCTGTTTTGCCAAACCTAAGTAGCAGTGGTTCGCTAGGGTAATTCTTCGTCAGATCTCTACTCAGGTGTCGTTTGTGGGATCAATCGCTGTGAAGGCCTCAGGCACAGCGCTTGCATCGATCAGTCCTCTGGGGGCTGGGACTGGGTCTTCATTGACTGCTGCTTGAAAACATCTACAATTCCATGTGAATCGGTTATTAGGTTTCCTTCACTGGGAGTGGCTGGTAACCTATGGTGGTCTCGGCTACATTTTTTATTATTTCGCAATATTGGTACCACAAACGTGTTTTCTTGTCATTTGATAGTCGAGCTCTAAACTTAGTCACTACCAGACATTGGTCAGGGTCGACATTTTTTCTTTGGAAAGTGCGCACATTTAAGATGTTGGATGCGTGTCTTGCGCAGATTAACACATGGTCAATTTGTTTGGCTGTTCGACCGTCACAAGGTTGCTGTGTAGATCTTTAAACTTGGAAACCTAGTGCTACTTATCACCGTATTACAAGCTGCAGCAAAGTCGATTAGTCGGAAGCCGTTATGTGTTGTAACTTCGTGGAGGCTGTGCTTTCCAACTAATTCGCCAAAGATGAGTAAAATTTGAGTTCGATTTTGACGTCGTACTCTGGTCAGGCTCCATAAGCTCTATCCAGGAGGTCGTAAAAATCCTTCTTGCTAGACTCCTCAGCATCATCGGTAGGGACGTGTGCACATGTTAAACTTATGTTTTGTAGTGTGGCCTTGATGCGGATTATAGCCAGGCGATCACAAATTGGCTTGAAATCCATGACTTTTGATCTTAGCCGATTTCCAACGACGAATCCGGATCCAAATATGTGCATTCTTTGATGACAGCTATAATGAATGTCGCATTTCGTTCTTTTCATTGTTCTCGATCCTATCCATCGAATTTCTTATATCGTAGTAATGTCTGCCTTATACTGCGTGAGGACAGATTCAAGTTTTCGAGTAGCACCTGGTGTGTGGCGTGTTCTTACATTCCAGGTATGAACTCTCAATTCACAGTCCGTTGTCGTTCTTGCCATTTGAGGGGGGTCATTATCCGAGGCTCTACCTGTCTCTCTCATAACTTTCAAGTTTTTTACGGTGGAGATAGGATCTCTAAATTTAGTAAAATCTTTACCATGAGAGGAATATGGGAGGCAGCAGAAATCGACTTTTTCCTCAAGAATCTTTTGAGCGCAGGGAAAGTAATCATAATACTTTGCTCGGAGAGACACTGACCAAAACCGAACTTTTCCTGGGAATGCTCTGATTTCATCATTTCCAATTCTTTCTAAGAGGCTTTTATTCAACAATGTTCAAGTGGTCAAAAAGATCAACGAGAAAATATAAATATTCCCAGATTTCAAATCTTGCAAAAATATCAACAATTCAGCTCTTTATTCTAAAAATCATGCCGACAGCTGTCCGATCTCTATATTTTATCTAAATGCATGAACAAAGTTTGATGCATCAGATTTTAAATTTATTTACTTTATTTATTCACTTATGTCGTTTTCCATTGGTCGTCCAGAAGCATTCGGAAGAGTCCAGAAGTCTTCTGAAACCATTCCATTGGACTGACTTTGACAGACGGAATGCTTCTGAGAAGAGCAGAACTCTTCTGTTTTGAAAACAGAATCGTCCGAAGAATGACACATACATCATAACCCGTTCCATTGGAGTTAGAAGAAGAAACGTCAAAAAAAGACCAATGGAAAACGACATTACGAAGATATTTTTTTTTTATCTTGAAAGTCAAACATGTACAAAACTTCATTGAATATTTTCTTAACAGCTTTAGTCCTCGCAATGTTATGCTATTCGGAATGATCACGCAAATAATTTGCGGTAATTTAACAGGTCATGTTTCGTCTTATGAATTACATGTGTTCTTTCGCTGCCTTTCAGCTGTATGCTGCTGTCAAATGTATACCGCTGGTTCCATGATTTGTAAGTACCTTAAATACTTGTTTTCTGTTTTATTTTACTTTCTAACTTTGCTTGTATTTTTGTAACTTACAGTTATGGATATCACAGGTGGAACATATCGAACTGTAGTTTGCACACTTTTTGAACAATTTTGGTCTGTTGGAGTTATATTGCTGCCAGGAGTTGCGAGCTTTTCAAAAAGTTGGACATTTCTTTATATGGCGATATCGTGGCCAACAGTCATTCTTATTTATTTATGGAGGTAAGAAACAAAAACATACAAATTAATCATTTCTGATGAAAATACTATTTTAAAATAAAAAAATGGAGGTGGTCCACTAATTAACAATCGATTGTGTGGAGTGGCTCATTAGACGCCGAAATGACAATATCAGTTAACATGAAGTGAATTAGTTTGAAGGCTCAGGCTCACAGAATCACATTTTTTAATATAAATCTTTGCTATGTTAGGTTCGTTGTGATATAGATCTCTTCTGAGAGACAAGATAAAACATCTTTTCTCGGCTGTGCAATGCTTACGACCGACCTCGACGGCCCACTTTCAAAAAACAAAAAGGAAATGAAAATTCAATGGCGATTGGTGTCTTAACAAACTTACTTATTTTTAATTTATTTTTCTTAAAGGGATTTTGTCTATAAACCAGACAAAAAATATTGTATAGGTACTTACTATTTTTGATGGTCCTGCTATTTTAATGTTCGCAGCTGTACATAATATTGAAACATTAATTGATATGGCTGAAGATCGCTCCATTTTATGAGTTTTTTTTTCATTTGGACGAGGATAGTCCGTTGTTTGAAATGATTTTTTAAATTTTTTCAACTTTATGTTAGTCATTACTTCATTAGTAAATCTACACGTGATACTTTTTATTTTTTGAAAATTATGTTTTTAACTATTATTTTTTGCATTTTCTGCGTTAGAAACTTCTGTATAATTTATTTTTTTGTTTGGCCTCTGCCAAATACCCGCTACAAAAATTAATATCTGTGAAAGGTGAAATATGTGATGTGAAGAGGACATAAACCTGCCAACGTGATGTTCTTTATTTTTTTTTTTGAACCGCACCAGTATCTTTTTTTTGACCATTATCTGCAAAAAACTACGTTAAGCTTTGGATCGGTATGACTCTGAGCTTAAATATCTTTAACTGAAAATGATAACATTTCTGGATGAGGATATTAAAAATCTCAACGTGATGTTTTTTGTTTTTTTTTTTATTTTGAATATTAAGACTTTTTTATCAAATATAAAAGAAAACAAATTCAAATGCAAAAAATACAAACTTAATACATTTCATTTACAATATTCAACTATTTTTTTAAGATTATTTTTTTATGCTACATTTATTAATTTGAGAATATACTATGTAATGTTAAGATTGAAGCATAAAGATTTCATATTTAATTTGTATTGGGCAGAATGTAGAAGTTTGTTTTTTTGCACATATTTCACCTTTCACAGATATTAATGTTTGTAACGGGTATCCTCTGCCAAACAAAAAAATAAGTTATACAGAAGTTTCTAACGCAAAAAATGCAAAAAATAATAGTTAAAAATATAATTTTCAAAAAATAAAAAGTATCACGTGTAGATTTACTAATGAGTAATGACTAACATAATGCTGAAAAAATTTTTGAAAAATCATTTCAAACAACGGATGTATTCTCGTCCAAATGAAAAAAAAAACTCATAAAATGCAGTGATCTTCAGCCTCATTAATTGATAGCGGTGTCACTGTATCTGAAGTTTTTGAGTCACGATCAGATAATGTTTGCCACATATGCATGTGCAGTGCTTTAAAATATAGAAGGAGACATTGATGGACGAAGCTCAACAAAAGAAGCCAAAATGCCTTTCCGTAAGTGAGTAAGATGGCTTTGTAATAGATTTACATATTTCTAAACAAGCCTCAGAATTTTTTGCACCACGCGTGATAGAAAAAAAATTTGCATTCCAAAAATGTTTATGAATTTTTAAGATTTATCGCAAAGCTTACCTTACGCTATTGTTTTTTTTTCAGAATTGGTTGTATGGGCTTATAGCAAGCACCATTTTACGACCAATGGTTTGCCCGGTGTTATACCACCGGCTCATCACTAAGTGTGATAGCACACATAAATAACTAACATAAAATAAACAAAAAACATGACAAAATTAACATAAAACATTTAGAAAGTGGAACACTGGTTTTTAAAATTAATTTAAATTGACTTGTATTTAAATCAAAAAAATTTTAGTTCCAGTTTATAAGTTAACCCATCATACGTGTCAAAGGCTTATGCATAACATAATTTGTCCGGTGAATAGGAATCTTAATCAGATCCTGATTATGAGGATTATAACCTCCCCCTCAATAACAAAACAGAATTTTACAGAGAAGGTCAGGAGCAGCATCAGTGACTCCAGTAATAATTTGATGGAAAAAGACAATATCGTTATTATTTCTTCTCTGTTGAAGTGTTTGCATTTTATTTACTGACAAACGATTTTCGTACGGAGGGATATATTAGGCGATCAATCCACTGAAACCCTTTTAACAAAAAACAATTGACATTCCGTTGAACAGATTCCAATCTTTCAATATAAATATTATAGAAAGGAGACCACACCTTCGATGCATACTACAGATGGGGACAACCAAGTTGTTGTATAAAACACTGGCGATATTGGGATCGCGGAATTCTTTTGACCACCGTTTGATAGAACCTAACATGGAATTAGCTTTGTTAACGATGTCGTTAACAAAAAGAACTCCAAGGTCCTTAACAGTTAAAACACGCGTTAAAATTTGGTGTGAAAGGACATAATAGTCATGTGATGAATGTGAACGCTTTTTTGAGAAAGTCATCATTTGGCACTTTTTCGTGTACAGATTTAATCTGTTCATTTCGGTGACTTGAAATAACGCCCTACGAAATAAGGCCCCACCTTAAATGCGGCTTTATTTCCATGAAGAAATCGAAATAACACCCGACAGGCCTTATTTCAATTGATTTGTGGAAATAAGGCCACATTTTACATGGAAATAAGGCCGCATTTCTAGAAGATAAAAATAATGACCCACTACTTTGGGTGATAAGTGCCGAATTTCATTTTGCGATTACTGACCCACTATGCTATTTCATTTGTCCAGATATCTAATTCAGGGTTTCCAACCTTCGCGAATAAAATAAGTTTATTACATTTTTTAGGTTTTTTCTGTGCATAAAGCTGAAACATACCGCATGATTTAAGTCTATGTGACGTTAAGAAAACAGTATCCAATTCAAACGTTCTGCTGCGTTCTGGGATGTCAAATTTCTGTGTGGGTACGGCATTCTTCAAGTACACTATACTTGAAGCCAATTTCATGTTATTGCAACTATCTATCACCTAAAGTAACCAAGCTGTTTCAATTACATTAAAAGCTGCGTCAGAAATATGGACACAAGCGGAAAAAATTTTTCCCAAAAAAGAATCAATTTGGGGGTGAAAATAAAAAAAAAACCCAAATTGATTCTCTTTTGCGCAAAATTTTTGACTTTGAATTTACCGTTTTTATTTATTTGTTTAGCATGAACATTCGTTGTTTCACTTTTTTTTATTTGGACTTTTGTCCCATTAACAGTAAAACCTGATTGGGACGATTGACCCACCATAGTGGATTAATAATCCCTAAATCGAAGTCGGCACTTATGACCTTCCATAGTAGATCAGAAGTTCCGAAGACAATTTTCGATAATTCTGATCTCGAGACGAGTTTCCCTGCGCCAACTTTCTAATCAAAACAGAAAAACCGAAATAAGGCCCCACGGGCATTATTTCTAAGTTGCAATGGAAATAAGACCGCAACCCTTGTAGGGGTCTTATTTCCATAAGAAATGGAAATAAAGCCCTATGGGGCCGTATTTCGTCGGGCGTTATTCCACATCACCGTTCTTTTCACACTATAATGTAAAACGGTTAATATCATTTTGTAGAAAAATGCGATCATTTGCAGGAGTTATGTTTTTATATACATATCTTCATATCATCAGCAGAGATGAGACTTTCACTATTATTTACACATAATGGTGCACCATTGGTAGCTAATATGAAAAATATATAAATATATATAAATATTTCTGAATTTAACCTAACAAGACCTATTTTCAAAATAAGAGACAATCTACGTAATCAAAAAAGGTAGGAAGCCATAAAAGATTAATTTAAACTTCATGACTGATGAGATAGTTGATCAAAAGCCTTCGAGGAGTCCGTGTAAACACAATCGACTTCGTGGCCACATTACAAAGCCTGTAAACATTTATTAAAAAAAAATAACCAGATTTCTGACTGTGGATCGTTTTTGCACAAAGCCAGGTTGTTGATTGCATATCACATTTCTACAGTTAAATGCTAAATTGTCACATACTAATTGCTCAAACAAATTTGGAATACAGTCAATGTTGGGAAGATTCTTTTTGTTCTTGCATATTATGCTGTCTTCAGCCAGGACCAGCAAAACATTATCATGAACTCTAGCAGGAATTACAATAAAGCCGTCTTTTTGTGTACTACGACTTTTCATTGTTCGATCCCTAGCTAATTGTATCGAATTTCGCACTCCAAGTTTATTGAGATTTTCTACAACCTGAGGCTTATTCCTGGGATAAGATTCGAAGACTTTAGAGGTCGTAAATACGTTCGTTCTGTGTAACTGAGCCACTTTACATAAAAAGAAAATTTCAGGTAGAAAGGTTGTAATTTCCGCTATATTGTTTATGATTTTGGGAATAGACAATTTTCTGAAAAATATTTATCACTTTAAAGATAAATTGTATGGTCGTCTTCAAAATTTAATTATTTTTTTTTGTAGATGGATTCCTGACTCTCCTCGCTGGATGATACAGAGAGGGCGCGTTCTCGAAGCCAAAGCAATTCTGCAAGAATGCATTGAAATGAACGGCACAAGACATTGTCTTCCACATGATATTGACCAACAGCTGCAATTGCAAGCAACCACTAGTATGGAAGCAGATCCACCATCCGGTTGGTGGAGCTTATGGAAGGGACCCCGAGCTGTCCGTCACATGATATGTGTTCATCTATGTTGGTCGTTTTATATTGTAGTATACTATGGCATGCTACTTAACATTCGTTCATTTAGCCGAGAACATTTGGAAATAAACACAATTGTTGCAGGATGTTCCGAAATTATTGGAACGTTTATTGGACTGTTATTCATTCTGACGACAAGTAAGAAATGGCAGTGCACCGGAACGTTCAATATCATTGCTGGACTTATCGCCATATCGGCGTGGTTGATTCCTGATAGCAGTAAGTTTATGCCTTATTTCAAATATTCTGAAGCATGTTTGCTTATTATTTTCCTTCCGTCCATTGCAGTACAAGGTAACCCACGGGTAGCCCTTCTGATGCTGTCTGCTATGATATCAAAAGCAGCAATCTCTTGTACTCTTTCTATACTCACAACATGCACAACGGAGCTAGTGACAGATGATAAGAAGAAAATTTGTGCGTTTTCGACAATAGTTTGGGCGCGAACATGGCTCCTAACTGCTCCATTTATTGGGGCGACTGTGATTTTTGGGCAATTAGTGCCGCAAACGGCATTTGCCTCATATACAATTATTGGTGGAGTTTTATCCATCCTTATTTCTAGTCCACGTACAATAAGCAAAAAAAAGACAAACTTAACGACGACATCAAATGATACAAAATGTCCAACTAATATCCAGTCGTTTAATATTAACAATAACAACAACAATAACAACAATAGTCAAGCGTTTAGCAAAAAGTCAAATCTACCTCCGGAACTAATACCCGGCATCTGGACGACAAAGAATCACGGTGAACATCCGCCAGTGTGATACGAATTCGTATGTCAAACCGTTAAATTCTTAAATTTAAAATCTCAATTTTTTTTTCTCAAAAAAGGCTTTTCAAATGGTTTCAAAAACCTTGTAGCAAATAAGAAAACAAACAATAAATCGTCAATAACTACTTTTTATTCAAGATTTACAAAATAAAATGTATTAAGCTATAGAAGACGCACAAACATAACTTTTTAGCTGCAAAACTCGAAATTGTTTGTAAACAAATTCTCAAATGCTATCAACACAGTTTCTTAAGTATAAGTTTGATATTATTCTGTTCTCTTATATTGTTATTTCTTACTTAAGGTTATTTCATTATTTTACTTATTTTATTATTTATTACGACTTTTTGAGATGTTCTTTTTTTTTTAATTTTAAACATAATACTCGAAGTATTTGTTAACAAAATTCAACTAAATATAATAAAATTGTTAATTAGTTATTTAAGAATAAATATTTATTTTATATAATTAAAAAACAAAAAACTGAAAAAAGATCAAATTGTAGTATTCTATTTTTGCGCAAATATATTAAACACAGTTTCAATAAAAGAAAATATAAGCTACACTCTCATCTTAATTGTTGAAATTATTGATACAAATTTAACAATTAATATTTGGAACTGACCAACCTCGGAGAGAACCAATAATAAATTAAAGACACTTTTAAAGCTAAAATCATATACTTTTTTAATTAATGTTAAGATCTACACTTAAAAAATTAAAACAAAGAAAAATTAAGTAAAATTAAATTCAGAGTTTTCCAATTGGAAATTTGTTATACTAAAAAAAATTGATTTTATTTTATTGAAATATATAAAAATATTGCTGTTCCTGCATCTGCTGCGACCATGTAATGTAGAATCCAATGTCAATTAAAATAATAATAAAATGATCTGAGTAAAACAAAATTTTAAAAATTTAAAATAAAAGAGCAATATTTTTTTTAAGAAATTTGTTTGTCGATTTTTCTTCTATCATTTTAACAAAACAAAAAACAATTATTTTGTGTCACTTCGACATTTTGCACTTGAAGAGCTGAACAGCATCAGAATGCAAGCTGGTAGCCTGGCAACGAAAATTCAGTGTGCCGAGAGTGGAAGAAGAGTAAGGTTAATGCTCGGTATTTCAGGAAATTTTCAAAACTAATATTTATAGGCAAGGCTTATGGAAAAATTAGATACACTGTCATATCTGCTTAAGCCGTATATATAACGTACCAGACTGTTAAAGGCTACTTTTAGTTTTCTTTTGCTGATGGAATCGCAATGTGAAAAAATCTCGCAAAAATAAGTGAGTTTAGGTAAGACCAATAACATCCGCACTCTTATTGGCGTAAAGGATTGAGTTGCCCACATAGTTCGAACGATGCCATGTTTTACCCACAGCAATGTTTATGTGATTGTTCCAGGTTAAAGTTCGGTTGAACACCATGATTTTTAACGGTTTCAACATATTCAATAGAGGAATTTTGTAAGAGCACTGGAGGGAAGCATGAAAGGTCAACAACTTGATTTGAAATCACTAGACTTATAGATTTCTTAGGATTTAATAAGAGACCATTTTTCTGTGACCAACATGCAATTTTATCAAGATCTTCATTAAGACAACTTACACCGTCTTCTATGAGCCCTAACGGACAACTCAAATATATTTGTGGATTGAGCTACAGTGCCTTGCAAATATAACCGCACCTGAAAAAATGCGTTTTATAGAAAACCTACAATAGGAGTGACTCCTTACTATTTTTTTTATGAGTTGCATCACTGATCAAGCAAATTGAGAAGAAAATAAAGTACCGTTATTACCGTTATTCGAGTATGCCATTTGGAATAAACGAGATTTTAGTGTAGGTAGATTAATAGAAAGTCACTTGTACGGTTTTCCAATCCCGATTCATGTTTTGGCGAACAAATTTCAATCTTTTTTGTTTGTGGACTGCTGTTAGATTTGGAGCTGGCACCATTCTGCCCCGAACAATCACTCCACTGCTTTTTAAAGCACGTGAAACGGTTGAAACCGAAACGATATTCCGGCAAAGAATGCACCGAAATGGATGCAGCATTGATTAAACGCCTCTTGTCACGACGCGACGTGTCAGCTTCTGTGGACGCCCGGGTCTTATTTTTGTCCCATGAGATTCTGAATCTTTTAAAAAATTTCGAAGGATCGTGAACGATCCGATCGTGAAATTCGTCTTCCAATAGCCCTAAGACTTAGGCCGCTTGACCGAGCCAAGCCAAGATTTTGCGTTTTTCAATTTCGCTTAAATGCATACCACAGAGGTGAGTCTCTTTTTGAATTTATACTAGACCAAAATCTACTAATAGCAAAAAGGGGCAAAGAACCCACGTTTGTAACTAAAAATAGAAAAGAAGTGCTTGACGTTACCCTAACCAATAACTCAAGCACAATAGTAATAGATCAGTGGAATGTTCTTAAAGAAGAATCATTCTCAGATCATAAACTGATAGGCTTCTTGATACAAAATGAAGTAGCAACTCCAAAACCCTTCAGGAATTTCAGGAAAACAAACTGGAATGTATTCTGTAGGGAAGTAGGACAGGGAATTCAAAACCCGGACTCACTTTTAATTCAAGACCCTTCCGACATAGATCTTGCGTCAGAAAAACTCAGAGTTGTTCTGAACCACGCTTTAGAAAAAAGCTGTCCCATCAATCATATGGGAAAAGGTAGGAAAGAACCACCCTGGTGGACAACTGAATTAGGCAACTTAAGAAAAGAAACTAGAAGACTTTTCAACGTTGCAAAAAGAACTAGGAAAGAAGCTGACTGGGAACATTATAAGACCAGTCAACGTATCGCTGGCTGAGTACTATAGAATCGCATGTCATACAAAATTTCAAAAATGACTTTTTTACATCAAAATTTTCGTAATTGGACAGGCTTCCAGATAAAAGAAAAATAAAAAATTTCAAAAAATTATTGGCATCCCTACAGCCAAAAAACACGTGCAACTTTCATTGCATTCGCACTTCTGTTTAATACTATAAGGTTCCATGTTTCACATGCAACCTTTTAAGTAATTAATGTCGTTTTAAAATCAAACGCGCTTAAGTTACATGGAACTTTTTTGCACACTTTTCGTCACATGGAACCTTTTCGTATTAAATATCATTGGATAAAATCAAAAAGTCCCATGTTTTCAGTGGACTTGATCGTTCACATTTTGCCAAATACTATTTTTTATAGAAAGTGTGAAACAACTTTCTTTTTACTGTTTTTTCTGTAATTTTTTTGTAAGCAGAATTGTAAAATGAAATATAATTATTTTCAAACCTTAATTTTGTATTCTTCAATTGTAACTATGCCCAAAGTGGATTTCAATTTTGTCGAAAACTTAATAAAAAAAATCAGAACGCTTTATCTACACTCATACCTATGTACATTATTATAAAGAGGAAAGATTTGTATTTTAAACTCAAAAACTTCTGTTTTGATTTTAAAAATATTTTCATTATTATTAGCAAATGATATATTTTATTACTAGCTAACCCATATAAATGTTCCTTCACTGAAAGAAAACAACAATAGTCAGGAGTAAAATAGACTGTATTATACTTTGCAAAGTTGTTGTTCATGAGTCAACGAATGTGGCTGTTGTGAGTTAGTACGACCAATTTTCGAGAGATGGCGAAACTGTCATTACAATGCATGTCTCAAGCCATTAGTTTACTGGAGTTTGACTTTGAAAAAAAAAAAAAACCTTCGTGTACAATCACGACGGGATACTTCGGTTTGAAATTTTGCAAATTTAATATTTCCATAAGTTAGACAATCTTGGAAAATTGCACTATCCGATGCTTCTTTCAGAATTGCGGCGATTCTGTCAACTGACGGGAAAACTTCACACTCATCCTTTAAGTTTTTTTGTTTTTATTTAACTTTCTTTTGCTATTCTCTTTTCTTTTTATCCTAGTTTTATGAGGACTCAAGTAAAAAAGTACATATTAGATTTACTGATAATTATTATTTTTCTTTTTATTGAAAACATCTGAAATCTAACCTTTCATTTTTTTTTCACTTTCTTTAGAGCCGCCGATTGGCTTTGCAATAAGTTATAGCACAACATTGTGGACAAAGCCGCTCATATTATCTTTTTGTTTTTTAAAGAAGTCAATTTTTTAAGAAGATTGGCCCTCCCAGCTTAACTGGGAACCTCCCTCTGATATGATTTATATCTAGTCTGAACTCAACCTTTATGATCTAGTTTTTTGGGACACTGGTATTGAATCATCCTGTATACTGTCAAATTACTTTTTCTTGAAAGAAAGGAGATGAAAAACACCTTCTACTTAATAAATCGTCCGATTTTTCTTCACTTTCTTATTTCCTGAAATATTTGTTTTCCATAAAAGGATATTTTCTTGATTTTTCATAGTAAAAAACATGAAAATAAAGGATTTTGAAAATTCAAGTCTGTTTAAGTAAGATCAATATTTTATTTCCATACAATATTAACTCGTTTTCATATAATCGTTTCAGTACTATAAGGTTCCATGTTGCATGTTATAATTTTAAATTGTTCATAAAACCGTTTAAACAAATAGAATTGAGATTTTGTTTGACTTTTTTAATAATTGTTCCGATTCTTCATCATCTTGCATCATTATTTTATTGTTATCATAATTTTGAATATGAAAAATGTCCATTTGAAACTTTAAAGGCGATTATCTTGGAATAATCCGAAAAAACATGCAACCTTATAGTTCTCAGCCAGCGGACTATGTTTAAGGCCGAAACACAACGAGCAAAACGTAGCTCATGGAGGGCCTTTTGCGACGAAATAGAAAGTACAAATGAATCGGCAAGACTCAGGAAAATTCTGACCAAGGATTCAGCCACTCTCGGTTTTCTTAAAAAACCTACAGGCAGCTGGACTGAATCCGGTCGCGAAACACTTGAACTACTTGTGAATACTCATTTTCCTGGCTGCGTAGCTGATATCCGCAGTCCAGAATCAGAGTCTCATGCAGAAACTCTAGTACCATCGGATATTATAACGGAAGAAAGGATAAAATGGGCCATTCACTCCTTTTCCCCGTACAAATCCCCTGGTCTAGACGGAATCTTCCCTATGATGCTTCAGAAGAGCATAAACCTTATCATCCCACACCTAGCTAGCATTTTCAATAATAGCCTTAAGTGGGGGTATGTTCCCTTATCGTGGCATGAGGTAAAGGTAGTTTTCATCCCTAAGGCTGGTAAACCTAGCCATACGGAGGCCAAAGACTTTAGACCCATTAGTCTAACATCGTTTATTTTGAAAACGTTTGAAAGGCTAATTGATATACACATCCGAAGCACCCTGAAACCGGACTGTATATCGGAATTTCAACATGCATACATTAAAGGAAAAAGCGTTGAAACGGCATTGCACAGTGTTGTCAGCGTCATAGAAAAATCACTGAATGACAAGGAATACACCCTTGCAACGTTCTTGGATATTGAGGGAGCCTTCAATAACGTGAAGAACGAAACAGTGAAGCAAGCCTTGGACGACCACAAAGTCGAAAAGGCAATAACGCAGTGGATTATGTGTATGCTCAGAAAGAGACAGATTAACTCTGAACTAGCGGAGGAAAGGGTGAGAGTAACCACATCCAGGGGCACCCCTCAGAGTGGAGTTCTCTCACCGCTACTCTGGGTTCTTGTCATGAACGGCATACTCTCTAAATTGAAATCGAGTGGAGTAAGGGTAGTAGCCTACGCTGATGATCTTGCATTACTAGCGACTGGCAGGTTCCTACCCACTATCAGTGAAAAAACAGAATACGCCCTCTCGTTGGTAAGCAAATGGACTAAGAACTGTGGGCTGACGGTCAATCCAGCTAAAACAGAACTAGTGCTATTTACTAACAAACGTAAAATACCTGATTTTTAAATGCCTTCAATTGAAGGCTGCCCTCTTAAGATCTCCGATCACGCGAAGTATCTAGGTGTGATCCTGGATAAAAAACTTAACTGGGGCTTGAACACCAAAGATAGATTCAAAAAGGCATCGACAGCCTTTTACTCCTGCAATAGAATTTTCGGGAAAACCTGGGGACCAAACCCAAAAATTATCAGATGGATGTATTCGGCAGTAATTAGACCAATGCTAACCTACGGTAATTTGGTATGGTGGAAAGTTTTAGAAAAGAGCACGAACCTGAAAACTTTGACAAAAGTTCAAAGACTGGCGTGCACTGGCATTACGGGGGCAATAAGATCCACTCCAACTGCTGGATTGGAAGTAATACTCGATCTTATTCCCCTAGACCTCTTCGTTCAAGAATCTGCGGCCAAAAGTGCCCTGAGACTTAGTCAAACTAAAATCTGGAAAAATAGTTCCATAGGACATGCCCAGATCCTCGATAAAGTTATGGGTCATAGTACTACAACGGACTATAAAACACCCGAGCATGTTTTTCACAAACCATTCCAGACTGCCCTCCCAAGCAGAGAGGAATGGATAGATAATATACCGTACTCCAGTGAGTCGTCAATAGCTATCTATACTGATGGCTCTAAAATGGACACTGGTGTAGGAGCAGGCTTCTTCTCAAGTTAGCCGCCTCGCTTAGGCTTCCAGACTACAGTAGCGTCTTCCAAGCGGAGGTCCTGGCAGTGACAACAGCTGCTAAAAAGGTATCAATGATGGCGATACCACGAGCTGATATCACCTTTTACATTGATAGCCAAGCGGCAATAAAAGCGATTACTGCAACTGAGGTAAAATCAAAGCTTGTTTCATGCTGCCGCGAAGAGCTTAAGGTTCTTGGCGCACAGCACAACATTAGACTCTGCTGGGTCCCGGGCCACAGCGATATACTAGGCAATGAGAAAGCCGATGAATTAGCAAGATTAGGGTCAATGCTTGACGTAAGCCAAGCTCAGCTAGTTAGCACCCCTACCTGTTATTTAAAACAGGAAATCTCAAAAAGAATAACTATCAAGGCCAATGAAAGGTGGAACCTTCTTGACACCTGCGGCACAACAAGAAAGATCTGGCCCTGTTTTAACAAACAAAGAACGGAAAAAAATTATGCAGCTACACAAGGGATCACTTCGATCTCTTGTAAGCATAATCACTGGACATAATCTGTTAGGTTATCATATGAAGAAGATGAGAATCAGTTCAGATGATCTATGCAGAGGATGCGGAGACGAGGAGGTGCATGAAGATACTTCGCACTTTCTGTGTCACTGTCCCGCACTTTCCCATCAAAGGAAGAGAATGCTTGGCAACTTTTTCTTTGAGGATTTAGAAGAACTCTCTAGTACGCCAGGTACTAGCATCCTGAACTTCGTCAAGGCCTCTAAATGGCTTGACTAACTGAACACATAGGTTTTTCTTATTAGCTTGAGTAGCAATACTCGCGGGTATCACAATGGATCTGTATTGATCTAAGTTTGACGGTAATGACATCAACTGTCAGCCCCTAAACCTAACCTAACCTATACCACGTGGCATTGCTGTTTCTTATTCGAAAGCCCTTAACTGAATGCAGCTTCAAAGAGATTTGCATTGTGCGATTGTATTTTTACAATACATCATTAGTTTTTAAACACCAGGAGAGGAAATAACGGTACCTACTTTATTTTCTTCATTTTACATAGAGTGAGAATAACAGAGGACCCAGAATCGAACACCGCGAGAGATTGGGAGAAGGTCGGATTGACTGTTGTTCAATTGAACGGCTTGCATTCGATCTGTTAAGTAGGAACGCAACAGCTTCACAGCACAGTATGAGAAATTGAACTGACGAAAGAGTTTGTCGCATAAAACAGAATGGTCGACCATATCGAATGCCGTGAAAAATCTAACAATACTAAAAAGTCAATTTTAGCTTTATGTAGATTTTGTCGCAAGTCTTCCGTTACTTTAAGTAAAGCTGTAATACAACTGTGGCCTTTCCGAAAACCGGATTGATAAGGTGTCAGTAAGTTTGTAGAACGACATATGCAGAGGCTGCGGCGATGAGGAAGAGCACGAAAACACGGCTCACTTCCTATGCCACTGTCCAGCACTCTGCCGTACTAGATCAAAATTCTTAGGCAACTATTTCTTCAATGAACTAGAAGAACTATCTGAACTCCCAGGCAATCGCCTACTGAACTTTATCAAGTCCACCAAATGGCTCGATCAACCATAGAATTCATAGGTTAAAACACTTTTTCAGAAGTTACAACACTTCAGGGTATCACAATGGATCTACATTGATCTAAGTGTGACGGTAACAATATCAACTGTCAGCCCATAAAACCTAACCTAAGTTTGTGGAACCAAAATAAATGGTCATTAGATTCTGCAAGATTCTTTCAGAATCTTTGGAAAAGAAAGGCAAAATTGCAATTGGTCTGAAATCATCACTTTGAGATTTTTTAGGAATTGGTAAGATCTTTGCTTTTTTCTATTGATCCGGATATTTACCTGAAGTTAAAATTGTGTTGAAAATATATTTAACGAAGGGCAAGACGAGTGGCAATATCAGCTTGAGAAATTTTGGATACATCTCATCAAGCCCAAAGACATTAGATTTAATTGACAAGATAGCGCTATTGACTGATCTAAATGTGAAATTGAAGTTATTCAACTCGTTGGCCGTAGCTAAAGGAGCCGCTGAAAGCGAGATAAATTTGCTGTTGAGTTCATTGCAATCATAACCATCGACACAAGAACTTTTATTTCTGGCAATACCTTTTTGTTGGGGAGATTGGTCCCTAATTGTAGTCCGGTCAACGAAGCATTTAATCGGGAAGAGTATATTTGACGTTTTTTCAATCGTATTGCTTGCCTATTAGATCTGCACTGATCAGAACCGAAGTCTTCAAAACATATTACCCTGTTTTCCTACAGTAATCCAGGTGGGTATCAATGTTGACATTTCATCCATAGCGATCGAGAAACGCTGGCTGACTGGCTGGCTATCACAAATGTGAGCGAATAACGCAACAAAAGTGGTTAAAATACTAAGACAAAGTTTGTATGGAGGTTGCGTATTACTTGATTATAGCCTTATCGAGTAAATACGTTTGAAAGTTATGTTTATGCAGCCTTATTACCGTACCCGATCGGAGAATTCTCCGATCGGAGAAAGTGTCCGATCGGAAGTTTAATTTCCTTCACCGTACCCGATTCGTACAAAAATTAGTGATGCGTACCGACGCACTTCTTTGTTCTTTTATGAGTTAAAAAATATTTTTAGTTCCGACACTTTTTTGCTTCGGAGACAATCGGACGAAAATAGTAAGTAACAAATCGCTGTGCATCGCATGAAATAGCGAAACGTCGCTCTCAATTTCAAATTCCGACGCAGGTTTCAAATTTTTTCGTAGATGTCTACGATTGAAGTGTCCGAAAGTATACGGTGGTAGAAAATTCGTAGAAATTGTACGAATCGGAGAGAATTTTTCTCCGATCGGGTACGGTAATAAGGCTGATGGATGTTGGTTAAACATGAATAAATTTGACAAACTGAAAAAAAAAATAACGTTGAAAAGGATGGAAGTAGTTCCCCTAGTTCCAGGGGATGAAAGTTGTTTGCGATGCTTTATATATTTCATAAACAACAAATCGTTCTGAGATCTAACCTAGAACGATGAAACTTTCGCACACAAAAGAAAGAAATTTTGTTTCTTAAGAAGAGAAAGCTGCAACTTCAGATCTACAACCCTCAATCGGTGATAATTGATATTCTGAACTTGCTGCACTAGAGGACACCCATAGTGCACAAGATCAAAAGAAAAACTTAGTCTGAGGAAAAGCCTTTTCAGTTTTTATGATTTTTCGAAAATTTTCCAATATGTTAGAGAAAATGAATTTAAAAAATATATTTTTCGATATACATACATATCTACAAAAGTCAATGGGCACGTTCAGTTTGGTTTTGGATAGCCTATCTTAGATAGCCTATCCAACTCGTTTTTCATGAACGAGCTCGATAGCTAAATTTGGATAGCTGTGAAAACACGTGTAAAAAATCAGCTGTTTACGAATTTCAATGGCTGTTCTGTCAGATAGCCACCTATACCAGAAATTGTTGGATAGCTTTGGGTTAGTTTGGTTTGAGCCTCTGCTATTTTGTTTTACATGGAAAACAAAAACAAAAAGCTATCCGGATAGCCTATCCAAGTCAAAGTGAACGCGCCCAATGTTTGTTAACTAACCCTGCGGTCACATTACCGTTACTTTCAGTAACTGCGATAGAATTAAGTTTAAACGTGTTTCTCTTAGGTGGCTCAATTGTGCGGAGTGTTTTATAAATTTACAATGAAAAAGTAAAAAAAAATAAGAGCTTTTTTTTAATATCTGAGTGAAACTAAAGAGTTCCCTTATTATATAAAATCAAGTTCAGAGGATAGAGTAGTGGATTGCTAAGCCGAACGCTACGGGTTCAAACCCCAGCTTCAGCAGCATTCTTTTTCTACAAAAATCGCCAGCTTATCTGAGACCACCTGTGCGATAACATGAGACAATACAAATCTAAGTCTCCTCCTCTGAGCCACGTAGGTTTCTGTTATGTGTGCTTTCTTTCTATGTGTCTATCTGTCTCTCTCTGTTGTAGTAATGTATTGTTCTGTCCCAGCCAATGGTCTCAGTCACGAGTGCTGCTATGTGTCTGTAGTTCGTTACATTTATGTGCGAAGTACTGTGAAATGTAATGTAATGTATATAAAATCAATAAAAACAGTTTTTTGAACATTTGCTTACATTTCTTTCGCTTTGGTGAAAGACCGACCCTGTGAACCTCGTCTCGCCACCCTTCGGAGCAAATCCAGAATTATTATAATTAACACAGATAGGTATTGTTAAAATGCAATGGCGCAAAATTATAGTCCGCTAATGAACAACTTTAGTGTGATACTAGCTTAAAATGACGTTTCAGACATGACTCAAACGTCATTTTAAGCTTATAGCGTTTTTTTGGTAATCCGGAATTGTACACAGAACTGTCCGATTCCGGATTCCAAACGAACAGGCAAACACATTTTTTTGCTTCTAAAGGTTGAATGGTTGTGTATTTGTGAAACCTCATAATATGCAGAATTGCAGATGACATGACATTGTTTTTAATTTCTTTATTTGTAAACATGGCAGCGAGTACGTATATGCGAGTGTGTGCATGTATGCGTGATTCTGTTTTTGATTCTGACTTCAAATTCGGAATCGTTTTTCTGTTCTATTCAGAACAAGAACTGTCATCTTGTGCCAAGTGAACGAGTACAGAACTGTTCGGAACAGTTCCGGACGACCAAAAAAAAAACGCTATTAGTATCACACTAAAGTTGTTCATTAGCGACTATAATTTTGCGCCAATGTGATTTGCTTGAATCCAATTGCAGTAAAGAACTACATATCTGAATTTTTCCAAGTTTAACAACTAACTTTCTTATTTGCTGACTTTCCCGTAAAACGATGTAAACACATGTGTGCACTTCGGTGTATGCGTGCGGAGATGTGTACCGTCTGTGGAAAGGTGCGTGCGCAATATTTTTGGTGTGAGAAACCGTATGAGTAAAAATCAAAACTTTTCGATTTTAAATGAGTGTGTCAGGATCGGTGTGGAGTTGGTGTCTGTGGGGATGTAGGGATGTTACAAAAACATTTCATATTTTTTTTGTGCACCCAAGTGTACTGTGTATGGGCCGTTTAAGATTGTCTCAAAAATTTGTTTTTGCTAAGGCTCTATAAATTCCATGCAAAAACTTAATTTTAGGTCTTGAAGTTCTTTGTGCTCTTCCTGAGTTTTCCGAATTCCGTTATCAAAAATTTTGTCATTTGAAAATCGGAGCACCTATAATTTAATCCAATTTTCCCTTTGAAAATCAATGAGTTTTCCGAGTTTTTCATCAATAACTTTCTATTTTTCCATTCGAAGACCCATTTTGAAACAAAAACTTACAAGCAAAAAATCCGACCTTTATTTGGTTGTCCAGTTTTCTCACTCTTCCATGAGGTTATTCCAATTTATTTTTTTCACAGAAACCATCACTGAATACAACAGTGTTAACCTTGAAAATTTCACAAATATCTGTTGGGCCATTTCGGAGTCCATAAAGGACATACAAACAAACAAACATTCATGCATGGTAATAAGGTAGTTACAAATTTTTAGCGTTTTCAAGTTTGTTACTACTTGTTGTTGTTAATTACAAAATAAACGCTTGTAATTATAAATGTGTAGGTTGCTTAAACAGACCATTGAACTTCTGCTTCATTCCCATGCTCACTTTCTTAGGCGTATTGTTGCGCCGATACTAACCAATTGAATTTGATGTATCACTTTCTCTAGTGACAAGCAAATCCTAGTAGATTTCATCTCTGCCTATCAATGAGCGCATTCCAAATCCTAGTGACTACGTAGTCAACTCGTTCAGATTGGTCGATTAGTTGTTTTCAACCAATCAGAACAAGTTCACTACGTAGTCACTAGGTTTCGGAATGCGCTCAATGTTGCTGAATTTTCTTGAACCCGCTCTTATTCATGATTATAATCACCTGGGCCCATGTTCTGTAACTTATCACTAGCAAGAAAAAAGTGATAAACGCAAGGAATCGAAACTGATTGTTTGAAAAAGTGTCGTTTTCCACGTAAATGTAAAATGTACCAATCTAAAAATGTCCAAATGATGATTTGGCATTTTCTTAGTTATGCCGTTTTGTTGGAACACACAAAAGTGATCCTATCGACGATAACGGCAGAACTACTCATTACTCATTACTGCATACAAAATGACAAGCATATTTTTGTGAAAATTGACAGCGGCATTTGTTCACAACACCAAACTAGAAGAAATACACCAAGTTAATGCACGCAATTTTACCGTTCCTCAATTTGAGCCTGTAAGCAGCGTTGTGCAAAAGTGCCCAATTGGGCCATTTGGCCCTAAAATTTGCTGTTTGGCCCCATGCCCCGGGCCAACGGGAAATGGCCCCAATTTTGTGAAATTCAAGTATTGGGTAAGGTAAAAAAAAATATTAATAATTGATTTTTGTACGATTGATTTTTGATTGATTGATTGAAATTTGAAAATAAATGATTCCGCCGATGCTAGCCCTCGAAATTGCAAGCGGAGAGTAGAATCCGTACCAACAGAACTCATTTTATTGACTTCTGGTCGACCTTCATTTTTGATTGGGCGAGTTCATTAAAACGCTAAGCATGTGGTTGTTGTATTTTTCTTTTTAAAGAAACTCTGAAGCAGCTATTTACGACAATAACTCCAAGTTGCTTAGTAGAAAAGCTTCATTTATTAACGCTGTGGGGGTAATTTTCGGTTTTAGGAGCAGATATTTGTTCAAGCCGCTTACCTCAATCAAAAATTGAACATGCCATTAAGATTGTATTTATGTATTTGAACAACGATAACAACTTAGAGGTGCTTCCACCAATGTCTTTTTTCCGTCAATTCCTTTGATGAGCTTGTAAAAATGCATGTCTATTCATAACAATTAATAAACAATAAAAAGTCTGCAATGGGAAACCAAAAATCAGTGGAGTTGTTAGCACAATGCGTAGTGCATTGGCTTCCCAACTAGCTGGTCTAGGTTCAAATCCCATGATGTGAACTTAAAAGATTTTCGGTTAAAATGAAAAATAACTAGACAAGCACCACTAATAAGGAGTCTAATGATCGGCTTGGCACCCGTGAAATAGCTATAACTGCAGCCAAACAAAGGAGTTAACGGAAAAAAAAACATTGGTGGAATAACCTCTAAGTTGTTATCGTTGTTCAAATACATAAATGGAATTGACGGACGCAGCCTTACTGCAGTGTTAAATAACACAAAAACAAATTATAACATTAAGATTGTAGTGTCCGTGCCTAAGTGGTTAGGTGCGTTGGCTGCTAAGCAGAACGTCGGTGGTTCGAGTCCTACTCGTGCCCATAGTTTTTAGTTCATCTTTCACGGGCACTGCTTTTTCCGAAGATCTGACAAAACTTCCAAGAGTATCAATCTATCATGAAAACGTTCTTCTCAACTTTGCCGTTCGTAATCGGCGTTAAATTGTGGGTCTCCTCAATTCTTCACTCGCACCCAGAGAATTGTTGATAAGAGTAAGCCACTTAGGCCTTCAAGAGCTGTCGCGTCACTCTATTTATTATTAATATTACAAACTGGGAAAGTTTTGACAAGTTAGGTTATAGTTTCTAGCCGAAGCTTGCAAATTTCGAGGGCTGGTTTGTTGTCCGTTAAAAGTGGAATCATCGTGATTCCACTACTGAGTTGGCTACTGGCAGTAGCAGTCCATGAATAGTACCTATATCAATGAGTACCACAAATAACAATAAACGAATAAGTGCTATGGCTATATCTCTTTTTCTGGTTTTGAATTCGTTTTCAATTCAAGCAGTTCAACTACTATGTATTATGCTTTACCGCTAGCAAATCATCCATTTTTGTTGTCAGCAACACAACTAAGCATTGAACATGTTTTGAAAGTAAATAAAATAAAATCTTTAATAATGTACAAATCCCAATCTCTCGCAGCCAAGACTGTAGTTTCGTATCGTTTATTAGTAGCAAATTCATTGGCCAAGCTTTTTCAAGAACTTACTTTTAAATTTTTCCTACTATGTTTAAGTACCTGTATTTTAGTTTATAATTAAAACTAGATATTTTGATTTTTTTGAATTAATGAAAAAATTGTTCTTTTTTCAAAACAAAACAAATGTGCACGACTGAGTCATACGAACTTGCTCCTGTATTCCAAAACTAAACTCACAAGAAATATTTAAAAATAAAAACATGTAATTAAAAATTTACAAATAAAAATTTAAATTGAAATAATTATGTACCTCAAAAACACATTTTATCATAAAAAAATTTAATGCCATATAATATCTCAAAAATTTGTTGATTTTTTAAATTTTTTTGAAAAAATTCTATTGTACGTTTTTTTTTTAATTAATTTTTTAGGCCGTGTGCGAATTGGATGCATTGTGGCTAAAAATGAATGAATTTTTAACCACTACTGTCATATTTTAACCTGCTCCGTAGCTAGTCTAATTTTAACACATTTTATTCTATGCGGAGTGTCAAAATTTAACCAAACGTCAAGTTTTAAAAACTCTTAAACAGAATTCGCACACGGCCTTCGCCTTATATATAAAATTTTCCAAAGATGTCATTAAATTAATCTGGGTATGCAGTATTCAAGAACACGTAAATATACATATTTTTTTTGAATTTCTATTTTCAATACCGTTCCATTTTCGAGATACAGAATTTCAAAAAAAGTTTGAAAATCAATTTTTAGAATCAAACAAAAATTTTTAAATTTTTTTGAACACAAAATATTATTTGGGCAATATATGTATGTATATGTATGTACTTTCAAAAAAAGAATTACGCTGATCGGGCCATCATTTTTCGAAAAAATCTTATAACAAAAAAACGGTCCTATGGGAGGTACCGTTTTGGAGCAATACAAAAATATTTTTTGTACATAAAATACATGAATGTTTAAAAAAAAATCGAGGAAGTTTTAAAAAATCGTAGAAGCCGTTTTAGACAAAATTGAAACTTTTGGTTTTTGACCCAAAAAATTGTCTGTGTGGTGGCTACCATAAATTCGTTCAAACCTCTAATTTTCAAGTTTGAAGTCAATCGGACCAGTGGTTAAGGCTGTAGGTGCGTTTACAGACAAACAGGCAGACGGACGGAATCGCCGCACCCACTTCTTTCGACTTCTCTATCGACGTAATGTAATATATTCTAGATGTTGCAAGTAAAAATAAGTGGCCCCAAAAATGTGTAAATGGCCCAAAAATGGCCCCAAGATTTTATTTTCTAAGAACAACGCTGCCTGTAAGCAAATCCATTTTTACAGCTTTGTTTCCTATCTCCTTCTACTTCTTATCTCTTCTTTTTCTTCTTCTGTTTGGAATCTATTTATGTTTTACCCTCCGCTTTTTTCATTCCGCAGGCATTGTCAATTTCGACAGCTTTGTTTCTTATCTTCTCCTTTGTATACGGAACGAGCGACTAGTTCCTAGTATAGAGTACCGGCGGGAAACGTCAAATGAGATGACGTCTTGTCGTCGTGGAGGGCAAACAACTTCAATTGGGTCGAAATTGATGAAACAAGAAACATAAAACATACCTTTTCCTGTAAAATTAATGAAAACTTATCATTTATTTAAGTTGAAAGTTTACTATTTTATCTTCTTTGTTTGTTGTTTGTGTTAAAATGTACAAAAAAAATGCCTCCTTAGTCTGCTATTACACGATGACTCATGTTTCAAGATTTTTCTTCGAATTCTCTTTTGAAATTTTATCCTCTGAGTCGAACACTACTACACTCTGACTTTTAAGTCATGACTCAAATTTTGGCAACACTCTTTCATTCACATTCTTTGAAACGAAATGAAAAACATTCTTTCTCACTTTTTCAAATAGCAAGGTATACATGTGAACTGGAAGCAAGCGAATTTAAATAAAAAAGAATCAAAAAATATAGAACGAGAACAAAACAAAATTGAAAATGAGTCGTACAAAAATTTGCCAGCGACTCACCGGGCAAATTATTTTCCTTTTCAGCTTTTCGAATTTCGTATCCCTTTTACACCAACGTAGTTCGAAAAAAAGTCAGACTCATGAGTCACCGTGTAATAGCAGACTTAGTGCTGTGTTTTTGGTTTTTAGGTGTCCAACTTCCTTCTTTTAGCATCCAATCCCTTGCGTACACTTAAATCTTCATTTCCTGAATAAAAAAAACTTTTTTAGATACATTAATTATTGAAATATTAAGAAAAATTACAAAAAAAAAATTCAAATTTTATGCAAATCCCACTTTGTTTGCCCTCCACGACCGATAAAATGACAATTGAAATTGGTCGAAATCTATGCGCTGTAAAAAGGGAAAAAGCCCTATATAAAAATTGGTTTCTCTGCTTGAAATAACAGAAGATTTGTCATTTCAAGCCGGCATCTACAATACAAACTTAAGTTTAAAAAATGCTTTATTGAAAGGTCTCAAGATGGCGATTCCATCGTTTGCCATCTTGAAACTATCTCCTCTCTGTGTGTCAACAAACACCAGTCGATTTCGCTCAATTGTGTTTCCACCAGAAGATGAATAACATTTGCAATTATCAACTCGACAACTAGATGTCACTTTGGGAAATTTAATTTTTTCCGCGCGCAATGTTGGCAAAGCCGGTTGTTGCAAATTTCCCATAACCAAATCGAATTTGTTTTTTTGTGCAACGGAACTTCTTACAGTTTTAAATAAAAAATCGGAATTTAGGATTATATATGTGTTTTAATTTAAACCACATAAAGAACACCTTAAAAGTAAACTAGCGCGTGTTATTAAACCTAACAAAAACTCATAAAACCATTCAGATATTCAGTTGAAACTATTAACCCGTTGTGTTAAAATATTAGTGTCTGCAAATTAGAAATGGATTCAGAAGAAAACTACAGTCGACCGGCTTTGAAGGAAATAAACTCCAATGAAACGGTAAATAAATATTCATTTGTTGCACTACATACATGCGTTTAGTTTCAAGCATTTTTTAAAATATCTGCAAATAATTGCAGTCTGGTCCTTAAAATATTGTGTCAAATGCACAAGAACAGGAGCCATGCGCCCTGTTGATCCTTCAAACTGAAAGGAAAAGAATTGCCATTTTTCTCTCGAACCAAACGCAGCAAGGACATTTTTGTCAAGCTGCACTTCAATCAAAATATTAATCAAAAACAATAAATCGCATATAAATATTTTTTCTAATTCCTCAAGAACAAACAGTACCTATCACCGGAACTGTTGTCTTGTTTTTGCTTTAAGATAAAAGTTAATATTTAAAATATAATTTATTTGGTGCCGTGCAAGAACTGAACAAATCGATAATCATAAAAAAAAAAAACATTTCACAAATTCTTCTACAGCTTCTGCTTTGAAACAAGGTTTGTATTTGTTTTTAATCTCCTTTTTCGTTCAATTGGAGCAGACTTGCTTATTGCATCTCAGCTGTCCTCATTCCTCAATTCGTATTAATTGGATTAAAATAATATGCTTTTGTATTTTTTTTTATTATTCTCTGAAAAGCACTGGAACATAAGGTGTGTGCTTGGGATGACGAAACGGTTGCGAAAGTTGTTTTCATAAAATCGATCAAATATTTCGCATAAATCAATAAACGTTTGCTAATTTGAAGCAGACACTGGGATGTCTATCATTTCTGTTGCAATATCATGTGACATATCTATGAAAAAACAGTTAATGGTTGAGTTGGGAATTTTTTATGACATTACAGGTCACTCACCTCAGTGCTCCTTGATGTTATCTTCCAATTTTATTATCTTAAGAGATGGACATAGACATGACTGTGACTGTCTACTCTTAGGACAATGCTTTTTTGTTGCTCATTTTCAATCACGTCAGTGAAAGTGTAGTGAAATTAGCAGACATCGCAACCAAAGAAACATCGAACATCATCCTGCACAGACTACCAGCTCGATTACAAAATAAATATGGTGAGGACCTCATCGAACAAGCGTCTCCAACCATCTTGATCTCTAGCCAGCTACTGGTTGAGGTTCTCTACCATCTGTGTGTTCCATCTGAGTCGCTACTTTCCTCCTCATTACAATGTGATTCGAGTTTGGATGGCAATGCCCATATTCGATGGACCAAGTTCTTACATGACCAAAAATTAAGGCAAAAAAAACTGCAATGTCCCAAAGGCAGTAAGAATTTTTGGTCTTTTGTAAGAAATGTGAAGAATTCTTCTTCTTCCTCGGTCCCTACGCTCGTTGACAATGACACTCCAGTTGTTAGCTCTCTCACGAAAGCTTACCTTTTTGCTAGGCAGTTCGCCTCCAACTCTTCGCTGCCAGAGAGTGTCATTACTCCTCCAGCTCTTGAGCACGTCAATGATTCCATTTGACAAATCTTCTTCCGCACTCGTGCTGTGGCGAGAGTCCTAAAGTATCTCATCATACATAAATCCGCGAGACGATGCAAGACATTTTTCTCCTATATCCGTCCAAAGCTTGAGTACAATTCCCATCTCTGGGCTGATGCTCCAGCTACTTACTTAAGCCTATTGGATGGAATACAAAAAAGAGCTGTAAGAATGATTGGTGATAGAGAGATCACTGACTCATTCACCCCTTTAGACCACCGTCGTAACGTTGTGTGTCTCTCCTTGTTCTACCGTTACTTCTACGGTAATTGCTCTAGTGAAATAGCCAGTTGCATTCCTCCCCTCAAACAATTCGCCCGTAATACTCGCGCTTCTAGGAATGCCCATCTGAAGTATAGAGAATCATTCTTTAGCCGTACTACGCGAATGTGGAATTCTCTTCCACACTCTGTCTTTCCCAATCATTATAATGTTCAGGAATTCAAGACCAATGTACACCGACACCTCCTTTCCAACCCCTTCCCTTCTTCCTAATGCACTCGCTGTGTCTCTGGCATAAAAAGGGTATAAAAAATCAGTTGAGTGGGTGCAAATTATTTAAAAAAAGAAAAACATTTCGTACCGGAGCATTCTCTCCGTTCGTTCTACTTGATCTGTGCCCCTGTACAGCCCGTTCTTGGTAAAATCTTTGGACTCAATCTCTGTTGAGGCAGGCGCACCAAAGACAATTAGATTTTTCTCCAAGCAACCTAAAGCGTTTTCATCTAATTTTGTCAAGAATTATGGACCTACATTATATGAAGAAGTACAAAAAATAAATATAGTGGCGCGCCAGTTTTTGAAGACCCAAGGCCCAAAAGGCTTATTCTCATCAACAATGCTCTGGGTGCGGGTGAAGAATTCAGGTGACCTACAATTTAACGCCGATTCCGAACGGCAAAGTTGAGAAGCACTTTTTCATGACAGATTGATGCTCTTGGAAGTTTTTTCAGTTCTTCACAAGAGGCAGTGCCCGTGAAAGATGTAATAAAAACTTATAAAGGGGACTTTACTACTCAATTAGGTGAATGTCAAGAATGATTCTTCGTATGATTTCAGCTCTGGTGTATTTGTCTAAATTTAAAGTAGATCCAACGTTAATGTTGACGATGTGTCTAAGACGTCGATGTTGGATGTATGTTGTTCTCTCTCGTAACTTTGTCTTTTCCTCATTACCCGTTAAGCAATTTCGTTTACAATTCTAATGTTCCATTTATCAGCCATGCTTTCTTCCCAATAAATCTTTCTGAACTGGTTAATCACGTGTTTATGCTTTGGACGGTTCGCTATGCGCTATGCTTATTTGGACTTATGCTTCGATATCACTCTGTTCACTTCGTCGGAATTCGGAAGGTGGAATGGTTGGTCTGCGTTCCTCAACCCGAATACTGCTGGCATAATTTTTTTGGTCTCCATGAGATATTCGTTTGAACGCCGACCAACCGACCCAAGTCTCGGATCTCTACAGCAGCAGTTTCGATAGTCTTGAAAGAGTGACAAACGTTTTGTTGTAAAGGGTCCTCCAAATAACTTTTTTTTTTCTTGAAAATGCTTTTAAAAAAATTACTGAATATTTTCTCAAATTTCTTGAATTTGAAAATACAATCCTTCCGGTTAATAATGGAAAATAATTTAATTCAAATGGCTGCCTCGGCTGGCCATGCAGTAGCCTACACGATCGGTCGGTCCAATTTTTAAACACATTATCGATTGTGTGCATCTGTATTTCACAAATGGCTGCACGAATATTGTCCTTTAAAGCGTCAATTGTCTCTGGCTTGTCGGCGTAACACTTATCTTTGACGGCACCCCACAAATAATAGTCCAACGGTGTCAAATCGCAGCTCCGAGGTGGCCAAACAACATCAGCTCTACGGCTGATAATGCGATCTTCAAAAACAGGGCGCGAAACATCGAGTGTGGCTTCGGCTGTGTGGCATGTAGCGCCGCCGCGCCGTCCTGTTGAAACCAAATGTTGCCAATATCCTCTTCTTCAATTTTTGTGAACAAAAATTCGTTCAACATGGCCCGATAACGATCGCCATTGACTAACGGCCACTCCTTGCTCATTTTCGAAGCAAAATGGCCAATTATGCCTCTGGACCAAAATCCGCACCAAACAGTGACTCGTTTTGGGTGTATCGGCTTTTCAATGCATGCGTGCGGGTTTTCTGTGCCCCAAATGCGACAATTTTGCTTTTTTACATGCCCGCCAAGATCAAAATGAGCTTCATATGAAAAGATGATTTTTTTGGCAAAATTGGCATCTTCTCTAAGTCGATCGCAGGCCCACTTAGCGAAGCGAAAACGCATTGGATGGTCAGTTTGCTTCAACTCCTGAACCAATTTGACTTTGTAAGGCGTCATACCAAGGTCTTTATGCAAAATTCGTCGCAATGATGTCTCCGAAATGTTCAATTGTTGAGAACGACGGTGAATTGATGTTGATGGTGATTCACGCACACCTTCGACCACAGCAGCAATATTCTCGGGTGTACGCACTGTTTTTCACTTTTCACGCTTTGGTTTACCTCATCCTCAGTTTCTTTCACTTTTTTCACAAAAAAACGAACATACGGAGCTGACGGTGCTTCTCTTCTTCGAAAATCCGTACGCAATTTTCGCACACATTCTGCATCAGACATGAGCTAAGTGTTACCAATTACCATTCACGAAATAAGCACTAGTTGAAAATAAAAAACGTTAGATGGCGGACCCTTTAATTAACTACCCCACCATAGTTTTTGAGTATATTTTGGTTATTCTTTTCCTCCATTCCTTCTACTGATCTGATCTGGATCATCCAAAAAGATGTGCAATCAATAATTTGTCCCGGTTCCCGACTTGGTAGCGATAGTCGCGTCTTGTAGATGTTCCAGAATCACGTATTGCTTTGCCTGTACAACCAGAGAGATTATGTTTTTTATGGGCTACCCTTGGTTTTGATCTTTAAAATCAACCCGCTAACCTATTTCCAAAATCGAAGCTTATCATTCAGACCGACAGGTACGATTCTTGGGTTTTTGTTAACAAATGTTGTTAACAAACATTATAACAGGTACGTGTGACAAGTACATGAGTAATACCATTCCCAGAACCGGCACTTTCCTTTCGGCTAAAGTTTTAGCTTATAAAATACTTTAAGTTAAGTTATGTGTAAGAAAGCCGAATTCATTTGTTCGTACCTACATAATTGTCTAGCTTCCAATTTGTCAGCCTTACCGATATGGAATGTGTCCTGTGATGACTCAAACTGTGGAGCTTATACTTTGCCTGCTCAGGGAGATCAAGCCTTTTAACCGTTTCAGGTCTATGCTTGGCCATATTTGTTTGGTTGCTAGGCAGGTGGTACCCTGTGACCATCTTGCATTTGTTGTTTCTAGAGCATTTTATTTTAGAACATATTTGCATGTAGCAAGTGGTGTTCCTATGTTATGTCTTTGTCTAATTGTAGGCAGAAGGGCTCTACGCCATTCTTCCAGCGAAATTTTTCTGATGCACTGTCTCCTGTCATTTATTGTACCCCAATAGACTTCCTGAGCCGGTTACAATTCTGGACAGGGGTCTAGCCCACCAGATGCTTAATTGTTCTCATTATTTCTGCTTCACGGTAGATTTTATATAGCCTATGATTATATCGTTTCCGGAATCAGAGTGTCTTTAGCTAAGCAGCAAGTCTCGGAACCGTAAGTGGGAAGTAATAAGATAGTCCTCTTATACATCCACAGTTTCACAGAAATGGTAAGATTTTTGAAAGACTAAGGTAGGTTCTGTAGTCGCCCGTAGCTTAGTTGGTAAGTGCGTTGACTGCTAAGCCGAACGTCGTTGGTTCGAGTCCCACTCAGGCCAAGTTTTTATTTCATCTTTCGCGGGTACTGCCTCTTGCGAAGACCTGACAAATTTTCCAAGAGTATCAATCTGTCATGAAAAAAGTGCTTCTCAACTTTGCCGTTCGGAATCGGAGTTAAATTGTAGGTCCCCTCAATTCTTCACACGCACTCAGAGAATTGTTGATGAGAGTAAGTCGCTTAGGCCTTGGCTCTTCAAGAGCTGTCGCGCCAAGCTATTTATTTTTTTTTTAAGGTAGGTTCTGTTGGTCTTAAGTAGCTGCCCATATTATAATCGGCTGCTACTACTGACCAAAAGTAATTGAATGGTCACGCTACTTTGAACTCGTGTACAATGTTCTTCTCCTTAATGTTTGTTCTTCTTCTGCAAACGGTTTCACTTTACTCAGTTTTCCATAATTTATATGCAGTTCCTGGAATAAATTGATAAAGATTTGTAGGGCTTGTGAATTCCTTCCAAAGATTTCAATGGGCAAAACTCATTAGGTGGATTTGGTGACAATAGTTCCTATGGTATATTTTCCAAAGTCTGAAGGCTTAAAATAGCAGCGGGACGAGTTTCGCGTGGTCGACTAATATAAAACTATCAGGTTGAAAATATTTCTCACTTCTTAGCTTTTTGCCCAATCATACAAGAAATCCGAAGATTACATTTTAAAAAAAGCTTTTTTACAATTGAAGAATGTTTTGCAATTTTAAATGGAGAAAGTGGTTGGAAAGCTCTTATTCGATTTGTTTCAGAGGCCCTAACGTAATATAGAAACATGTACATTAATTTTTAATACATGCGGTCTAATCATAATTTTTTTGTTTTAGCCAAACTAAAAGCCCATTTCGTGTATCGAAACACTTTAACCCCTTTTGTTTTTGTTTCTTTTGTATTTTACCTTTTCCGTTCTCGACTTAACTTTTAATTGTACTTATGTAATTTAATAAATTGTCATTTCCCTTATTGTATTTATCTAATTCATGTAATTATGTATTTTCGGCAGACGGCTTATAAGCCATGCATGTATATCTTTCAAATAATTTTGTTAAATATCTTATATGAAAAAATAAAGATGATAATAATAATAATAATAATAATATAAAACAACATTCATCCCTTTAATATTTCAAAAATGTTTATCATCAGCTCCCGGGCTGTTCACTCGTTCCTTAGATTTAGCTGATCTTTTGTCCATTTTGATTGTGTTAAAAAAAAAAACACCTACAATAACTTATTTGATTAGAGCCGATTTTTCAATCGTCGGATAAACAAAGACTTTATCTGACGATTTACGCTTTTATTTATTCGACCGATGAATACTCATATAAGTTTATTTGCCAATTTGTTATAAGTACATAGATTTTTTCGATGAATGAAAAATCGGCTATAAATAAAAAATAAAAAAAAAATAGAGTGGCGTGACAGCGCTTGAAGAGCCAAGGCCTAAGTGGCTTACTCCCATCAACAATTCTCTGAGTGCGTGTGAAGAATTGAGGGGACCTACAATTTAACGCCGGTTCCGAACGGCAAAATTGAGAAGCACTTTTTCATGACAGATTGACACTCTTGGAAGTTTTGTCAATTCTTCGCAAGAGGCAGTACCCGTGAAAGATGAAATAAAAACTTTATGGGCACGAGTAGGGCTCGAACCCACGACGTTCTGCTTAGCAGCCAACGCACCTAACTACTAAGCCACGGGCAACATAAGCAAACATTATATTCGGACTTCGTGATCGTGGTCAATGCCAATCAATCAATAGGGATGGTTTTGCCAGCCAAAAGCTAAAGTGGGTCGTATATGTGACTCCAAAGTCCAAAGTGTCACGCTTGAAGTTTCTCTTATATGTTTTGTGGAAAGTTGCGTAAAGTAGACTTTGATTGATGACTTATGACATAACAATCACAAAATAAAACCGTCAATACTCGATAAAGCTATTAGTTTTTATGATTTCTCCATTGCATCCCAAATTTGGAGTTATATGTGAGGTGTGGAAGAGAAATGTTTTATTATGTCATACTCATGGAAATATTTGAATCCCAGAAACAACGTAGAGTATAATTGTTTTCCTACACCAAAATTCTCTTTTTGAATTGAATTAACTCTTACTACAGTCTTATGAATTCTTTTTCTAATTATCATTCAGAACAAAAAAGGCCACCCAATTATGAAAAAATATGAAGAACTACCAGTTTAAACGGTTCTTTGAAAATAAAACCCCTGGGAAATCAAACACTCTTTTTTCGTCTAACATTACATCTAGATGTACCTACACGAAGCACTTTGTGACAATACTGTATTCTTAAAAAAAAAGAATAATTCTAGGTTTTAGGACCAGTTGCTCAATCGAATCATAAATTTAAGTTCTACATAAAGTTCTACTTTTGTATGGGGATTTTATGTAGAACTTAAGAATTCCGGAACGTCTCATACAAAAATGAAAACTTTATGTAGAACTTAAATTTATGATTCGATTGAGCAACTGGCCCTTAATCACACTAAACATAACGAAGATAAAAAGTACAAAAAAAAAAAAAAAACCCCGCCAACATGTCAGACTCACTTGATAGAACACACATTTATGTAAGTTAGTTTTGCCGCCAATCTCTCAATCTCAGGATTGAGATGATGCTCAACGTTACGTTGATCCAAAAGTCTGTCTGTCTGTCCTAACGTCTACAGCAAAAAAATCCAAGGGTTTCTGAGAAACCTCATTAATATTTTTTTGTTTTTATTTCGAAGACCAAAACTAAGGTGTGATTCCCGTTTCTTAATGGTCTTTTACGTTGTATCCTGAAAGGCGTTTGATGAAATCCTACTCCTGACTAAAATATTTTTATATCATGGCAAAGATCAACTCAGCCGTTGGGAATCGGGATACAATACTGGATATCCCCACAATTCCTTACATTCCTGCGTGTTAAAGAGTCTAAGCCACTTAGGCCTTGGTTGTTCGGAGCCGTCGTACAATCCGACTACATAGAGGGTCATTCATTTCATTGGTTTCAAGGCGTTGGCATTTGATAAATGTCAAAGTTATCTGTCATCTGAAGTGTCATATTAGGTCCGTTCCACACTCAGTTTGAAACTGCCGAATTTAGTAATATTTGGTTATTTTTGGTCAGAGTCTGTTCCCAACTTCAAAAATTGTGTAGAAGAGAGCGCTCACGAGAGAGTAAAAAAATTCCCCACCCTGACAAATTTAGCCCAAAGAATTTCCTCCGGCATAAATATGAGTTCTGTGAAATGAACAGAAAAAAAAATCCAGTTTTGTAAATTTTTTCTTGAATTTGGTTTTCTCCCCACTCCTCAGAATTTGACAGATTGCCTAATTTAGTGCACAAAAAGTCTGGAACAGACCTAATATTAGTTGAATGCTGCCCATTAAACGGCCCATACACAGCACACTTGTGTGCACAACAAAAATATGAACTGTGTGTGCAACATCCCCACAGACATCACACCGATCGTGACACTCACACTAAAAATCGAAAAGTTTTAATTTTTACTCACACGGTTTCTCACACCAAAAATGTTACGCACACCAGCCCACAGACGGCACACATACACCGATGTGAACACAAGTGTGCTGTGTATGGGCCATTTTACGAAAATCGTTGGCTTAACAACGCCGTACATACGCTACTTGGGTGTTGGGCCAACGGACAATGAACACCGATTTTTCGAACAACATTTTCTTTAGCGATGAGGCACACATTGCACCATGTGGGGGTCAGAAAACACGCAAGTGATCGAAGAGGAACTCATTGCATCTAGAAAAGTGACTGTTTGGTGTCCTCTTGGTCGAAAGGTGTCATTGGTCCGTATTTTTTCGAAGAGGCCAATGGCGGCCGGTTACAGTCAATTCAAAGCGGTATGGTGCAATCATAAATGATTTTTTTTGCCGGCGATTGAAGACTAGGACGATTATGTGGTTCCAACAAGACGGGGCAATAAACCATATAACACAGCGGGTTATGGCTTATCGCGTGAGAAGTTTCTTAGTCACGTAATTTCACGTTTTGGCAACGTCAATTGGCCACCATTTTCATACGATTTGACACCGTTAAATTGTTGTCTGGTCTGGCTACGCAAAAGACCGTGCTTACGGCTTTACGCAAATTGTCCCCGAACTCTAGACGCACTAAAAACCAACATTACTCAAGTTTTGGACGATAAGCCGCCCGATATGTGAGGAACGCATATGGATGCACTAAATTATGTTTGCACACCGACCAAAAATCCAAAAATTTTAGCTAACCCGTGTAACAAGTTAATTCAACTTGCGTTTGATAAGCAAATGTGAGAATTTTAGAAGCAAGTACTTGCGACTCAGTCGTGCATTTAATTTCGATTTGCTATTTTTTATCTGTTTGTGCGTTTTGTGAACAAATTGGTTTGTTAGGTCGTGCGTCCGGATGACGTATAGCCTGTTGCGCCGTGTGCCGTGCCGCACAGTTTTAGTTTCCTCTATGAATTAACTTCTTCAATAAGAATAATCAGAGAGACAGTTCAAGTAATTTTTTATTTACTTTAAGTTTTTTTCGTCAGTTTTAATTACAAATTCAAATTATATACCAACCTGATGCCATTTATATTGCCGATGGAATCATCAGTTTTCTTCGCTCCAATATGCGAATATATGGGGGGGTTCTCGTTCTAGGTGGTGGTGGATAGATATTTGGATGACGTTCCGTTGTGGATTCGCTTTTTTATGAGTTTGAATTTCTTTTGTTATTTTTACTCGGTGCTCATCAAATGTGTCGATGGACGTTGTAGACTAGATTGTTGATGAATTTTATCGGACTGCATGAATACTGTCGAAGGAGGGAGGGAAAAACGACGACGTGAAGGAGGTTGGGTGAGTTTCAAAAGTGTTCCATTCATTTACGAGCAAAATACAGTTTTGTTGTCCAAAAATTTAATATCGTGTGCTGATTTCTAGTGAAGAATAATAGACAACGGCAAGTGAAAATAAGTTTCGGTGTAATTTTCGTCAGAGAAAATCAAACATTTTTATTTAAACAAAATTCTTAAGTCAACAGCAACAAATTTACAAACAAAAACAATGGGGAATTATTATAGCAGCCGAGTTAAGGTATATCTCTCTTCAAATCTGATAAGTGTTTGCTGATTCTAATTGTTGTGATTGAATTAAAAAGAATGTGAATTTTTGAAAGAAAATTGTGGTTGAAAAAGTTTGAAATCGTTAAAACTAGCCCGACAAACGTCTAGTTGTTTCGCCGTGCTTTCTGGTGTACACCTTCTGGTATTCATTGCATTCAAGGATGAATTAAATTTATAAGCAAAAGAATAGCAAAAAATTATGTTTTGAATATATTTTGCTTTTAAAATATTCGCCACAAAATATGAAAATGTGTTTCAAAATTTGCCAAAAAAATCAACTATGTCATTCAACAATGCAAACTATACAAAAAAATACATACAGTTGCGTTCAACAAAATTGCTCCAAAGTCGACCAAGTGTTTAAGGCATGTAGCTGAAGAATTTAGAACAACAAAACCTCGGATTTCGCTAGCAGTGACCATCTTAAATTCAAAAATATGAGTGCGGCCCATATTGTCCACACGACTAACTTCCCAGAGCGAAATTTCCAGCCGATGCGTTCCGTTGTAGTTGTACACGCGCGTTGTTTTCAAAGTTAAATTCCATAAGTTTATTTGAACAACAGTTGCGCCTATATTACTCCTGAATATTGTAGTTTTCTATAAGTGAAAGCATTTTCTAATCGGATTAGTATTTCCGAAGAACAGCGTTTGGTGGGTCAGCTAGTAATCAAATATAGTCTATGATACTCCTGTATTTTGTTTTTTTTTTCACACTAACTATAAGATTTTTCACTATTTTTGAAATTATTGCAGAAATTATCAAAAAACTGCTAAGCAGACTGCGCTCAAAACCTAATCAGCTCTTAACAACACAATACCGCGTCAAATGAGACCAATTTCATGACAATACGATGAGTGGTTCGCGAGATAATCGACCCGAAAAAACGTAACGCACATACGAATACACATGCACACACAGACATAATCATAAAAACGCTTGATTCGGATTCTAGTGACCTCGAAACATGGAGATATGCAAAAATTGGATATTCACAAAATCGGCCCCATTACAATAACTTCTTCTGGGAAGTTAAAAATACATAAATAAGGTCACTCATTTCGCGACGCAAAAGACCGCGTTTACGCGAATAGTCCCCGAACACTAGATGCATTAAAAACCAACACTACCCAAATTTTGACCGAAATACCGCCCGATATATACGAAAAAGTGGTTGAAAAATTTCCTTGAAACAATCGCATGCTAAAGGCAGTAAGAGTTTTTGGTCATTTGTAAAAAATACCAAGAATTCTTCATCTTCCTCGGTCCGTACGCTCGTTGACAATCAAGTTGTTAGCTCTCTCGCGAAGGCTAAACTTTTCGCTAGGCCCGAGAGTGTCATATCTCCCCCAGTCCTTGAGCGTGTCAATGATTCCATTGGGACAAATCTTCTTCCGCACTCGTGCTGTGGCGAGAGTCCTAAAGGATCTCAACATACATAAATCCGCTGGTCCGGATGGTATCCCCGCTACTACTCTGAAGAAGTGTTCTTCCACGATGGCAAAACCCTTGCGTAAGCTTTTTCCACCTATCCCTTTCTTGTGGGCTCGTTCCGAGCAGTTGGAAAACAGCATTTGTCCCGCCAATCCCAAAAAAGGCGAATCTTCTTCTCACTCCAATTATCGTCCGATTGCACTTACGTCCCTTTTTTCTAAGGTCATGGAAACGCTGATAAACTATCAGCTCAAGAAATATCTCGAAGACCGAAAGCTTCTTAATAACCGGCAGTACGGCTTTCGCAGCAACAGGTCCACTGGTGATCTGATGGTTTATCTCACCGAACAGTGGAACAAATTTTTACATCGTTGCACTTGATATTTCAAAGGCATTTGATGAATCCCTTCTTCGCTGGATTAGAAACTTTCTTTTGAACCGTTCTGTACAAGTTGTGTTGGACGGCTTCAAGTCTGAAACCCACAATATAAATGCTGGTGTACCCCAGGGCTCCGTTTTGTGTCCGACCCTCTTATTCATTTTCATTAATAATCTCTTGTCTTTAACTTCTAACCCAATAAATTATTTCGCTGACGATAGCACCCTTAGCTTTTCTTATTCGTTTCCAGACTCACATCCTTCCTCTTCGGATGTGGAACTGCAATTGCAAAATATCAAAATCTCATTAAACTCTGACTTAAATAGAATTGTACAATGGGGAATACTAAATAGCGTAGAGTTTAATGCTTCAATGCTGTCTCGTATCGTTAAAGCGAGATATATGTACCTCCCCTGCCACTGTCCATGAGTGGCACTTGCATCAATGAGACCGAAAATTTTGAGATTCTCGGTATGTGCATCCTCTTGTGCAACGATTCGCGATATCGCCAAAAATGCCGCAAGATGTTTAGGTTTTTTAAGACGATGCAAGAAATTGTTTCCCCTTCTGATCTGGCTACCATCTATAAAACATATACGTCCAAAGCTTGAGTACAATTCCCAAGTTTGGGCTGGTGCTCCAGCGACGTACTTAAGTCTTATGGACAGTATTCAAAACAGAGCGTTCAAGATGATTGGTAAACATACCATCGCATCGTTGAGACATTTACGTCACTTGAACATCTACGTAATGTCTCATGCCTCACCCTCTTTTACCGTTCTTTCAACGGTTTATACTCTACTGAAATAGCCAGCTGCATTCCTCGTTCACCCTCGAGCCCAACTTCTTACGTACAATCATGTTCAGGGAATCATTCTTTAGCCGTACTACGCGAATGTGGAACTCTCTTCCACACTCTGTGTTCCCCAGTCGTTGCAATGTACAAGAATTCAAGACCAATGTTTACCGACACCTCATCCAAAAGTCTATACTTTAATATAATGTTTAATTTAAGTTGTTCGGATGACGTGTTTTTGAAAAATTAATTTTTGAAGTCAACATTTTGAAATTTTATTTTTTAAACAACTTTTTTTGAAAAAAATTAAAGAAATTGGATACTAGGTAAAAAAATACTTAATTATGTAAAACGTGGAAAAAAGTTGTTTAAAAAGAGAAAAACCTTGTTTTACTGAAAATAATTTTTTTTTAAACTATTCATTCGAATAACTTAATTTAAACATAATGAATGAATCACCCTGTATAATTAACAGCCGAACCCGCCGAATTTATCAATTTTATCCAGCTAGATCTGGCATCCACCACACTGTGCAGTGATCTGAAATTTTTGAATTGGTCTAGTTGCATTGTTTGCACTCAAACATAAGTTTTTTGGAATATTTAAAATTTAACGGTTCTTAACCTTACAACAAAAATAAAAAAGAATAAAATCTTAACTGTACCTACAGCGAACGAGATAATAATATTCAGTGAAAAAAGTGGATATAAAAATAAAAAAAAAAGAGTATTTGAATTTGTGCCAACCTTTATGCTAAAAACACGCCAAATCAGGCAAGACGTCTTTTTATCTTTCGACAAAAAATCGTGGACACAAGTCCATTGCTCTTACGAGGCAACACACACCGAAAAAGATACGACAAAATAAAAAGTCTTGTCCGCTCGTCGGTTCCAGTAAAATCATGGGGTTGTATAGGAGCAAAACACACCATAGAAGACAAAAAGTCCGGGACAAAATGTCAACGCCTAAAATTATACACCGTCTTATGAAGTAACACACACCAAAGTGAACAAGTCAAACTTACAGAAATCGACAAAAAAAACGTGTAAGTTGTATAGGTTGTATAGGAGCAACACACACCGAAGCGGACAAAGACAAGACATTTTGTCTTTGTCGTCCTCGGTGTGGGTTGGAATCCGACAGTATTTTTGGTCGAAAGACAAAAAGACGTCTTGTATGATTTGGTGTGTTTTTAGCCTAAGAAGACAAATTCGGAAAACAAAACATAGGCATTTCCGTTTTAAATACAAATTCATTTTTCTTATATAAAAAATTAACTCTAGACTATGAATACGCTTATGAAGTAAATCGTACATTAAGCTTATTGACCCAAAATTAAAAATACTCAACCTTACCTCACTATCATTGTAAAATAAAGGGCGAAAATTTGTTATAATGTTTGTCCGCTAAAAAGGATTAATCCTGTGAATCACATCCGCATATCGGTCGAACCGTTCTAAAGTCAAGTATAGTATAGTATTGGAAAAAGTGGGTGTGGAAGTGGGCGATTTTAATTGATAATATAATTCAACTTCTTAAGGACCATGAGCCCAAAGCCAAATGATGGTTGATGGGAAAGCGGTGAGTCTTCACGCAAGTAAATCGATGTCAGAAAATATATTATTCTGGACAACTTATAGAATTGTTTCATCTGTAAATTTGTGTACAGCATAGTTTAAACAATGGTTTTTTCCTATTTGAATTGCAATACATTGCAATGATGTAATATCAATTATTTTAAGACACAAAATTCCTATAACATCCTTTAACTACAACTTGCGTTGAAAACCGCTAATCGACGCGATGTTTTAGTGGCGTAAGGGTGGTTAAAAACCTTTACTTACTCAGTTATCGACAGGATACAGAGTCTTTTCTTTAATTTGATAATTGCAGATTTCAACTTGCCATTTCATTTGGTACCCATACCCTTATTAAATCATCAGAAAATAGATCATTATTTCATTTAATTATGCCAAAAACACACCTAATATAACACAGATTTAGTGAAATTGCAATATGATTTATCTGAATCCAATTAATGATTATGATGATGAGGATGACACACTGTGGCGTATGAGTACTTTCTTATTAAAATATGGTTTGAAAAAAATCTGATGACAATTTTGTCTGTTTGTGATTGGTATCATGAGTTTTTAAATTTCATATTCTATATTTGGCTTGGATAAATATTTGATTTGTCCAGTTTTCTCACTCTACCATATGGTTTTTCCAGTTTCACAGGAACCATCCCTGAATACAACTATGTATGCATATTTACCCTGAACAGTTCATAATCGCGGGGCTGATTTGTTAATCTTAACCGTTCAGAGAAACACATGAAGGCATACAAAAAAAAATGTATTTAAATCGGACCAGCTGTTTAGGAAGGGTTCAGTGACATACACATGTACAGTAGAATTATTTTGTGCTAGTAGGATAAAAGTATCCTATAACCGTCCCCTGTTCTAAGTTCTCAATCTATCCCTACCAATTCTGAGCCGGGTCAGCCAATGTTTAACAGGTCAGCTTGAAGGATAAAAAGTATTCTATAGCCATCTCCGGGTTTCAAGCTACCTCCCCATCAATTTTAGGCAAATTGGTTCTGCCGTTCATCGGGTCAACTAGCCTTAGGGTCAAGCCATACTAGATGGCTCATTTGTGAATCTAAACCATCTAGGGCGCCACTCAAATCCATATAAAAAATTAATTTCAATCGGTCCAGCCGTTTAGGAGTTCTAAATTCACTAAATCCTCTTCAAATTTTTCATCAACGGACTATAATTTTGCGCCTATGAATTTTTATTATGCAATTACACCAATGATTTAAGGATTGGATCCCCAATTTTTAGAAAATTTCCGCATTTTTACTTTTTTGTATTCCCCTTCAATGTCCAATGGCCGCAGTGTTTAATCTTTGTCATGAAGTGTTTTTTTTTCTATGGTTTTCAATTACCACGTAGTCTGAGGCAGTTTCTTAATTTTCTATCGGAGATAGTAAATATCATTTTTCTTCATTTTCCTGACAAAGGGTGTGAGTAGGAGGGGGTTGTACAACTGCAAACTGCAGAGTCGATGGCGAAGAACAATTGTAATCCGTTTTGTCTACTTGCGTTTTGATCTCAATTTTGTACGGGAGCCTCAAGCCTATACTCAAAGATAGAAGCCTTATTATAATTTGTCGTTGGTCTTCCTGTTCGAAAAGCAGATAATGAAATATTGTGATGTCATTCCTGCAAGTTATTGAAAACAAAATTGCCCCAAACAGCATTTATTGAATGCAAAAGAACTTCCGGAAGAATATGAGGATATTCCTGAACATGAATTTGAATATTTATGTAATTGTCGCCTTTAAAACTTCTGTTATTCTTAAAAAGACTCTCTTAAAAAAAATCTACCCATGTTTTCAAATCAATCTTTGTCATACGTACATTGCTCGGAAGCAAATGTCATGTTTTTTTTTTTTAATTTTTCTTAAGGACTCAGGAGATCAATATTTATAATAATGTATGACTTTGTTAACATTTTATAAATTCAATTTTGTAAAATCTTATTAAATGTATTTAGGTTTTGTAACAACCATCTAAACAAAGAAGTTTCGTAGTTTCATAAACTACGATTTTTTGTGCCAGAAGTTTAGTGAAAACCGCCAAAAAACAACGCAACTACGCGCGACTTCTTCATGCACATTATTTGTCTTGTGTGCTTAGAATTTCATTTTTATATTTGGAAAAAAATTTCAAAAAGAAATTTTACATGAAATTGTAAGTTCGCTACCCTTACTGAAAGGAAACAGAGTACACAGAAATCTCCCCTCTAATATTTTTGAATATAAAAAAAAAGAAGCCGATTTATTTATAGAAAATTGTTCATTCTTCACAAAGAAAAAATCAAAATAAACAATATGCATAATACACTCTTCTTCATGCCATGCTCGCTCCCACCATCCACCTAAAAAATATCTTCGACCATCCGTGCGTCGTCGTCGAAGTCGCTTCGGTTGTCGAAACGAAACAATCGCCACCAGAAAGCAAAACACCCGCCCCACAATTGGAGCCGCCATATGCCATCGTCATAGATCGGGGTGATGTTCCTCTCCTCGTCTATAGTATTCTCTCTGCGCTCTTTCCCGATCTGTCTGAAGCTGAAGCACACAAAAACACCAGCAAACCAAGCAACAACGTGCCATAGATAAAATACTCTCAAGATGCTATTTTGAGTTTTTCTTATTTTCCTTTTTCAGTGGGAAAAGAAAATTAAATTAAATCGGTCGATGATCGGAAATCTAGTAGACTTTTGCGTTCAAGTCTACTAAACAAATAAACCCAATCGAGCGTTGGAATTTTATTCCCATTGTGTCAACCTATTGTCAAAAAAAAAGGAAAACAAAACAACAAAAAATCATTATAATCGAGTTCACATTCACGCTCTCTAACGGACGAACGCTAGCGCTAGCAAGAGGCATTTTCGGAATCGAAACCAAATCAAATGCCCTATTCGCGTTTGATCTAATACCTACCTCTCAGTGTGCGAATTCGTAATGAATTTCATTTCAAAACTGATAGCGCGACCGAAGAGTCTCGTTGCTAGTTCAGACGATATGGAGCAGTCATCGGTTGTAGTAACACCACCGCCGTCACCACTAGTCACAGCAACATCATCATCAGCACCAGCAACTCCTTCTTCGACGTCTTCTTTTACACAAGAAACCAACATTATCGAGGAACTCCTTATTCAGATCAACGACAATCTAACGAATCAGGTGAAAGATGAATTTCCTTTTGTCATTTCCAAATAAAAACAAAAAAATGAGTGTCTGAAAATTTCAAAGGCGAAGGGCAATATTGCCGGGCATATACGGTACGCTACGGTGGCTGCTGGTCCATTTCTTAGTGTCTCCTCTCTGTTTTATAATTAATGTGAAATTAGTGTACAGAAACAGTTGCCAAAAATCACACATCAACAAATATTCGCACGACACAATTTTTCTCTCACAAATGTTGCTTTTCTTTTAGCGTCGTCCGATGGGATAAATTCAGACGTGTGGTTAGCTTCTATACACATGTATGAGAACATCTGTATGATAATTTGTGTTGGGCCTCTTTCGCTGACACTAACCTTGTTTGTTGATGAAAAATAGAATTTTTAAGTTTAATTGAGAAAAATGTGATGCGGTTTTTACATAGCCACAAGCCACATGATAAAATCGGCATGAAACAAAAAATATTAATATTCGTGTAATACAAGTGCATGTGTGTGGGGTGTATTACGTTTTGATGGTCTATTAATATAATTCGTCGCAGAAGTGCATGTTGCACATTAATTTTAATTGCTTTCTTCTAACATCGTTGTTTCAAGGGCTATAGGCATCGTTATTATTATGTTTTCATTTTTGAACTTAAAATATGTATACGAAGGCATAGGTGTTGAACTTTTAAAGTATATGAAAAGGAAAAAAATCAATTTTGCTGTTTTCGTATTTTTTTAAATTTATGTTTCTTTTTGCAGACGAATGTACCATTATCGAGCAGCATTCAAAAACAATTTGGAGCTAAAATACCACCAAATAACAAAGTCGGTTTGAACCGGAGCAGTGAAAACATTTACAACAATTCTGACGACATTATTGGCGATTTTAGAGGTAAGACTTGGAATCGTTGATACTGCACTTAAAAGAAAAGTTAAAAAAGCGGGTTAAACCGCTCGGCATAGCAGCCTTATTATGTACATATGTATATCTAGACAGACTGGAGAGATAAATCATGCGTGTAACTACATCCATCCGCAGCTGTTTTATTTTAGTTGGTAGACTTGTCTAGCTGTCATATAATTTGTTATTTTGGTTTTGTTTTCGGATAAGTTTTTGACATATTGGGGTATGTTCGTAGAGTGTGAATTTTGTTAAAAATCGAGATTCCGATTTTTGAATCTCGAATCCATTTTTTTTTCAATCTCAAGTCTCAAATAGATCATGAAATCTGAGATTTTTCTACTTTTTCCTCACTTCACCAATTCGTTTAGCTGCCAGATTCACAAATTTGACTCGACTCTAAAGATATGACGACAACGAGCACTTCTTGTAAAAAGACAAAAAGTGAAAATTTTCAAACTCATTTTGTGACAGTTTGACAAAATTTAAAGTAAAGGGGCCGACCCATAGAATCCGTCAATCCGGCAGCGTCGACGTATACGTTGTTGCCAACGTATTTGCCAGAGGGAACCGTCCCATAGAATATGTTGTATACTTTGACAGTTTCATTTGCTTGGTGTCAAACTTATTCACAAAACCTCAAATCCCAACAAAAAAAAATAAATTTAAACATTAAAATTGTGTCAAAATGATACTTTTGCACAAAGTTTTGATCATTAATTGTTTTTCCTTGCTGCTGTGGAAACATATTGGGCCCTATCGGGAATGAGATTTCCCTGGAAATATTTCTCACATTCGGAAAATTTGTATCGTGAATAAGAGTTCTCTGGAAATATTTCCCACGTTCGGAAAATTCGTATCGTGAACGATGTTCGAAATTCCCCTAGAAATTTTTTGCGATCATGAACACTTTTCCCATGGGAAATTTGTCGTTATTTCTCTGGAGTTTTTTCTCATTCATTTTGATGGAGAAATTGCTAGCAAAATCATTTTTGCAGTAAGAAAGAAGATATGGACAGACTTTAAAAGGGAGTAGAACGTTTGTACTATTAAATTGCTTGAATAAACCACAAGCTTTTGGAAGCAATATTTTAACCTACTTAAAAAAAAAAAGTGGAAGAATCGAAAGATGGGTTCTTCAGCTTCATTCCTTAAAATATTACATCGATCAGTCTGAATGTAATATAGCAGATTCTTTGTCAAGATTTTGCAATATTCAACAAGCGGAAATTGTAAATATTAAACTTTTGTGCACTAATAGAGAATGTGATTCTCCATGTGCTTACGAAGAGTGAGGTGGTGAAAGAAAATGCCACTGACCAAGAAATTATGGAAGCTATAGAAAAAAGATGATTGGCCAGCTAGTACTACCACCAGTGCTTATGATTTTCGCTCCCTGGCAATGAGTTGCAATGTGTCCGTTTTCAAATCGCGGTTTCGCTTTTGCGATCATTGCTTTAATAGTGGCATCAGAAATATTTGGCATTTTAGAAGATATCTTCTGAAGATTGAGATATCCTGAACAAATAAAAGTAAATAATGCTCCGAAGTTTGTGAGTGTTGAATTCAAGGGCTATTGTGATAGTTACAACATTGACTTGATAACATCACATCCTTACTGGCCACAGGCCAATGATGAAGTTGAGAATATCAATTGATCTATTGTAAAGTGACTACATAATTATAGCCCATGGAAATAGGGCTGACTATAAGAAAGACAAAGAACTGCATAAATTCACTTTGATGTACAACGTGACACCGCATTGTATGTACAACGGGAAAGTCACTTTCACAGTTACTATTTCAAAGATCAACTAGAGATATAATCCCTTCTATGCAAGATAATGTTTTGGACTCCAAGGCAAGAGACTTGAACAGTGTTCACAAAAAGGATGTTCGTGGTGCGAAGGAAGCTGGTGTTTCCATTTGTGATGTGGACTTACTTCGTTGTTTAACTCTCCAGAACAAGTTTGTTAGTTACCATCTTCGATCCCACTAATTTAATTTTTTATATTTCCTCCTTCAATCCTTCATCGCAAATAATAGAAATTCTTTGCGTCAAAAAAAAAAATAAAAATCGGTCGGACAAAAATAAAAATTAATCAATGAAAAAGAAATATTTCTGTTAAAAAAATTCGAAATTGATTTCCGAAAATAGTTTTGATTCCCTGGGAAAAAATCATTCCGAAGGAGTTTCATGATAATTAGAAATGTTTCTTGGGAATGAAGATTCATTCCTCTTGGTGCTATGAAGGGCAAGATTTTCTCAACTTTCCTCGCTGAATCAAACCACAGGTGGAACAGCCTATCCAACTGTATCATATCTAGAAGGATATGGCCCACCTACAACAAATCCCGTACTAATAATCTTATTTGCAGACCTAGGCAAGAAATAGCCAGGGTCGTTGCTACATGCACCGGACACTGGCCTGTTGGAGAACACGCATCTAAGCTGGGCATCCCCCACAATACCAGCGAGACCAGGGAGAAAAGGAAACTGTTCTTCACTTCTTATGCAAGTGTCCTGCCCTAGCCAAAACGAGAGCCAAAACATTGGGAAAGTCCTTCTCCAACGACCTCAATGAGCTCTCAGAACTGGAGGTCAAAGATTTGATCTCCTTTCTAAACGCAACAAAGTGGATTTGAAGCGCACTCAAAACTCAGTATTATATATAATCCCTCTTTTAACTTAACAAAGTTTTGATCATTCATTGCTTTTCCTTGCTGCTGTGGAAACATATTGAGTTGACTGTTCGTTAAATTTATTTGTGAACGGATCAACGGACGCAAACTAAAACATGTATATTCTATTGTGCGGTCAGTTGAAAACGTCAACGCTAACGGGACTGACGGGTTCTATTGGTCGGCCTCTTAATGATGCAGAATGATTGTTTTTTGATGTCAAAAACAATTTTTGTAGTTTTTTTTTCCAAATTCAAATGACGCAAAGAAACAAAAGTTTTACTTTTGTAAATTTCCCACTTTTTACAAAAAGTGGCCGTTGTAGTTATACCTTAAATCTCACAAATAGAAAACGACATTACAGAAGAAAAATATTAAACACCATAGAGCAACTATGTGTGACTTGTTCCTTGATTTGTGCGTTCCAATTTTAATTCAAAATAAACTTAAATAAAAGAACGCACTTAAAGTGCGTTGCACTCTTCAAACACAGCCTTCGAGACTCTGAGTTATCCGATTATCCGAGTTACCAACCTAAGAAATTCAATTTGTCTCCGATCGAGTATCGATACTCGAAAAAATGTCAATTTTTTATCCGCAGCCAGATTTAAGTTTAAGTTTTATCCGCAGCTGCGTGTTGTATTTGTAATACATGGAAGCTCCCACTGCAGATACGGATAGCTATGCCAAAAAAACACGCCTATTGTCGGTAATCCTCAGGTAATGTATTTTTAAGATATTGTAGATCTTCCAATATTCTAGCAGTGATTTTCCTTCTGTTTTGGTTTAAATTTTGAAGGCTAGCAAACCTCAAATGATTTGCCGCTGGTGATTTTCTTTGGGGTAAAATCTTTCACTCATATGAGAATCTCAATTTGTAAAAAACATGGTACATTCCGAAGGCTTATCAGATTTCCTACCAAGGTAACATGCAGGTTTGAAGCGAGCTTGATCTTTCAAGCTTCAACCAAGGGCGTACGCAGTATTTTAATCAGGAGGGGCAAATTCATTCAAAAACGATTTTTTTTAGAACAAAATGTATCAGCATACAAAATTTAAAGGGAGGCCCCCCTTGCCCCCCGCCTTGCGTACGCCATGGTGTCAACCCCTTTGTATATCTGGATCAAGTTCAAATGGGTTTGATTCGACTCGATCCCACTCGTTCAGTGGAGCCGAATCCAAATCTTGCTATCTCTGTCTTCAAATTCCACTCCATTTTGCATGTAAACGTGGTATCTCTCAAACTAAAACCTGCCTTATTCTGTTTCACAATTTTGTTACTGATTTACTTAAAGAGCTGTTTGATTAGAGTTACCGCAGGTTAACTTTTGCTGGTCATATTTTAAAATAAATGAACAAAAATAAAAAATCTATTTATGGTATTATTTATTAGTTGCTAGCTTAATAAATAACAATCGCAAAATGATTGAACTGCAAAGAGAAAAAATAGTCTAATTAGACTTCATTGAGTCACAATGGTAACCCTGGTGTTAATTTCCACTTTCAGTTTTCTCGCTTATAGGGTAAGTACTTACAACGTAGTACCTAACCTACCATTAGGTCCGGTGCACGCACGAGATTTTTTGTCGCGACGATATCGCAACTATTCAGTGCACACTTGCGTCATTTTACCGCAGGTTTCAATCTTTCTATTGAGAGAAGAAAAGAATTATTTTCGCGTACCTCGTGCATAAAAATTATGTTCTTAATAAAAAGAAACGACGTCACTGACGTTAATGACCATCGGCTAACAAAGGGACTATCTTATTCATCGTTTCAAAATATGAGACAAAATCCTGAACATTTTACAACTATTTTCGAATGAGTGTAAGATCTTTTGATGAGTTGGCGGTCAAAGTTTCACCAAAAATCAAAACCAAATAAAAAGAAACCAATATCAATATCATCCATATTTTCCCTTTCAATTTGATAAAAACTTGCGGTAAAAAAAACGCATGTATGAGCACTGCACAATAGAAAACAATGTAAACTACAAGACGCAAATGCGATTTTTTGTCGCTGCGATATCGCAAGTGTGTGTGCACCACTCCATTTGATTGTGAGTACCGATGTCGCAAAAGCGATATCGCCGCGACCAAAAATCGCGTGAGTGCACCGGGCCTAAGCTTTTATAAACTGTCCTTCGAATTTGTGTTGGGTGCAATTAGTTCTGGTGGAGTAAGCAGTTGAATTCGGCTTAAATGGAGTTAGCAGTTTTGCTCATCACTCGTTTTTAAACGTAAATAATAATATCAGTCGACGCGTATTGGCATTACGTATCGAACTGTATACTTATCTCAAATTTGACAAAAAGTGGAGTTAGCAGGTTTTCACTCTAAGCCGACGATATGTAAATCGATTTTTATACCCAGTATATGGGTCATTGTGAAAGATAGCTTTGATAAATTGATAAATTTTTGGTCAGAAGAGGTTATATTATCCAGCAGTTCCGTTGGTCTGGTTGTCTGTCTGTATTTGCCTTCGGCGTTCGGCCCAACCAATACGACCTTAAACCGATTTTACTTCAAATTCAGCTTTTTGTAATCTCAAACTACATAATTTGAACTCAACATATTGATATTAAATTACGACGTAATTACATATTGAGATTAAATTCGTCCGTTCGTTAATCTATCTGTCCGAATGTATACGCACTAACGGTATAAACCTCTGGTTCGATTGACTTCAAATTTGCAAGTAAGCAGAGATTCACGTTAGAATTTTTTTCTTTTCTTTCAAAAATATTTTTTTTTCCAAAATAATTTTTTTTCTCATACTTACCCCCCTCCCCCCACCCCCTAATCTCCTATACTACTGGACCTAAAACTCTGAAAAATTGTGAGTTATAGGTCTATAACATGATTATTATCCGAAAAATAATAAGGAGTCACAGTTATTCATGAAATTTTAAAACCATTTACAATCATTTATTAATTGCCTGCAATGACAAACATATTTTTTTTGTATTTTTAATGGCCAGTTGCACCAAACGCTTTTAAATATTTATCACTTCGTTAAATTTTAAAATGGCATTTATCGGTTGCTCCAACCAATTTTAGTTTTAAAAGGCCCATAAACTAAAATGCCATTTTCCTCCAGATAAATTAAAAACAATTTTTTTTAATGAAAATATCTATTAAAAAAAAAAACTTTTCGCTTTTGACAGGACATTTGAAAGTTACAAATTGCAATTAAAAAGGTGACGTGAAATAACGCCCAACGAAATTCGAAAATTTGGTCTTATTTCGTTTTCGAAAACGAATAAAACCTAATTTGAAATTTGGCTTTATATCATTTGTTAAAACGAAATTAGGCCAATTTGGTCTTATTTCGTTTTTAAATTTATACAAACTTTGTTAAAATATTTGTCAACACTGGAATTTTCTTAGCTTATAAATGGTGACGTGAAATAACGCCCAACGAAATAAGACCAAATTTCGAAAATTTGGTCTTATTTCGTTTTCGAAAACGAAATAAAACCAAATTTGAAATTTGGCTTTATTTCATTTGCTAAAACGAAACTAGGCCATTTTGGTCTTATTTCGTTTTTAAATTTATATAAACTCCTGTTTAAATATTTGTCAACACTTACAGAAGAATTCGCGCGAATTTTCTAATTCGCCAAATTGGCCCCTTTGCAATGGCTTGGTAGCTTTTTTTCCCCTTGACATCTGATCGGGAGCTTGCAAAGTTTTTTTCATAAATCTACATTCTTTTTCTTTTGTTACGTAGGAACAATAATTTCATATGCAATGTATGTCAATTGAAAAACCTTGTTTATTTATGTGTTTAATTGGTACCGTGTCATATGTGAAACAGTCATATTTCCAAACATATGGCCATTTTTAACTTTTCTAAAGTGTCAATCTACCATATGATGGCAATAATTAACATTGTAAGAGTCAGGTGGCCATATTTACTTGCTACTTTTTGTAATAAATGGTCAATATAGAAACCGTTTTGAATTCACAAGAATAGACTTTAATTTGTTAAGGTACTTGATAAAAAATTTGAATTGAGAGAAAGATTCTTGTCACTCGCGCAAGACGTACCGAGCGGAAAAAATGTTTTGTTCTAGAGAGAATGAATTTGGGGTGTGAAAAAAAATTCGCGCGGCGGAAAAATTTTGTTGAGCCAGAGAGAATCAATTTGGGGTGTGAAAATAAAAAATTCGCGCGAATGACGATTATTTTTCTCTTATTTTAAATTTTATATCAAGTAAATAATTTAAAATCTTTCTTTGGAATTCATAATTTTTTCAATAGATAAAATCATGTAAAAATAACAAAGCAATTCTCTGCAAAATTTGCAGAGGAATTGTATAAAATATCAAATGTGTTTAGAGTTGAAATACATGTTAATGTACTTATATTTACTTCATTAATGTTGATTACATGAACGTTTGTTTAGTTTTAATATCATTTCTTCGTTATATAGGAATCTTTTTTCACTTAAAAAAGAATATTTGAAGTTCTTTTTTTTATGAAAAAAAAAATGATTTGAAGGTGTCATTTGGCCATTATGTCCTTGGGTGTAAAAATTTTTTTTACAAAGAATTAAGCTGTTTTTTCAAAGAATTATTCGGCTTGAATTCTTTTTTAAGATTGCAAAAAAGCTGAAAAATTTGTTTTGAAAATTTTGGCCTTATTTCCAATTTTTTTTTGGCGCAATTTCCAACTGACCTAAGAATTAAAGCCAAATTGGGGTAGTTTCATTTTTGAAATGGAAATAAGGCCGAATTTCAAATTCGGTTTTATTTCGTTGGGCGTTATTTCACGTCACCGCTTATAAATAGAAGATTTCGCTCGAATTTTCCGATTCGCCAAATTGGCCCCTTTGAAATGGCTTGGTAGCTTTTTTTCCCCTTGACATCTGATCGGCAGCTTTTGTTTCACAAATCTACATTCTTTTTCTTATGTTATGTAGGAACAATTATGTATACTTACATACGTATAAAATGTATCAATTGAAAAACTTTGTTTACGTATGTATTTTATTGGTGCCGTGTCGTATGGCCGTGTTTCACTTTTCTTAAGTGTCAAACTACCATATAATGGCAATAATTAACATTGTATGAGTCAGGTGGCTATATTTCCTTGCTACTTTTTGGAACAAATGGTCAATATAGAAAACATTTTGAATTTACAAGAGTAGACTTTAATTTATTTAGGTACATACTTGATAAAAAATTTGAATTGAGAGAAAAATAACTGTCACTCGTGCAAGGCGTAGCGAGCGGAAAAAAATGTTTTGCCCCAGAGAGAATCAATTTGAGGTGTGAAAAAAAATTCGCGCAGCGGAATTTTTTTTTTGCCCCAGAGAGAATCAATTTGGGGTGTGAAAATAAAAAATTCGCTCGAATTTTTTATTTTCACACCCCAAATTGATTCTCTCTGGGGCAAAAAAAAATTTCCGCTGCGCGAATGACTAAAAATAATAATTTTGAATTTTATATCAAATAAATAATTTAATTAAGAATTCATAATTTTTTCAATAGATAAACTCATGTAAGAATAACAACGCAATGCAACTATGCAAAATTTGCAGAGGAATTGTATAAAACATCAAATGTGTTCAGAGTTGAAATATGTTAATGTACTTATATTTACTTTATTAATCTTGGTTACATGAATATTTGTTTAGTTTAAATTCTTTTTTTAATTAACATTTATCCGCTCTATAGGAATCGTTTTTCATTTAAAAAAGAATGCTTAAAGTTCTTTAAAAAACAAGATTTGAAAGTGTCATTTGGCCAAACCTATGTTCAAATATGTCCTTGGTTGTACAAATTTTACAAAGAATTCAGCTTTTTTGTTTTCAAAGAAATATTCGCCTTTAATTCTTTTCTAAGATTGCAAAAAAGCCGAAAAACTTGTTTTGAAAATTTTGGTCTTATTTCCAAATTTTTGTTGGCGCAATTTCTAACTGACCTAAGAATTAAAGCCAAATTGGGGTAGTTTCATTTTTGAAATGGAAATAAGGCCGAATTTCAAATTTGGCTCTATTTCGTTGGGCGTTATTTCACGTCACCAATTCAAAAACATAGTTGAATTAAATAGAACGCTGGATCCATTATTTTTCTCCTTAATTATTTCTTATTCAATGAAAAAAAAATTGCTATAAAATTTTAGATTGGACATCCTCCTCATCTGATGATGTTTTATTTGGGGAAGTAGCAAGACGTCCAAGGTTAGGTTAGGTTAGGTTTAGGGGCTGACAGTTGATGTTTTTACCGTCACACTTAGATCAATACAGATCCATTGTGATACCCGCGAGTATTGCTACTCAAGCTAATAAGAAAAACCTATGTGTTCAGTTAGTCAAGCCATTTAGAGGCTAGAAGTTCAGGATGCTAGTACCTGGCGTACTAGAGAGTTCTTTTAAATCCCCGAAGAAAAAGTTGCCAAGCAGTTTCTTCCTTTGATGGGAAAGTGCGGGACAGTGACACAGAAAGTGGAAGTGTCTGCATGCACCTCCTCGTCACCGCATCCTCTGCATAGATCATCTGAACTGATTCTCATCTTTTTCATATGATAACCTAACAGATTATGTCCGGTAATTATGCTTACAAGAGATCGAAGTGATCCCTTGTGTAGCTGCATAATTTTTTCCGTTCTTTGTTTGTTAAAACAGGGCCATATCTTTCTTGTTGTGCCGCAGGTGTCAAGAAGATTCCACCTTTCAACGGCCTTGATAGTTATTCTTTTTGAGATTTCCTGTTTTAAATAACAGGTAGGGGTGCTAACTAGCTGAGCTTGGCTTACGTCAAGCATTGACCCTAATCTTGCTAATTCATCGGCTTTCTCATTGCCTAGTATATCGCTGTGGCCCGGGACCCAGCAGAGTCTAATGTTGTGCTGTGCGCCAAGAACCTTAAGCTCTTCGCGGCAGCATGAAACAAGCTTTGATTTTACCTCAGTTGCAGTAATCGCTTCTATTGCCGCTTGGCTATCAATGTAAAAGGTGATATCAGCTCGTGGTATCGCCATCATTGATCGCAGCTGTTGTCACTGCCAGGACCTCCGCTTGGAAGACGCTACTGTAGTCTGGAAGCCTAAGCGAGGCGGTTAACTTGAGAGATTCGGAATAGAAGCCTGCTCCTACACCAGTGTCCATTTTAGAGCCATCAGTATAGATAGCTATTGACGACTCACTGGAGTATGGTATATTATCTATCCATTCCTCTCTGCTTGGGATGGCAGCCTGGAATGGTTTGTGAAAATCAAGTTCGGGTATTTTATAGTCTGTTGTAGTTCATGACCCATAACTTTATGAAGGATCTGGGCATGTCCTATGGGACTATTTTTCCAGACTTTAGTTTGACTAAGTCTCAGGGCACTTTTGGCCGCAGATTCTTGAACAAAGAGGTCTAGGGGAATAAGATCGAGTATAACTTCCAGTCCCGCAGTTGGAGTGGATCTCATTGCCCCTGTAATGCCAGTGCACGCTAGTCTTTGAACTTTTGTCAAAGTTTTCAGGTTCGTGCTCTTTTCTAAAGCTTTCCACCATACCAAATTACCGTAGGTTAGTATTGGTCTAATTATTGCCGAATACATCCATCTGATCTGATCCGGAATTCTTAAGTTCCACATAAAATCCCCATGGGAATTCCGGAACGTCCCATATTAAAATGAAAACTTTGTGTAGAACATAAATTTATGTTTCGAATCAGCAAATGGGCCTTAATTCTCTGCAAATGTGTAGGTATATGTACAGGGTGATTCACGAACGTTATGCCAAAAAGCTACAGCGTGAAAGTTGGGTTGAGACAAGAAAAAAAATCGTATTGAAGAGGGTCTATCCCCCCTCCCCCCTCGTTTAGCCGAAAGTGGCAATTTTCTGAACAATTTACTTATTTTGTAAAATAAAAAAAATTAAAACAAACGGCTTTGTCCTAAACGCCGCGCTGTTTACCTTGTTGTAAAGCCAACAACTTTTTCTTACATCTTGTTTTTAAATTAAATTCTTAAAAGGAATAGTTTTTTAAAAATTAATTTTCCAACTCAACATTTTGAGAAAAAAATGTGAAACTAAATGTTTGAAAAATTGCATGTTATTAAGTTTTCGAGAAGTAAAGAAAAAACTAAAACCACTTTTTGCTAAAAAAAAAAAAAAACTTTTTATTGTATTTTGACGTGACTGGACGTTTTAGTTAGGTTAGGTTAGGTTAAAGTGGCAGTCATGGATGTTAAGAGACACACTTAGGCCAATCAAAGGCCCATTGTGATACCACATGAATCTAAGAAGGCTATTCTTCGAAGCTCATTGAAACCAATTAGAGTTCCTTACGAAACGTAGAAGATTATTTATGTTAATGTGTTCGAGATCGTTTAGATCATTGTAGAAGTATTCCCCTAAGTGAATCCTACGTTTATGAGCAAGAGCAGGACAGGTGCAGAGGAGGTGAAGAACTGTCTCCTCCTCCTCCTCATCCATACAGCTTCTGCAGAAGTCATTAGAAAATACGCCCAGTCGCGCAGCGTGTCTTCCAATTAGACAGTGTCCGGTAATGACACCAATTAAGGAGCTTATATGCAATCTGCTTAGAGATATTAGGCAATTGGATCTCTTTAAGTCCAAATTTGGCCAAATGTTTTTCGTTGCCTGACAGGTGGTTATGTTATTCCACCTGATGTTAGTTCTCTTAATAGCATCTTGTTGTAGCAAAAGTTTACATGTAGAGATTGGTATACCAACATTAGCCATTTGTGGCTTAATGGGTAATGTTGTACCATGTTTGGCGAGTTCGTCGGCTTTGCAGTTTCCTGGAATGTCTATGGCCCGGCACCCAGTGAAGGTGAATGTTAAACTGTTGTGCCATCTCCATTAGAGACGATCGACAGTTTTGGACCGTAATCGAGTTTGAAGAGACAGAGTCCAGGGATTTTATAGCTGCCTGACTGTCTGAGAAGATCCGGATATCAGATGTGGATACCACGTTTTCTCTGAGCCAGGACAGGACCTCCTTAATCGCCAAAAGTTCTGCCTGGAACACGCTACAATGATTTGGAAGGGTGAATGAGAGACTTAGTTTTAGTCGTTCGGAGTACACACCTCCACCAACCCCATCATTAGTTTTCGATCCATCTGTATAGAAGTGGATTGCCTCGTCTTCCAGGAATGTTTTATTTTCCCAGAAGGAACGGGGAGGGATAGAAGTTTGAAAGTTTCTATCGAACTGTAGTTGAGGAATGGTGTAGTCTGTGTGCTTAGGAATTGATTCTAAATAGTTAAGAATAACAGAGTGGCCAATGTTGTTGTTAGTCCACTGTGAAGAGGCATTCAGGCGAATAGCAGAACTAGCAGCTATTTGTTTGCTGATTATGTCCAGAGGTGTTAGATAGAGTAGGGTGTCTAGTGCCGCAGATGGGGTCGTACGGAGTGATCCGCTTATACTTAGGCATGCTGAGCGTTGCACTTTACTAAGCTTATCGCAGTTCATTTTAACGTCCAAGGCAGTCCACCATACTGACACACCATAAAGAAGAATCGGTCTGATTACCGATGTGTATAGCCAGTGAGTGATTCTGGGTTGCAAACCCCATTTGCTACCAATGGCTTTCTTGCAGGTGAAAAGAGCTACCGTAGATTTTCTTATTCTTTCAAGTATGTTGCTCTTCCAATTTAGTTTTCTATCTAATATAAGACCCAGATATTTAGTTTCATCTGAAAACTTTAATTGGACACCGTTTATAAAAGGAGGGTCGATGTGCGGAATTTTATATTTCCTAGTGAATAGGACCAAATCGGTTTTGTGTGGGTTAACGCCTAAACCACACCGATTCGCCCAAAGTGATAGCTTATTTAGAGCGGTTTGTAAGAGTTCTTTTAAGGTATCTAGATGCTTTCCTGAAACAGCTATAGCAACGTCATCAGCATAGGCTATCACTCTGAATCCCTCTCTATCCAGACAGGAAAGAATTTTGTTTGCGGCGTTTAAGTTAACTAATTTGTAACACATAAAACTTTGTTTTATATCAGAGTTTAATGAAGACATAATAAAGTGAAAATGTTTCACCCTGGATATTTTTTTTTCACTATCAACGTCTGAAAATTTACCTGTTAATTTTTTTCATTACATATATGTAGGTGGGACTGCCCACCGCAAGTAGTACTTAATTACAAAAAATTTAGTTTGAAGTTTGTTGCCATATTTTTTCGCAAAATTTTGGGTTTAAAAAACAACAATTTAATTTAAAATCAAGATAAATACAGCGAACAGCCTGGCGTTGTGGAAAAGACGTTAAGTTTTAATATTTTATTTTATTTTTTACAAAATAAGTACATTTTTTTCAGAAAATTAAAATTGGCCTCCCGTCGGAACAGGGGGAGGGGAGTAGGGGTATAACCTCCTACTATGCTATGTAGTAGACAAGTAGCCTTTGTCATTTCCTGACCCCTTAACTTCCACTACGTATGGAAAAAATCGTATCAATCCTTTCCATACCTATGTCCTATTCCAGACTATAATCTGTCTGTGTGCTAAATTTCATTCGGATCCGTTCAGCCGTTCTTGAGTTAGTAAGCAACAAACTTACATCCATCCATTCATTATATCAAATGTTCACATGTTGTATGATATTAGTGTGATAACAATTAAAAAATAAATGTTTTTGAATAATAATAAAAACAAAAATATTACATTCCTTTGTTTCAGGGAGTACCGATACGTTATTGGACTCGAAGTCTATTGACCTTCCAGTGACAATATTAACACCTTCAAAGAGCAGTGGTGAGTTTGTATTTTATTTTTGTGAAATATTTTATGGAAAATTCTGTCCCATCCTATATCCATACAATTTACCTGAATGCACGTCTAACCAACTTTACATAAATGATATGAAGGGGGTTGTTGACGGATTTCTCTCATCCATGGTTTTGGGAAACAATATATTTTTTTTTTAATTACATATAAGTTTCAAGAAGTTGAATGAAAAGTTAAGACCACTCGGGGCCACTTTCGTTTAAGGTCTCATTTTCGTGTTTTTAGTAATTTTTTTTTTAGCTGCCAAATAATAAGGAAACAACTTCAGGTTGAAGAATGATAGTGTTGACAGACGAGTAATATTTAACCCAATGTAAGAATCTGAAGTAATGGTTAAAAATTTGGGGTCATATTTTAAAATTATTATTTTACCATGAGAAAATGCATTTTAACATGAGTATAAGTAATAATTGCAAATTTAGATATATTTTCTAATGTGCGGTGAATGGCGTTAAAAATGTCTTCAAAGGGAAATATAAAACTTCCCGACCAAAATACACCCTATAGATACACCCCGTTTCAACTGAATAAGCACACATTTTTTCAAAAGTCTGTTGTCCATTTTTTCCTCACTTTGAACGTTGATGCATCATTTGATGATGCTCATGCTAACCGATAGCATATGATATTGAGAAAACAAATTTAAAAAATAATTTAGAAAGTACCACTATTTTTTCCCCTGGCTCTCATGCAAAGCTTTTCAGATTGAAAAACTCAGTTTTTTGTTTGCGTCAACTGAATAGACACAACTTTAAAAATGCAAATAAAATCTAACGGAAAGAAATAAACAAGATTTTCATTAAATATTTTTTGTATTGGTTATTTTTAGTATTGGGTACAACCACCTTTATTCTTGATTACTTCATAACTTCGGGCTGACATGGAATCGTATAAACTCTTTAAGTAGTCCAGCGAAATTTCTCTCCATGGTAACTTAATGGCTGCAATAAGCGATTCTCTGTACTCAAACTGACGCACAGTGCGTCGATTGTATGGAGATGGTGGACAAAATTCAATTTTACAAAACTTTGTTAAATTTCGCCAAAATAATTGTTGCGAATTAATTAAATAATAAGTTTTACGAAATTTCAGGTAATATTTACGCCCCCTGCCACGCCCATTTTTGAATATCATTTTATATCTTGAGAACGACTGGCAGGAATTGAATGAAATTTAAGGAGTTTAATTTTCTAGATAAGGTTATTAATACAAAAAAATATAGACTCAATCCGCCCACTGCCACGCCCACTTTTAAAATTGTTTATTTCTTATGAACCGCTTGGATGTTAATATGAATATTTTGGAAACAGGGATATGGGATACAGACAAATTTGAGATATTTTTGGTAACATCTTTAAAAAACAAAAAAATTGACGCCAAAAATGAAAAAGAAAACCTCATTTCTTCAGTTTGGAGTTGAAAGATTCGCAACTCTTCTTTTTCCGTCTTTTTTGGCGCGTCTAAAAATGAAGTTTCTGGTCCATAAAAAGGCGATAAAGTAAGAAAATTATGTTAAATGCTATCGGGAAGTGTAAAATTATTTTTAAGTCAAGCCTCGTAGGGCTTATCTGAAAGACTATGGCTCTTTGAACATTGCACCCACTGTCGTTCTAAACTTACGTCAAATATTTAATTTTCGATTCAAAATCACTTTTTATTTTAAATGGACAGTTATTTATATTTTAATAAGCTATAACAAAAATTAAGACATCCTTAATTATCGATTTTTTATCGAAAGAAACCATTTTTCATAAATAACTTCATTTTTTATGACTTGCACTTGTCCTACAAAAAACGAAGTATTTCGAAAGTTTGCAAAAAATTAGCAATGGAACTCTTTGTTTTTAAATAAAATAATAGCAGGGGATAACAAAAAGACTTAAAATTCAGATATACTTTGATATATTTTTTTTTAAACTCAACTTATTTAAATTTTTGTGCCTCAAAATATAGCACTTTTAATTAAATTAATTATAAAAGTAATATCACATAAAAATAAACCAAAAAACGTTTGTATCACCTCTTAATATATCCATAATTAATATTCAAGAGAAAAAAATTTATAACTAGAAACACTTTCTTGAACGAGATCAATAGTTGCATGCGAAAATCGAAATCAAAACTAAGAAAAAAAATAAAAGTACTTTTTCTGCATATAAAAATCCCGCTAATCAATACAGAAGAAAAAAAACAACAGTTGAAAATAATAAATTACAGTTGCTAAACATGTTTTTGATAGATTCCACAGCATCATAGATCTCAAACGCATATTTAGTTTTTTTGATTTTTGTCCACTGGTCGACGCACTGTGTGACGGCCTAACTCATAAACTTTACGTACCAACCATCCCCATTCATTTTCTATACGGTTCAGGTCAGGTAAATAGGGCGACCATTGAAGCAATTCAACATTCTGGTCCTGTTTCCCACTTTTGACAGTGCGCGACGTTTGGATGGGGTCGTTGTCCTATTGGAAAATCCATTTATAGGGTCCAAAAATATCTGAAAATGAATGAAACTTTCTTTCCAATATTCTTTTGTAGGTAATTGCGGTCTTTTTTGAAGTTTAAAACTCAAGCTCAATAGTCCCATATAGTAGCTAACTGCTCCCCATATCATATCTCCACCTTCTCGACCATGATGCCGCGCTAAAAATCGTTCTTCTTTTCTCAAGTCGTGAAAGTAATAATTAAAACCATTAGGGACATCAAAATTTAAACTCTTCTCATCCGAAAAAACCGCGTTGTGCCACACATTTTTCCAACTCACATCGACTCTAGAAAATCTTAAACGAATTTCTTTTCGTTGCTCGTTTAGTGGTGGTTTCTTTTGGAGTTGCAATCGTTTTAAATGATCTGCGCTGTTTGGTATTCTGTGGACTGTTGAAACACCTGCAGTTACACCAACTTTTTGTTTAATTTTTACCGCGGAGGCACATGAACTGGAAGTACATCTCAAAATTGCTTGTCGATCAACTTCGAATGTTGCCATTTTTTTACCACCTTTCATGTTTCTCTGGTACAAACTTTTGTTTCTAATTAAATTATTCTTTGAGATTTGTTTTCTCAACATCATAAGCTATCGGTTAGCATCATCAAATGATGCATTAACGTTCAAAGTTAGGAAAAATGGACAACAAACTTCAGAAAAATTGTGTGCTTATTCAGTTGAAGCGAAGTGTATAATCAGTCTACCGGTACTAAAAATTACGTTTACTCTTCAATTCTGATTTCTGGGCAAAAAGCTTGATTTTGTTTGATGACCTATTTAAAAATAAAAATATTATTTCCCTAGAAAAAAGCAATTTTTTTTTTGCTTTTCTACTTACCCTAATCTAAATAATTATAAAGACCATTGCATTGGCGTCTTCAAATTCAGGAGTCCCTAAGGAAAATCGAGTCCCCAACTTTTATCCAATTTAGCTGAATTATGCACGCATAAATGAACCAGCGAATACACACGAAGCCTAAGGATAAACTAAAACGTTCGTTTAATTTTCGTTCAAACTTTAGAAAATATTAAAAGTGCGGTTTCATTGTATTCGACAGCGCACGTAAAGAAACCTTTTTTTTTAAGGCAAAAAGTGGAGAGAGAGGTATACTGGGGTGGAACCGTATAAGGTGATAGTTGACTATCAAATTTTTGACTATCAAATGTGATTGTCAACAACTTTCCATCTGTGTAAGGTGATCATTATGAAATCAAATTTTTTCCTTAGATTCTTGGCATCACTCTGTTAAGTTCATGTTTAAACCCAATTGTTATTGTTGTTTTACATGCTTTCAAATTTTTAGCGACACAAACAAGGAAATAAAAAAAGAGACGGGAATATGAACATTGTATATCTTTGTGTCCTTTTTTGATTCTTATCCATTCAATTCAGCTGGGGTGGAATCGTGTAAGATGATAGTTGACTATCAAATTTTTGACTATCAAATTTGATAGTCAACAACTTTCCATCTGTGTAAGGTGATCATTCTGAAATCAAATTTTTTTCTTGGATTCTTGGCATCACTCTGTTTAGTTCATGTTTAAACCCAATTGTTGTTGTTGTTTTACATGCTTTCAAATTTTGTGAGACACAAACAAGGAAATAAAAAAAGAGATGGGAATATGAATATTCTATCTATGTGTCCTTTTTTTTTTATTCTTATCCAGTCAGCTGACTGTGTGTCAAGAAGTTTGTTTTGTAAATTCACATTTTTTTTTCTTTAACTGGGGCGATGAGAATTTTGTTGATGTCAATAACACAAAATAATAACTTTATTTGTTATTTCTGTCTTTTGTGGAAATATTGGAGAGGCCAATGAATGAGTGTAATCGTAATGTGTTGTGAATGTTTTCAGAGGATAAATAAAGTTTGTTTCTTGTTTCATGAAAAATAATTTCTCATTCTTGTGACCAAAATAAAGGTGTGGATTTAATATTTTAATTTCATCTTGGTTTTAATTTTCGTTGTTTTGCAATTGCAAAAACATTTGAAAAAAATACACCAAAATTGTTCAGTTGTATCAAATTGACACCTAAATAGGTGTCAGCTGAAAAAGTCAAAAAAAAGATGACTGTCACTTTTGACTATCAGCTTACACAGACGAATTTTCTTGAATTTGACTGTCAACTATCAAAAATCAGCTTACACGATTCCACCCCTGTATACATACTTTTTTGATTTTTTTTTCGGTTGGGCATTTATACTTGGGCCGTTGCCATTCACAAGGTTCAGGATTAAAGGCCTATAATTGCTTGAGTGAAATTAAGCTAATCAGACCTATGATGGTAGCCGATCGGAGAAAAGTTCCGATCGGAAGATTTTTGTATTCACGGTAGCCGAATTTGAGAAGAAAAATTGACAACAAACAACGCACTCTTTTTTGGTTTTTATATTTTTCGGATAATCTTTCACGTTTAATTTTCTATCGCGAAGAATCGGAAAGAAAAAAAAAAGCGCAAAGCACAACGCGTCGCAAATATTTTGATAGTTCACTGCATAGCATCGCATGTATTTTAAATTTTCAACGCACCTAAGATATTTTTTCGTAGATCTGTCCGATTTTACTGTCGGAAGGGTTAAAATCATATGAAAATTGAAAAATTCGTACAAATCGGATAAAATTTTCTTCCGATCGGCTACCATCATAGGGCTGAATGTCAAAAAACCGGACGAAAATGTCCTTAAGTGAGTAAAAGAAGTAGGCTTGTCCTTCTCTTCTTTACGCTGTCAAATTCACTTAAGCAATGGGCGAATGAAACCGCACTAGTAAAAATTTAACGAAAATTTAACTTTCGATTTGGTTCTGAGTGTACAAAAACGTCAATATATTAATATTCACTTGTTTAAATTAACTCTGTTTCAATATTCATTATCGTTATCGTTATTTCATTGTTTATTTTCATCATATTATATTCTTAGTATAAATAGAAGAAATAATTTAAATAAAAATCAGTTCTGATTGGGAATTCAAACGATTAGGATCTTGGCCTTTTCATATATTTCCCTTTCAGGATTCCTACATATATTTCCCTTACAGGATTCCTACATTGGTGACCCCGATATACAAACACTCACACATTTGATTTGGTATCCCCCGACCAACGGTAAGGTGCCAATCAAATCACATACATATACTACATACAAAGTATCCCCCGACCAACGGTAAGGTGCCACACTCATTTATACAATTAAGAATAGGTATCCCCCGACCCGTGGTAAGGTGCCTCTCTTAATACACTGCTCAACATATACATCCATACATCCACACAACCAACGAAAATATGGCCAACGAAGAAACTATATCGAAGGTATCCATGAAAATTCCACCTTTCTGGAAGCGGAGCCCTGATCTTTGGTTCCACCAGCTTGAAGCCCAATTCCACACCAGTCGAATCACTTCCGACGACACGAAGTACTTCACCCTGGTCGGAAATTTGGAAGCTGACATCCTTACTGAAGTCAGAGATGTCATACTAGATCCTCCTGTCACCGAAAAATATTCAAGCCTGAAGACCCGCCTTATGACAGCATTTCAGGAGTCAGAGCAAAAACGACTCCAAACGCTTCTGAGTGGAATTACACTTGATGGAAGACCACCAACACAGCTGCTAAGTAAGATGAGGGAGCTTTCGTCAGTTAGCATTTCTGACGACATCCTCAGAACACTGTGGATGCAGCAACTGCCAAATACGACACAGTCAATTCTGTCATGCAGCCCTAAACAAGACCTCAAAACTTTGGCAGACATGGCAGACAAAATTTCTGACGTCTACGGAAATTCGGTTGTTGCTTCCATCTCAGCACCATCCAGTGTTTCTGCCATCTCCGAACTTCTAGAGCAAATTTCTGCTTTAAGAGATGAAATGAAACACCTCAGCTTTGGAAGAAGTAGTCGAAGTTCTTCGAAGATGAGGAACAGATCCCGTTCTAGGAACAAAGACCAACACCATCATTGTTTCTACCATCGACGTTTTGGTAAAGATGCGAGGAAGTGCCAAGCGCCATGTAAGTTTCAAGCGGAAAACTAGCATGTGGACAGCAACCAGCGACTAGCCAGTCCGCAAACATAATAAGTCGCCTTTATGTTCAGGAGAAATCTGCAAATCAAAGCTTTCTCATAGACACCGCACCGGAGCCTCCATCTCAGTAATACCGCCTACATTGACAGAAAAACGCAATAGGCAAGGAAAACGCATCCTTTATGCTGCGAATGGAACTGAAATCCCAACCTATGGAGAACGACTGATGACACTTAATTTTGGCCTTCGCAGAAGCTACTACTGGCCATTTGTCATCGCTCAAGTCACCGAGCCCATAATTGGATCCGATTTCTTATCATTTTTCGATCTATTAGTTGATGTCAGTGTTGGGCATTAATTAATTAATATTTTAATTATCTTAGTAATTGATTGAAAATTTAATTGCAATTAATTTTAATTGCAATTAATCTGTTAATTGCGTATTACAATTAATTTATTTAAATTAACGCATGTCAATTGCGAGACACAATTTAAATATTGCAATTAATATTTTTAATTGTTGTAAGAAGCAATTAAAACTAACAATTAATTATCATATTTCACTGTACACTCTCATATTATGTTCCCTTTTGTTGCCACTTGTCACGCTCTCGCTCAAACTTAAAGCCACGTACGTTACATTGTCTCTGTCTTTCTCGTATCACATCGCACCTAAAAGATTAATTTAGCGCAGCTTGGAGCTACTCCTCCTTCCTCCTTATAAAGGGTCCGCCATTTAACGTATTTTTTTTTTCAACTAGTGCTTATTTCGTGACCATCCAATACGTTTTCGCTTCGCTAAGTGGGCCTGCGATCGACTTAGAGAAGATGCCGTTTTTTGCCGGATTTTGGTCCAGATGCATAATTGGGCCATTTTTCTTCGAAAATGAGCAAGGAGTGGACGTTACAGTCAATGGCGATCGTTATCGGGCCATGTTGCTCACAAAAATTGAAGAGGAGGATATTGGCAACATTTGATTACAACAGGACGGCGCTACGTGCCACACAGCCGAAGCTACACTTGATGTTTTGCGCCCTGTTTTTGAAGATCGCATTATCAGCCGCAGAGCTGATGTCGTTTGGCCACCTCGGAGCTGCGATTTGACACCGTTGGACTATTATTTGTGGGGTGCCGTAAAAGACAAGTGTTACGCCGACAAGCCAGACACAATTGACGCTTTAAAGGACAATATTCGTGAAGCCATTGGTGATGTACAGCTGCACACAATCGATAATGTGCTTAAAAATTGGACCGATCGTGTAGGCTACTGCATGGCCAGCCGAGGCAGCCATTTGAATAAAATTATTATTCGTTATTAACCGGAAGAATTGTACTTTCAAATAAAAAATTTGAGAAAATATTCAGTAGTTTATTTTTGTTAGCATTTTCAAAAAAAAAAGTTATTTGGCGGACCCTTTATTATTATAAAGTTTATTTGCAAGAACAATTAACAATTGATTAATTGTTAATTGAAAAACTTACAATTAACAATTAATTAATTGTTAATTGAAAAGTCACAATTAACAATTAATTAATTGTTAATTGTTAAATCACAATTAACAATTAATTAATTGTTATTTTTAATTGTACCTTGCAATTAAATTTTGCCCAACACAGGTTGATGTCAAAAATCATAAACTGATTGATCGAAAAACAACACTTCAAACGTCTGGTTTTGGCGCAATCTCATCATCGAGTGCCGCAAATATTGGCACTATAAATCCGTCATCCTTCATTTATGATCTGCTCAAAGCATATGAAGACGTCACAAAAACAAATCTCCTGGTCAAGACGAAGCACACGATGCAAGATGTACACTTAAGACTGGGTTTCTTTTTTCTTGAACTCCGAGCTCGTGTAAAAGCATGCACTGGTGTTAGTGAATATTTCCCTTTCTTTTTTTTTATTTCCGTCTCATATAGCCACTTGAATTGAAATTTCTAGTTTTCTATTTCTAGTTTTTGTATTTTTCTCTGCTCACTCAGAATTCAGTTAGCGATGTGTAAGAAATGAGATTCGCTTACGAAGGTCCACAAAATAGGGATGAAAAAAGAGGTATTTTCGCATGTATCTATTTACTATGTGAAATTGTAAACAGTGGTGTGGACATACACAAAAATGCATCTACATTCTACATACGTATTATGTTATGTGCACTTAGAGTAGGAGAAGCATTCATGAATTCTTGTTTTTCTTTTTTCTTCGCAAATTTTGTAATTTGGGATTATGATGGTTTTGAGGTTTGATGACATTTGTGTTCGAATTGTTTCTTTTTTTTGGGTTCCTGACGAACGATTTTAATTTTTCTTTGGTTTCATCTTTATATTTATCTATAAAGAGACGTAGGTACTTTTTGACAAGCTATGAAAAATTAAAAAAGTTTAAGACGACATTTTGATCAAACATGATTATATGTACGATGATAGAAAAATCAAAAAAGTAATTGCCTCAATTCTGTCTTTCCTTGGGAATTTAGGCAAAAGTTACCCGATTGTCTTCAACTGAGTTTGTTTCTTTAGCCGATTTGGGTTACGGACGGTTGGGAGATTATTTGGCTTTTTTTTAAATAGGCAAAAAATTACTCAAACTATAACATTTTTTTTTTATTATTCCCAAATGCATTGGGGTTTATTTCTTCAAGGTTTCAAGGAATATAATATAATATAATAAAATTTATTTTTCAAAACCTACCTACGAAAGTAATAATATTATGAAGAAAAATGATTCCAAAATCAAAAATTATTTTTTTGTACCTTTATCTTTATGTACTAAAGCAAAATAAAATCAATCTTTTGTTATACAAAAACAAAACAAGATTAGGTCAAGATTAGACATTAGATTGAATTTTATAATTCTTATAATTCTAAAACAAAGATCTCAAAGAAAGAACCATAATTCAAATCATCGGCAAAAACAAAACCCTTTACATAATCCTAAGAAAAGGCACACACCACCACGAAAAACAATCGTTTCTTCATTGCGTAGGTAACAGGTTTGTTCTTCTTCTAAAAGGATATTACGATCCCACCAGCATAGAGAAACGAGAGGAAAAAATGTCATTGCTACAAAAAAACAGAAGCAAAACAAAAAACAAAAAAGAAACAAAACCCTTTACGTCATAATAATAAGAAATGGCACAAACCACCCCGAAAAAAAAAGATCGTTTCCTCATTGCGTAACAGGTATTTTACTTCTCAAGCCATTGCACTTGACTCATTTACAAAAAATACGCGCATTCACATATTCGAAATGAATGCATGCAAATATGACAAATATAGAGAGGTATTCAAAACAACGTTTTCATCAAATACCTACAAAGTACATAGTAAGTGATCACAATTATTGCCTATCTATATGTCTGCATATCATAAACATTCCAGAAGTATAAAAAATGAATTTTCATTCTCAAACGAGTTCTATGAGAACGTTTGGTATGAGGAATTTTTTCTCTATCCTATGAAAAAAAAAACAAAAAAAAAACGAAGAAGAAGAGAATGAAATATAAAAGAACGCCACCTAGTTCAATTCGTTTGAACTGAGTACCTTAGTGTGTGTGAGCAAACGCGATATTCCTTGTAAAAATGTAAAAAAATTACTCATTTTCGAATATTAATATAAAATAAACGGGTAATCGTAAAATTATTTTAGTTTCTGATTTCTATATAAAAAATATGAAAAAAAATTAAAAAAATATATTTGAAAATATTGTTTGCTGCATTCTCCTCATAATTGATACACAAATACTGACATTTTTAAATGCATTTTTAAATATGTTTTAATTTTTTTCTTTTTTTTCTAAAAACGTTACTGAGTCGAAGAGATATTCAATTTTCATAAAAAAATACTTTTGTTGTTGAGTAAAAATAAATGGGGCTGGAATCTTGTTCACCGCAGAATATTCTAAGAAAAACATGCAATTTCTTACTTTGCACTTCAAAAAAATTTAGTAAAATAATTTATAAAAAAATAAAAAAAATAATGTGATATTATGTACATTTCGACAGTATAAAAAACATATTTTCAATTTTTTATCTTTATTACTTTAGAAATTATTCCAAATAAATCACACCTACTTTTGCTAAATTTTGCCCATTTTTCGTGTTTTCGTTAATTTTTTTTGACGAAACTGGACAAAATATTAAAAAAAAGCCACGTCACTGAATCTTGAGACATTTAAAGAATAGATAAAAAACATAAAAAGAATAAAAAATTAATTTTTAAGGCAACAAAACTGTTCCACCGCAAACGTCTCCAAAAATTTCATAATTTTTCGTTATGCATGACCCTTTTGGGATGAAATACATTTTTCATATTTTTTTTAGCTTATTAACTTCTTAGCTTATTAAATGTATAATCTATAGTCGTTGATTTCATTTAAATATTCGGAATATTTTGGGAGCTACACAGTTTTGCGCAAAACACCAACGAAATTTTCAATGGGAAACCCAGCCTTAATGGAGACTTTTTGGCTGGAATATTAATCTTTCTTCCTGCATTAAGGGTGTTCACTTGTTCAGTTGAGATAAAAGGAAAAAAAAATTTAATGTTTTTGGCATCCCATCAAAGCTTATGCGTTTTATAGTTTCGTTAACGAAATAACCGACAAACTATTTTTTACCCTAAGCGGATGGACAAACGGAGTTTTTGTCTTCACCGGAACCAGGTTGAGTTGTTTCACATAATCTAGATTGCTTTCACCCTCGTCAAGATCTATACCATCTTCCACCTCAAGTTTGGGCTACATGCGCACTCTCCTCCGATGTATTGTGTCGAAAAATAGTTTCCAGACAGGTTATGAATTATGATTCTCCAACGCCAGTTTGGGCAGTCCGGTTTTTTACCTTGTCGAAGTTTGGGTACCTTAATTTAGCTTAAAAGATTAAGCGTGATCATCATCGTTTGTAACTCGATCAGTGTTACTAATTCGGTGGTTCTCCCAATTTGATCAGCTCGTCTGGTATGATCCTGCGCGTTTGGTATATTTAAGTCTATTAATAGCTCTTCTAAGTTTTTGACTTCTGCAATGTTTGGTGGCTGTAAGATTTCGAGTTTGTCATCTTGAAATAATGGAAACGTCATATCATTGTTAAGCTGATCGTTTGGCAATTCATTAAAATACACTTCTTCACATAGACCCAAAATGATTTATACTCCAGTCATTTTAGGTTTTATATGCGGAAAAAATCCTAATGGGCTGAATTTTTGTGTACACGTTTATTACGGTGCTCTTATAAAGATGTGAAAAATCGACATTGATATCGTGTCGGCTAAAAGAGTAATGGTGGTCAAAAGGTCGCGAGCAAATGTGAGCGCGTTCTAGTCCCTTTACCCCGAAAACGGTTAATTTTAGAGAAAAATGTTGGAGGCATTTTTTTTTTTTTTAGATAGTGTCAAGACGGACAAAATGTCCTTGACCACTATTGACCTCCAGGCAATAGGTCGCGAAATATTCATGAAATTTCGTGACCTTTTGACCACCATAACTTTTTTAGCCGGCACGGTGTAAATATCGATTATTCACATCTTCATAAGAACACCGTAATAAAGGAGTATACAAAAATTCAGCCCACTAGGAATTTTTCCGCAGATTGAGGTTTTAAATTACTAAAATGACTGGACTATTAAGAATCGGTGATGAAGTTTCTTTCTTCGCTCTCTCTATCTTTCTACTTCACAGACAATACAATATATTGCTTTCTTTTGCCTGTTTAGTTTCTTCCTGAGCCACTTCTATTCCTCTGCGCGTGCAAGATTGAAACATTGCTCGGCATTCAGTTGCTAGATTGCATTCATAATCAAAATAGTCGCTGCGAGACTTCTGCCTAAGATTCATTCTTGACAAGTGATTACTCGTCCTCCCTGCTCGACACACGTTGTCGCAACAATATTATGTTTGAAGTTTGATGCTGTACACATCTATGGCTGCTATAGTCTATCGCCATTACTTACTTTCCCTTGGTTCGATACCCAAGAAGGTTCTACGATTTGATAATCTGTTTTTACGTTTTATGTGAGCCTTTTGAAAAAGGTTTTTGTTTTAGAACTGTTAATAGAGAGCACCCTCTCTAGAAGCCAGTTATAGCGATCATTGAAATCCATAAGCACAAATGTATGAATGGATATTTAACTAAATTTCTTTTCATTATAAATGCAATTTACCTATATGCCTATAATCGAAAAATATTTAAAGCATTTTTTTGAAAAAAAAAAAAAACATTCCCAAATTTACTTTTCGTTTAAAATGTATTTTTCCGTACGGAAATTCATTTGCCTGAATATCTGATGGATTTGTATGTCAAAAAATGGAACGAATCGTTCCAATGATTTGTGTTTCAATTTTGTACATTGGCAATGTCAGGAAAAAAATAATATCCAGTTACATTTCAATCAGGAAAAAATGTCTGATTGGTATATCTACACTCTCATCAGGAAAAAATTTCAGATTCCTCATGTTTTCTTTTTCCAAATGGATTTCAATGATCGCTATAACTGGCCCCTTACGCAATAACCAATTTTTAATATAATTAAAAAACACTGCGCTACGTCAGTTATTGAAAACTTTCTATGTTTTTTTTTTTTTTTAGAAGACTTTTAACTCGTATTGTAATATACTTACCTCGATTTTACTCACACCAGAGAATCAGAGGCCACAAACTCGAAAACGAACTTCGATAGATCTACAAAATTTGGTAAATCCCTTTAAAAATTCGACTTATCGAGCATAATTTCCTCGAGTTAACGAATCATTCGAGTTATAGTCGAGCGCGAAGCAAACAGGACGCAGATTTTCGCCATCCTGTAAGCTAACTTAAAAAACTTAAAATCTAAAATTTCAAGTCTGCAGGTCATTTATTTCAGAAGCTAAAGCAAAATTTCGCATTTTAGACACTCACTTATGATCATAAAAATAGAACTAGTACTTCCCATAAACTCAGAAAGCTGAAATTTGGTACAGAGTTAGGGTTTAATGGCCAAATAAAGGGAAAACCTGGTCTTATAACACTCTATAACTCACTCACTCATGATTATCAAAATAGAACTAGTACTTCCCGTAAACTCAGAGAGCTATATTATGTTGACGTCAAGAGTATAAAAGCTCAAGCTTCAGCGATCACCGAATACAACCGGTGCCTCTTCAGGCAGGTTCTGACAATTGCTGTTGTTGCCCACCATTGATGGAGGCCGGTGTACCCGGTCTAAGAGTCTGGAAGAACTGCTGTCCTCCGTCTTGTTATCCATGCTATTTGTAAACGTCCTGGCTACCTCATTGAGCCACACCACACAAAAAAAAAAATTTGAATAAATATATGCATGTGAATTAAAAAAAAAAAATACCGTCTAAAATATCAAATAATAAAATCTAATCAAATAAAGCAATATGCCCACGTTTCTACGAAAAGAAATGAAATCCTACCAAAAACATTCTGTAAAAAACTAGTCAAGTCTCGATGGAGCTGCTTGTTTTAATAAAATCAAGACAAAGTCGAGCCAATTTTAAGGTTCCTGACTGCGATTTCTTTATATTGATAAAGCTGGGTATTTCAATACAAACAGTATAAAGAACTTTTTCCAGTTCAGACGGACTTCTAATCGGCCAAGTCACACAACGTTTACTATAAAATAAAGAAATGGCAGTAAGGAACCTTAAGCTTGGCTCGACTTTGTCTTGATTTCATTACTTTTTAGAGATAAACAATCAGCTCCATCAAGACTTGGCTAGTTTTTTAAAGAACGTTTTTGGTGGGATAAAAGTTATATGTAAACTTGGAAAATTCACGCAATTGCCACTCAATGTTATTCGAGTTAACAAATATTAGAGTTATCGAAGTTTGGTTAACAAAATACTTTTTACCGGAAGCGAATGGACAAATTGAGTTTTTGTCTTCATCGTAACCCGGTTAATCTAGATCGCTGGCTAAATATCGTCAAGATCTACACCATCCTTCCACCTGAAGTTTTTTGCTATAAGCGCACTCTCCTCCTCTGAATTGCGCCGAAAAATAGTTTCCTTGCATTTTATGATTCTCCAGCGCCAGGTTGGGCGGTCAGGCCATTTTATTACCTTGTCGAACGAAGTATGGGTACCTTAATTAAGCTGAAAAGGTTGAGCGTGGTCATCAACGTTTATAACTGGATTAGTTAGTAAATTCGGTGGAACTCCCAATTTGAAAAGCCGATCTGTTATGCTCCTGCGCGTTTGCCGTCTTAAGTCTATTAGTAGCCCTTTTGTCTTCCTCAATGCTTGGTGGCTGTTAGATTTCACTATTTTCATCTCGAGACTTCTGTCTAAGATTTATTTGGCAGTATAAATAACAATATTCTTGAGAGGTGGTCTCTTTTTTTCCTGCCAGCACACGTCGCAAAGATCATGTTTCATGCTGTGTACATCTTAAGCTATTAGTCTGTCGCCATTACTAACTTTCCCTGGGTATGTTTTATGTAAGCACTCTGAAAACGTTTTTCGTTTTAGAACTGTTAAGGAAGAGGATCTTAAAGAACTTTTATCTGAGCATGTGTTGCTTTTTCATTTTGTTTTAATTTTTTTAATGTGTGAACTTACTGCGCAAAAGAGTGTAATAATTAGGTAGCAACACCATTTTTGAAGTGAATTCATCGTTGTTTTGTTTAAATATTGCCACACGAAAAGTGATATTATAAATTATTTATTCAAAGTGCCACGCAGGATGATTGGGACATCACTATTCCACCCTATAGTTGTCCCAATCCTATTGATCGCAGGAGGAATGGGACAAACCCAATCGTCCTCCTCGCAGGAGGAATGGGACAAAGTGAGTTGGTTCATGAAATGATTTTTTGCTTTTCTTCTGTCGGACTTTCGCCTTCTTTATAGCTGAAAATAGGTTGCCAAAATGTTATTTTATCTTTAGAAATTAATTTTGCTCGGATACTATCTATAAGATCTCGGCAAATGTAATGTATTCGAAAAGTGTCCCATTCCACCCCATAGTTGTCCCAATCCTCCTGCTCGTAGGAGGAATGGGACAAAGTGAGTTGGTTCATGAAATTAATTTTTTGGTTTTCTTCTGTCGGAGTTTCGCCTTCTTTTTAACTGAAAATAGGTTGCCAAAATGTTATTTTATCTTTAGAAATAAATTTTGCTCAGATACGATCTATTTAATGTATTCGAAAAGTGTCCCAAATATACCCACTCTCCCCTACCGATATATTTAACTTTACCTCTAAATTGTTAATAGCACACAGCACTCTATTTACAGCTCCATCGGTGTCTTCTCTTGATGATAGTCTGGTTTCATCAATTAACACACACTTAGATTCCCTAAGCACAAGAGAAACAACAACTCCTGGTAAGTTTCTGATTCAAATATTTCAAATAAAACTAGTATTTCAAACGTCTAGGACAAAACCCGATTTTAAGTTGCGTTGCGTTCAATTTATTTTTATTTTTGTCTTAATGCTTTATTCCTTTTTATTTATTCTTAACTTTTAATTTGATTAAATTTTATTTCAATTGAACAAAAAACAAAGATCAATTTATTCGATCGAAATCGCTATCAGTTCCGCTTGAATCAGAATCATCGGGTAGCCATGTCTCCTCAGATAATGAAACCTACGTCGAATGTCGATCATTTTCCCCCAGTGAAGAATCCAACCGTTTTACAAGTGCCTTAGACTTGATATCAATTGCAGACTCATCCTCACATGGCGGTTGGGAAGATCTAGTAACATCAGTCTCCGAAATGGATATTGATAATTTAGACACCACCCATGAACAGTTGGATAATCAATTTGATATGACCCCAACTGATTCTTCTTCGAATTTGGCTGCTCTTAATTTGACAGAAGTCAAGACAGTTGAACCCAGCATTATAATAACATCTCATGATTTGCCTGAAGCTGTTGCTAATTTAATTGAAAATGTTGATACCAATTCGTGTGACAACGATTCAAGTCCTGGTGATCTGGAAAAATGTCAAGAAGTCCCAACTACCATTGACGATCTAAGTTGTTCAAAACGAAGTCCATCATCTGACTTTGACCGAACTATTGAGGGTTACGATAGCGAGTACTTTAAAAATGTAACACTCGAAGCACAAGAATCCCTTGCTGCAGCCTCTTCAAACAAAACGGTCAGCTTAGTTGACATAACAAATGAACCGATTGTCAATCCAAGTATTGTTAGTTCATGGGCCAAAAAAGAACAAGAAGTAGAAAAACTTCCTGATGCAAGGAATGAAAATTCAGAAACAGATCTTGATGAAAGTCAAGTTGAAAATGAATGTGATGAGAAAACACCAAATTTAACACATGAAGAACAAGATCTTTGCTCGTCCTCTGAACCCATGGATGTTGATTGTGATGAGGCACTATCTTTGACTCCAACTCAATTTGAAAATAATGAAAAAGAAGTTCCTTCAGAATTGGTGGTTGAAAATTGTGAAAAATCTGATGATAAAAACGAGAATGATGATAGTCATACTCTGGATCAATGCTCCTCATCTCCGTCTTTGCAACACATCGAAAATGCTGATGATGAAGAAAATCCTAATAAAGTTTTGAAGCTTCAAACTTCGCCAAGTCAGACATTTTTAAACAACTCACAATTCCCTGTGAAAACTGCACGCAATCAGAGTTCATTCCCGCAATGTTCACCCGATGACAAGCCTCTTGCATCTCCATCATTCAATACGACTATAGACATTGTGAGTACAAGTCCAAAAGCAACACAAACAACGTCTGATTTGCGAGAGTTAAATGTAACAGTAAATATCACAGATAGTCCTTTGCAAAATAAAACACCTCCAACTACCGTTTTGGATCAAACATTCAATGGAGTAGACTCCAATCCAGTCAATAATGAAACAATAGTTGTTGAAAGCGAAGCGAATGTAGCTAACGAAACGGTTACTTATGAATCAATGGGTGTAGATTCTTATTCACTGAGTGAGAAAGAGAAAAACGATACTCTCAATGAAAAAGATGTTTTCGTTAAGAATATTTCGTCGAGTAGTTTTCGACGGGAATCTGGTGACGGAAATGTGATCTTCAAAGTGCCAAAAAGAAGTGGCGGCGGATTTTCCGGACTTAAAGATGCCCAGCCGGATGATTTGGCTGCTGATGAAGATTTTCAGTCAAACCAAAGTAAGTTTTTCTTTTCTTTTAGTTAATTATTTATTTTATGATTATTTATACATTTATGTATGATTATGTTATATGTATATACGTTTTTTTTTTCTTAATTTGTTTATTTTACACTGAAATCTTATATAATTCTACTGTATGTGTGCATGTCACTTAACTCCTCCTTAACGGCTGGTCCCGTAGAAGGAGGACAAGAAACCTGTGTTAACGATAAGAAAAGATCCGATTGGATTT